>JAOSBN010000009.1:1923562-1941942 GCA_027563595.1 Erythroxylum suave
TTAAGTCAAGAAGACTTCACTTCTTCTATTGATTTTGATGAAAGTCAAATAATAATAATAATAGAAGTGTGTGAACTCTTTTGATGGGTTTATTAAGTGTGCAGAAGTGAAGACATAAGACCAAGCAAAGATATAAGAGGAAGCATACAAATCAAATCAACACGATATAATCTACAAAGACAGTTAGTTAGTTGGAGTTGGTTACAGGACTCAACTAATAACAGATCTCTGAAGATTCGACAAGTAGTTTTTTTCCAAGAAGACTGTTGGCGAATTAGACTATAAATATCAGTGTAGTCGTAGACAAAATAATTTGTACTTACTTGAAATAACTCTATGATCAAATGAATATACTAAAAAAATATCCTGAGTAAAAAGAAGGGAGAAAGTGGTTAAGAACACCTATAACGTGAGTTTAGAAAAGCTCAAGCAATATCATTTCAAGTGAAAGGAAGGCTAGAACCTGAAGAGGCTAAGATAGCAGATCAAGAATACTTTACGAAAGAGATCTGAAGAGGCTCTGGAAGTGTAGAAATAATACTTGTAAAGTTGTAAGAGATAGTGAAAGCTCAGATAAACTCTGAGGACTAGACGTAACCTAAAGGTTAAGGGTGAACTAGTATAAATCGTGGTGTCATATTCTCTAGCTCTTATCTCTTTGATTTCTTGTTGTTAGAAGAAAAGACATTATTTCTGTTGTTGCATTACTCAAACGAATTAAGTGTGTTGTTTTGTAATCGTCTGAGTTTTTTAAGAAATTCAAGAAGATTCTAAT
This sequence comes from Erythroxylum suave, assembly GCA_027563595.1. Lineage (NCBI taxonomy): Eukaryota > Viridiplantae > Streptophyta > Magnoliopsida > Malpighiales > Erythroxylaceae > Erythroxylum > Erythroxylum suave. The sequence continues at coordinate 1,924,338 of JAOSBN010000009.1, forward strand.
GATAATTATCTTAGACAATTTTACGTAATTCAACCCCCCTTCTTGTGTATTTTACATATTATACGTGATTTCTACATTAAAAAGTGATTTACTTCAGAGGTAGTGTCAGTAGTACAAGCAGTAAAGGTTATACTGAAACTATACCAACACCAGGAGGTGGGAGGACAACCTTACTTACTATATGAAGATCCATTGTTGGAATGTATGAGGCTTAAATAAGGCCTTGAGACAAAACCATGTTGTCCAACTCATTAGACAGTATGGATGTAAATTTGCATGCCTCTTAGAAACTAAATTATCACACGATAGCTTCTAATTAATGAAGATGAACTGTTTTGAGGGCTAGGACTCTTGTCATAACGTTGCTAATATAAAAGGTGGAAGAATGTGTATTCTATGGGATCTGACATTCTTTCACTTACCATGTTGTTGGGGTAGGAGAATAATACATTCACTACTGACTAAATTGCTACATCGCTCAACACATTTTTCTAGTGTCTTTTATATATAAGCTCTATAGTGTAACCAAGAGACGAGAATTATGGTAGAAATTAATGGAATTGAATTTAAATTCACTAGAGCCATGGTTTATAATGGGGGACTTCAACTGTGTTTGTGCTGCAAATGAGAGAATTGGTTTTCAAAACCCACCAGTGTATTTGTTAAAAGATCTACTTGATTTTCGGATGACTCTTGGGTTGGAAGATGCTCTAGATAGGGGGAATTTTATACATGACACAAAAATGGTCTTTGGGCAAAATTAGATAGAGTACTTATAAATCTAAATTGTAATGCATCAAGTGATGCTTGTACTGTCTATTTTCTTGATATGTTAGTTAGCTCGGACCATTGTCCCATAGTGATGGATCTTTCTAATATAGAAGAAAGAGGAAAGAATCATTCAAGTTTTTTAATATGTGGCTTCAGCATCCACAATTTCAGGACATTCTCTTCAGGAGTTGGGAGAAAGAAATTTCTGGTACCACCCAATTTGTTACTTGTAGGAAACTAAAAGCATTAAAGCAACCGTTAAAGATGCCGAACACTGAAGCTTTTAGACATATTTCTCATAAGGCTAAGCCAGCATATGAAGATTTCCAATATGCCTACAAGGCATCTCTAAACAATCTGACTGATAGTGCGCTATATCAAGAAGTGAGTATTAAAAGAAAGAAGGCAGAATTTCTGATCGAAGCTGAAAGAAGATTTTTTTTCAAAAAAAAACAAAGTGTCAACACATATTAGAGGCGGATAAAAATACCAAGTATTTCTACAAGGTCACTTGGAAAAGGAGTATGCAGAATGCAATCTCCTACATTATCAAAGATGATGTGATGGTGACTGATTCTTTAGATGAAGTTCTTGCATTCCTTGTTAATTACTTCAGGGACCTTGTTGGTACCTCAACATTAGTTACAAGCATAGATAATACAGTGGTTCAAAGGGGTGCGGTTTTAGATACTGAAGCACATGCTTTGCTTATTGCTCCAATTTTAACTGATAAGATCAAAAGGGCTGTGTTTGCAATAGGAAATGACAAGGACCTAGGACTGGATGGATACACATTCGCCTTCTTTAAGAAAAATTAGACAATGGTTAGACCTTATCTAACAAAGGTAGTGTAGGAATTTTTTACTGAAGGTAGGTTGCTTAAACAGATAAATCACATCATCCTCACTATTATTCCCAAGAAGAAAACCGATATGAGGGTATCATATTTCAAATCTATAAAATGTATGAATGTGGTGTACAAGGTGATTGCAAAAATTCTGGCTGAACGTATGGCGTCACTTGTGCAGAAATTAATTGATCCCGCGCGGGTCGCCTTTATATCAGCGCGAAGCATGCTTGATAACATTTTCCTGACGCAGGAACTTGTTCGGGGATATATTAGAAAATGAATCTCTCTTAGGTGTGTGTTAAAAATTGACATCACCAAAGCCTATGATAAGGTCTCATGGGACTTTCTCGAAGCTATGATGACATAATTGGGTTTTCCTCCTCTCGTTACTAGGTGGATCATGGAATATGTAACAAACCCTTCATATTCAATTTCGATTAATGGTTCACTACATGGAATGTTTAAAAGTAAGAGAGGTTTGAGGCAAGGGGATCCTATATCACAGACCCTCTTCCTTTTATGCTTGGAATACTTCTCTCGGATACTTAAAGTAAGAACTACTCACTTTTCATTCAATTTCTATCTGAAATGCAAATCCTTTGGTATCACCTCTTTTGCATTTGCAGATGAGCTCATACTATTTTCTAAAGGAGATATGGCATCTATACAAGCATTTGTGGATGGTTTGCATGAATTATAAGAAGTAGTAGGCTTACGGGTAGACCCTTCCAAATCGAATGTATACGTAGTTGGAGTATATGGGCTAGAGAGAGATGGTATTTTGCAGCTGATACCCTATCCCCCTTGAGACTTCCCTGTTAGATATCTTGGAGTTCCTTTTGCACCCTTGAAGATTTCAATTTCTCTGTTTTCAATGTTAATGGAATTAGTTAAGACATACATAAATGATTGGAATGGGAAATCACCATCCTATGCTGGCTGAATAGAGTTGTTAAAAGCTATCATTCAAGGCGTGTTATCTTTTTTGTTTCAAGCCTTCCCCATCCCTATTACTATCATAGAGCGGCTAACTTCCATATGCATGATTATTCTTATGGGGTGGTAAACACTTTCAGGTGGTAAACACTTTCGGATGGCTTGGGAGAATATTAGTATATCGAAGGAGGAGGGTGGCTTAGGGCTGAAAAATTATAAGCTATGGAATTGTGCTTTGTTATCTAAAGTCTTGTGGAATATTCATGCAAAAGTGGACTCCCTATAGATCCGATGGATTCATGAAGTATACCTAAAGGACACATCGGTATGGAATTTGATGCCTCACAACCAAGACTCGACACTCATGAAAAAGCTTGGACAGATCCGAAATGTGTTGGTGGACAAGTTGGGAGGTCGAAATGAGGTAGAACATGGGATTCAATCATTATGTGTAAATAGCATTTTTTTTGCATAAAAGGTGTATGATTTGATGAGGCTCAAATATACTAGCCGACACTGGATGACATTTATTTGGAAACAATATATTCCACTGAAATGTTCCTTCATTGCATGGCTAAGCTTCCGTAATAGACTCCTAATGAAGGACAATCTACTCTTCTTAGATATAAACTGCACATGCAGCCTATGCAATGCTGACTTGGAAGTAGTTAACCACATTTTCTTTTAATATACTTTTACAGGTGGAGTTGGCAGAGCCATTCGAGACTGGTTGGGTATGTCCCACCTCATGTCCACACTACCAAGCGTCGTAATGTGGATCAGGAAAAACCACACTGGAGCTAAACTACAAAGTAAAGTAGCTAGATTAGCGTTAATATATACCATATACATGGTATGGAAGATCTGAAATGCTACATTGTTGGACTCTGCTTCTTTTTCGATTTGTGATGTATTCCTTAAAATTAAAACAGTAATGTATAAAATTTTGTATCGGATGTATCCTGACGAATTGATTACGTTTTGACCTTTTTGGTTATGTAGTTGTTCGTTGCTATTTTTGACTAAGTACCTGAAGGTGATGTACGAGCTACTTACCTTGGTTAGGGTATGCCCCAAGGACCATGTACATAAATTTTGATTTAATATATTTACATTTCATTAAAAAAAGAAATTAAATGAAATTAATTGGTATCAAATCAGAATTTATCTTGTTTCAGAATTAGAAATACATCAAAATACAAAACAAGTTGTTCTACTAATCCTTTTCACAGAAGTGGGTAACAGGACCAGAATAGGAGATACCTATTGGTATCACAGAATAAGAGAGACTTATTCCTTGATACCGAAGTGTCTTTGTCAAGAGACACCGAAGTGTTAATATTAGGAGAGACTTACATCTTAGACATCAAAGTGTCATTATTAGGAGACACGGAAGTGTTGACACCTTAAATGTGTCCAGGATCAGCTGCAGACCCTTTTAGGCATGCCTATTTACCCACAACTAGGATTTGATAGTTTTAAAACAATCCATTTCAGATTTCACAATCATAAGCAAAATTTGTTATATCTTTGTTCCACTTTCCTGAAATTGAACATATATATATGCACATCTAACTAATCATAAGCATAAACATTTGCAATAATGTACCATTAAAGGCATTATGTACTTACACATTCCATATCATGACACAAAGTACCAATTTTGTAAACAATAATATTCAATTTGCATCATATAAACCTTTTGAAACACTTTTGTATTCATAAGAACACATTTATCTTTAAGCACATTCTTTTCAACATTAGAAATATTTTTAATTAACCTCACATTCTTTAAGTAATTATCTCCATTAATAAACCATAACTAAATTACCTTTTCCTACATTAATCTAACATCATCTAGGTTCATTTTTAATCTCAATTAAGTTTAGTTAAACCATTGGTAAAAAGCCCTAACCTTATATATGACAACAATTGCACAAAACCAAGTTTTTCACCTTTTTGACCCTTTTCTAGATTTTCTCAAGACAAGTTTAGATTATTTTTGTATGGCCATTTTGACATAGAAACTGAGGTTTTTGGGTGATAAGTTCTTCTAGAAAATTGTTTTCCTATGTCTTAAGTTTCTATAGCACGAACAATTAGAGCATTTGAACTTCTAAATCATAAGATATAAGAAAAATAGCACAAGCTGCTCCAAAACAGGGGCAACATCAGGTTACCTTTTTCGATCTCAATATCCAAGGTCATAGAGCCAGAATTAAGTCAGAGTCTCTTCTAGAGATATTTAGATCTATGTATTAGGTTTCATATGCAACTAAAATCACACAATTTGGGTGGTTTTTATACTGAGTTATGACTCAAACAATGTGACTGACTCAACTAAACCCTAGACAGAATTCCACTACACAATGCTCTCTTGTCATATTTAAGCAATTCTATCCAAGATAACACCAAAATAACAACAAATCAACATCCTATAAACAATTACACATCCAAATGAGTGTTTATATCTATTCAATCATACATAAATACAGAAATCAACAAAGTGAAGCCCTAAACCTTAAAATTGGCGAAGTAGTTCTTTTAATGCTTTTCCTTCCCTTTCTCTTTGGTTTCGCTTCAATCACCAAGTGGAAAAATGATGGGATGAAGAAGGTGAAATGGAGAGGAGAAAAACATGAAGTTAAGCCATCAAATTTTCGGCCACCTCCCCTCTCCATATGCCTTTTCATGAATTTTCTAGTCTTAGACACATGTTTCAATTTCATTGGTCCATATGTCACAATCATATTGGACCACGTGTTACAATTCTATTTGGCCATGTGTTGCAATGATATTAGACTATGTATTATAATTCTATTAGACCATTTGTTATAATTCTATTGGACCATGTGTTAGTATTCTATTGGACACTCATGCTTTAATCTTCTTGGTTTATGAGTTGACTTTACGAAAATTACATATTGGTCTTTCTTCTTCCTTTAATTCCCATATTTGCCTATGAAGTTCTCAATTACTTTCATTCCCATATGTCTTAATTTTCTAATTACATAATTTTCACTCAATTTGGTTCAATATTTCTAGAGTTATACTCAAAATACTACAGACTATTCTCAAACAGTAATAGTAACCAAAACTTAGCTTAAGGCCAAATTTTAGAACCCTTTGAGAGAGAAATAAAATTCTATTTCTCAATAAAAATTGTAGACATATGTATTTAGTTTAATCTAAAATTAAAATCACCCCATTTTATGGGTAAAATGCCTATGTCTCTTCAATGGAACCACTATAATAAACTCACATCATACTCCTTCAACGCCCCCTTCACCAAAGTTCATCAGTTTCACTTTATATCTGCCTTATTCATGTCTTAATTCCACATCAATTTCATGTCTAGAACTAATTTAAAAATCATGCATTAAATGACTTACAAAGCAATATCTTACACATATCAAAACTAAATCAGAAATTATCATACAAGCATCATTTTTCCAGCATTCAATTCTCTTCATCTTAACATATATTCAAGTCAATTCAAATCTCATAACACTTGTATTAATACATGCTATCAAGTTCAGAATTCCCTTCCTAATTCAACTTTAAATTTAACTCCAAGTAATCAGTGATTCTAGCCCTTCCAAGCAACCAATGCTAGTCTAAATTTATAATATAATCTATTTTCTTGATGCAATATCTGGCTAAGAATTTGAAGTGATAATGCACGAATTTGCAGCAAAATTTTAGAGCTAAAGGAGAGAGATAGTTTCGGTGGAGATGTTTTAATGAAGGTTGCAAAAACTTCTAGCAAGTTTGACACCTAAGTTTTTAGGTGTCCTAATCTTAGAGGAGCACATGTCACCAAAACATGCCCCAGCTGTCAAAAGTCACACATCTATTAGGCCATTTGTTACTTAATGAATGCTGCCATGCATCATTAAATGATTAGTCCACATGTCACTCTAAGATTGGTCCACTGTCACTCAACCAATGGTGCCAAATGTCAATAACTCATAGGTCCACATGTCATTCCAAGATTGGTCTACTTGTCAGTCAACAATGTCACCAAATGTCAATGTATTAGCTATACCAAATGTCAATAACTCATAGGCTTAGTCATTCTAATTTTCATGTACCAACTAACCTTGCCACATAACAATTTTCCTAGTCCAAATGTAGATTTTAATACCACAATTCTCTAATGATGTTAATTAATTCTAGTCCACTGAGTATAATCCATTAAACCAAAGTTTGTCATATGCAATTCTTACTCATATCACAATTTTTAACACCCACTATACATGTACTTTCATAACATTCCAACTAGGGTACAATTTGGGCCCTTACAATGATCGTGGGCTAACTCTACTGCTTCTTTCACGATCATGGCCTGACATGCTACAATCTTGTGTCACTATTTCAGCTCAAATGTCTCCAAAACTTCTCCGTTCTTCGATTTTGACCTTAAAACACTAGCAAACATATCAAGGTACCTAAAAAATATAATAATTAAGCTCAAAGACTTATACTAACCCATAAAACACTTCAAACACAAATAATTAACAAACTTACACAATTCTAACCTAAACAAATACTAAATGATTGAATTAATAACTAAACATATATCAAACTATGCCTTAAAACTTGATGCAGTTTACAGTTATCAACTAACATTTGCTTCATATGCTTCGACTTTGGATGCTCCGACTTCATTTATTCATTTATTTTTTTTCTTATGTATGCCAATCTTAATAGTGAATGACAATAATTTGGTCACTAAGGTGCTACTAAAGTATGTTATTACTGTGGACCATATATCGTTCCCATAGTCATACCCCCTAAAGTATCACATAACATCAACATCTATATTATGCGAGTCAAGGAGTTCTCCTTTTACTTAAGATATAAGCCTCATAATATTTCTTATAGTGAGCCATAATTTCTTCCTTAGGAACTCTCTTGATTTCATATAGTGAGTTAAGAACTTTGTGCTCTTCTAATATAGATTAGATTTCCATACTCTAAATTTCTAAATTGACACTGTTCAACTTTTCATCTATATTGAATTAACAAAAATAATAACATCCTAGTAGCAATTATGCTAATATGTGGGGTTTCAGGAGATCCAATAGTATGTAGCCTTACTTCTAACTAACAGAGATATTATTTTCGATATACTTATAGGAAAAAAGAAAGGAAAAAAGTTTTTAAAACGAATTGAATAAAAGAAAATGAGAAAAGAGAAAAACTAATAGTACTAGCTAAATACATAAATAAGCAACTGCATAAAAAAAATAAGTACAAGTACAAGTAAAAATAAAGATAAAAGATAAATAAAATAAAAAAGATAAAGATATTCAAAATCAAATTAAAGATAAAAGTAAATAAATAAATAGATAATCAAGAAAGAAAAGAAATAAGTAAAACAAACAGGCAATTGAAAGAGAAGAAAGAAAATTTTGAAATAAAATAATTAACGAGGCAAGTACTACAAACAAAAGTATTTAAGATAAATGCAAGACAGAAGAAGAGAAGAAAAAGGAAAAAAAAAATTCAAAAGACATGTAAAGAAAATATCTTCTTTTTTAAAAGAGAAGAACCTCTTTATATAACATCTTTTATTTGAATAGTAGTTCATCAAAGTTTCTTAGTGAGGGTTAAGTCCTTAGTAAGTTCTTGTAGGACTATATGATTCCTAATCACCTTCCCTTAATTCTTCTTAGGTCTTCCTCTTCCTTTCTTATAGTCCCTAAGTAAGACATGTTTATTGAATTCTCAAACATATAGTTTTCGTAATGAAATATATACTATATGATTATTACCATTTTCAATTAATCAGATACAACCTTCTAAATATAAGCTTTAATTGTTTTGTCGATTAAATATGAAATCAAAAAGTTACAAAGTTTTCAATAATCATCCAAATAAAAATTAATCAACAATTATTCATTTTAGTAAAATGTATTTGTTACAAGCATCCAGAGGTTTACCCAGTAATCATCCAAAAGATAGCGGCTGCAGGTTCTTCCTTTCCCAAAAAAAAAAGGTATGTAACATATATATATATATAACAATGAAGAAGTGAAATAGTAATAAATTTTAGTAAACAAATGCCATTTATAAAAAAATAGTTGTATCAATGGTTGCTACAAATAATTAATGCTACATAACTATCATTAGAAAAGCAAATAAATGTATTAACATAAAATAAAAGTGACTAACTCTCTTTTACTAAATTTATAAAATTCAACTACCCTTATGGAAAATTTAGTTGACTAGGTCTTTAAACAAATGATTGAAATTCATATCACCTATTAGCTACAATAAATCTTTTGATAGTCCACTAAAAGTAAGACCTTTGGTCACTTCCCTCTTATATGCTCTTCTAATAAAGTTTTTACTATCCAGATATACATGTGTATACGGTCTTATGGGATATTCTACACTTTGATCATTCATGTAGGGGGTACAAGCATTGTGCACAGTGCTTCATACTAGCTCAAGTGAGTCGTGAGACACTTGTAACTAACAAAAATGAGACCTTGAATTATGTTATGCACTAAAATAATATGCAACATTAGATCTGATCCAAGCACCATTTGACACTAATTTAATTATGCCTTCATAAAATTCTCACGTTTTTGTTGCAATGGTGTTCATATTATAATTACATCAGTTCACTACAACTATTTTGTTGAAACTAATTTAAGAAAAAAAAAGTATTTAACACTTCTGAATAATTTGTAATACATCGCATGATATGTGCTTAAAAGTATAACACTACTAAGCGCATAAAACTTAATTCCTTTTAAATCAATATATTCAAGTTAGTAAACAAAAAATTGACAAATAATGTAAAAATTAATAAAAGAGAACCTTTCAAATATACCAATTATTTGATGAGAAGGATCATCTACACAAACCTTTAAACAATTGAAAACAAAATTATATTTAATTGTAAATGAACTATCAAACATATGATAAGACAAAGATGGAGCTTTAACTGATTCAAGGTATAATCCGGACCCATGACCCATTTGCGTGAAAAAAAAATATTAGTCATTATCGAATTTCATAACTGCCACCTTTGACAACGCTACCCTATGTGTATTTATGCCTAAACACAGTTCCATTAAATTTTGACGGAGAAAATATGAAACATAGTGATAATTGCAAACACATGACAGTATAATTCGAGAAAGGATGTTTCATCGTAAGGAGTATTCCTAGATTTTATCTAATCTGTTTTTCCAGTTTGGTGAAAAATAACGACCCATCGGATGTTCATAAATAGAAGTCGTGAAAGTATTGGAGTACGTTTTTCAAACGTAACAGAAAGGTTTCCAAATCTTAAAGAGGATACGAAAATAATTCCTATGTCTAGAGTGCCAAAAATAATATATTCTCGTAGTGCTAAGGATATCATGACATCAAACACATTCTAAGATACTAATTTATTATGTGTGTTTATCCTTTTCTTTATGATGCATTTAGCTTTTTAAACTAACATTCTTAATCACTGGTATTGAGTTGAGATACTGTGAATTCCCTTTCAATCTGACCTAACTGGTATGTATGACACTTTCATCTCAACTTCGGATCGTGGCCTAACTGGGTTGACACTTACATCTCAACTTCTGATCGTGACCTAACTGGGAATGCCCTACTGCTCTTTTTCCGCAAATCATGGTTGGGAATCGAATTGTAACAACCTCCGAAACTTTCAACTAAAATGGGTCTAGTTGTAAAAATATACTTGTTAAGGAGTATTTAGATATATTCAATTAATAATTACATTCCAAAAAAGATCATGAAAAGCTTACATGTCAACGTGGGGATGGGTCAGTTGTGTTCTGAAACGTGAGAACAGAAGTGATCTCATCTCGTCTCCTCTCTCTTTCGTCGTATCGGTCAGAAACAGACGTCGGCATTCGGCACTCAGAAGAAGCAAAAAGTATAATAATAATTATTATTATTATTAAAAAGAAGAATCAAACCACCACCCGGCAAGGGCACATCAGCATCAACATGAACATGTTCGAACACCGAAAAAGGAAGTCTTCCCTTTCTCTCTCTACCTCTAACCCTACCTCGCCTCTTTCTCTCTCCACTAGAATGGCCAGTCCCAAATTCTCAGTACCTTTGGCGCACAGCCGTCTCAAAGACATGCTTTTGCTTCTTTCTATTGTCTTCATTATTTACCTTTTCTTCCACTCGCCTCCTACTCTCCCACGCGCCGTCACAGCTCCTTTCTATTCGTCTTACGCAGCCACCTCCCGCCACCACCTCGTGTTTGCCATCGCCTCGTCGTCCGCATCATTCGTTGACCGGATACCATATCTCAAACTCTGGTACGATCCCGACACCACACGGGCCTTCGTGTTTGTGGACGGCGCTCCGGCGGGATTCGCGTCAGACCCCACGCTTCCGCCTCTGATTGTCTCCGAGGATACTTCTCGCTTTCCTTACACCTACAAGGGTGGGCTGAAATCGGCGGTTCGCGTGGCACGTGTGGTGAAGGAGATTGTGGAGTTGAATCAGAGCGATGTGAGGTGGTTCGTGTTCGGCGACGACGACACATTGTTTTTTGTGGACAATTTGTTGGAAACGCTGTCTAAATACGACCATAACGAGTGGTACTATATTGGGAGTAACTCGGAGAGTTATGATCAGAATTTGAGGTACTCGTTTGATATGGCATTTGGCGGTGGAGGTTTCGCTCTAAGTTATCCATTGGCTAAGGTTTTGGCAAGAGTTCTGGATTCGTGTTTGATAAGATACGCAAACTTGTACGGTAGTGATGCGAGGATTTTCTCATGCTTGGTGGAATTGGGTGTTACGTTGACTCATGAACCTGGGTTTCATCAGGTATTCTTTTTTTTTGGGTCCTTTTTTGTTACCATTTTCGAGTTTATGCTGGTAAAAATGGACTGAGCCTTGGGATACTTTTGATTTGACCAGGTTGATATGCGGGGAAACCTGTTTGGGTTGCTGTCTGCACATCCAGTATCTCCCCTGGTGTCTCTTCATCATTTGGATGCGGTGGATGCAATATTTCCTAGTATGAACAGGACTCAAGCTATGCACCATCTTTTTGAAGCTGTGAGCATGGATCATGCTAGGATTTTGCAGCAAACTGTTTGCTATGACCGAAAAAATTCATTGACCGTCTCAGTCGCATGGGGCTATTCGGTTCAGGTGTTTGAAGGGAATGAGCCGCTTCCAGACCTTATTTTACCACAGAGAACATTCAGGCCATGGAGGAGAAGTATAAGGGCTGACTTCAGTAGACTCATTTTCAATGTGAGGGAATATCCTAAAAGTCCTTGTAAAAGGCCAGCTGTCTTTTTCATGGAAAAGGTGTCTTTTATTGATAATGGCATTTGGAGTACTTACAGGAGGCACAAGGAAGAGTCTTGCTCTAGGGCTAATGCTGTAAACAACCTTGAACATATTAGAGTGTTCACACACAAACTAGAATCTCATGCTGGACAGGTACCACAAATTTGAAATATGAATTATGCTATTAGTAACTATTGATAGGGAAAATTTTGCAATTATTTGATGGCATTGCCATTCCTATCCCAGATGATTACTTCCCGTCGACAGTGTTGTGATGTGTCTGGATTCAATGAATCTATGGTTGTTAGCATTAGGCAATGCGGCATAGATGAGCTGATTTCGATGCATTAATAGTCTTCTTCCTTGGAGCTGTTCTAAAATGCACTCACGCATAGAGCTCTCTGACTGAATTAATGCTGTTGCTTAGTGGTAAGTTATTGCTTCTGAACTCTCTCAGATAACTTTGCGAGCTTTCCTTTATTCTCGTGTAAGTTTTTTGTTAACTACTCCCAAAAATTGTGTCAACATGTTAATATCCAAATTTTATATAGGATGTAACCTGAGGTCAGAAACTTTGGCTTGCCTTTAGGGTATGCATCACATTCGACTTGTATAATGAGCTGTCCGCGTTTTCTTCTTGAGTTATCCCGACAGGCCTTGCAACTCTATGTTTTTCTGAAAGAGAAACTTTATTAGAGGTGTGAATTTTAAGCCATCGACTCGTTGTTAGCAGTTTATTCTTAAAGCTTTCTTGTCCATTTGCTGCTTCAATTTGGATGTGACATTTTCATAGCAAATTTATTTGACTGTGAGAGTAGTAGCCTTTTTCTTAGCTTAACGATGGAATCTGGATTCTACTTGTGCAATGAGCTGTTATCTGCCTCTTTCTTTTATCTTTGAATCTGTGTTTCTCGCACACAGACACATATATATGGGTTACATAAACTGTGCTATGAAAGCAAACTGTGATGGGAGTTGATCCTGAAGGATGTGCATAATAAAATCACTACCTGGGAGTGTCAAATTTTGGGTTTCTCCCCAAGTTTGTATTTTTACTTTCAATTTTATTTTATCTTTTCTTTTCCCCAAGTCTGTTCCCACACTACGTCAGAGTATTTACCACAAGACGATTCCCTTGTCTTATCTGTGTTACTTTGTTGATGCCTGCTGTAGCATGTGAAATGACTATCTTAAACTGCCTGGACAAATTTGATGAATGCTCTTGTTAGTATGGCATTTCTTCATCTGCGTTGTCATTATATCTTCATCCTTTACATTGTATGACAGTTTCTTACTGGAAGGCTTTGTGGAAGATTATGTTGCCACGCAAAGGATTATGTGAAAGAGGGAACAAATTCTCTGAGTAAAAAATACTTCTATTCTGGTTACGAGGGTATGTTTCTTGCTTTCGGAAAAGGTGCATGGACAAAAGATGCTATGGCATTTGTTAGTTTTTAAGGCATCAAGCTGATCTCTTGCAAATGAAAATGGGAGTCGGAGGAAACTAACTGAGATTGCTGCCAGCGAACTGTCCAGTTGGTTATCTAACATAGAAAGTAATGTGAAGGAAGGAGAGTCCAGAAATATACCGTCAATGATGATTGCCATTTTTATCATGGATGAAGATCTGATCCAGTAAATACTGTTTATATTCTGTTTGTATATATCTGAGCTGTCTGACGCATTAGAGAGCATAGTAATTTATGCGATATTTTTTGGATTGCTAACCAACCAGCAATTTTTATAATTGTTCCAACAAGTTTTGGCTTACAATATTACTCGTAGCATTTGATTTATTGCTTCTGAAAATCTTGGTCACAAATATATGGAAAAACAGAAGATTTGAATAGTTGAGGCTGTATCATCTCTCATTTTGGTAGTTTAATGTATCAAATTTTGTTAGGGGACTTTGAATAGATTGTAATGTACTGTGAGGGTTATTGAATATACGGAAAAACAGAAGATTTGAATGGTAGAGGCTGTCTCATCTCTCATTTTGGTAGTTTGCTGTATCAAATTTTGTCAGGGGACTTTGAATAGATTATGATACTGTGAGGTTTATTGCAAATGAGATGCAGAGGTAACGAAGATATAAAGTGTTGTGCATAATCGGACATCGTTCTTTTAACGGTGGATACTTTTGAAGGGCGTATAGAGTAGAGGTTAATTAATTTGTGTAACATGAACGCGATCGTTAAATCCATTAACACGGTACGGTGGTCGTCGGGATCGACCGTTCTCGGGCTTTGGTTTCCTAGTGAAACACATCATGAGACCATGTGCACTTTGCTTGATTTTGAGACGTAACTCCCGGTTGTTGTGGCTTCCTCGGTGAATAGATCTTCTGATATTCTTACCCAGTTTTCCTGATTTCTTTATCATCTAATGTAATAAATTGAATGATTGAGAACGAAGGAGTAACTTTCGGTTCCCAAAATTTGTTACCCTTCCGTGGAGGCGTGGACACTTGCGCTGTTTTGGGGTATTTTTATTGAAAGACTGGACAATGTCAGCAACTAAATACTATTAAACATAGAATTTTGATATTTTTATTATCTGTCTCTGCCAACACAGACATTAACCAAACCTAACCTTAAAAACGCAACCTTCTCTTAAGAAAGTCAAAAACTCTTACCGTTACTCAATTTCCTTTTACTCGTTAAAATTTGGAGGAGTATTCATCCGTACTGCCACATTTATTTCTCATCGATTAAATGTCTAACAAAATCTGATAAAAACCAATAAGATTTGCTGTCCCTGTCCCTGCTTTTACGTTGTCAACTAGATGGAGTCCACTTTCAACAATCATTTGACTTGTAAGAGTTAGACCCACCCACTTGTAAGCCTTTGATTCAAAAAACAACATAACCTTTCTCTTTGTGCAAGCGTAACTAACGTGTTTGGCCGCTTCCGCCTCAAATTGCGCCAAGAAATGGTTAAAGTTGATGTATTGCGAATTTGACAACGTAATAGTTGTACTACGCAACCTCAGCCAAGCACAAACCCTTGACCCTCTTCATCTTGCTCGCCTCCTTGGAAAATGCAGTGTCTACAGTCACCGCGCAAATCCCAGTTACCTTCTCGTTTGTCAAACCTCGTCATAGTCGTATCTTCTGTTTGTTTAGTATACCTTCTTTTGTCACTCATTCTGGTAGGTAGTTCAAAGTACATACATCTCAGCTCTGTTGCATCAGGAGATGTATACGATCCAACAACCCTTGAGCATATTGTTTTTGGGATTGCTTCGAACGAGAATTCATGGCCCAGGCGCAAGGAATATGTTAAGCTCTGGTGGGAACCTCGGCAAATGAGAGGGTGTGTGTTTCTAGAGAGCATGCCTGAAGATATAAGTTCATTCAATGATAATAGTTCACTTCCTCCTGTTTGTGTTTCCGGTGATACCTCAAGATTTCGTTATACTTTTCACAATGGTCTCCGGTCAGCTATTAGAGTGGCTCGTGTGGTTGTTGAGACTGTGGCACTCAATCATTCTAATGTGCGGTGGTATGTTTTCGGAGATGATGACACTGTTTTCTTTCCGGAGAATTTGGTGAAGACTCTTTCCAAGTATGATCATGGGCTTTGGTACTATTTAGGGTCTAATTCAGAGATTTACGAGCAGAATAGGGTTTTTGGGTTTGAAATGGCTTTTGGTGGGGCAGGATTTGCCATAAGTCATCCACTGGCAAAAGTCTTGGCAAAAACTTTCGATTCCTGTATACAACGCTATCCACATCTGTATGGAAGTGATTCCAGGATCTATTCTTGCATGGCTGAGCTTGGAATCGGACTAACTCGTGAGCCTGGATTCCATCAGGTATTAGTTCTCGCATGCTTGCGGTTTGTCTAAAAATTTTAGTTTAACAGGTGATTTGGTGCTGAGAAATTTTCAATTCAATTATTGCAGATGGATGTTCGGGGTGACATATTTGGCTTGTTGACTTCGCATCCTGTGACACCACTAGTGTCTCTCCATCACTTTGATTACGTAAATCCTATATTCCCCAACATGACGACCCTAAAGGCCCTGGAACTTCTTCTGAGATCTGTAAAAGTTGATTCCCTGAGGATCCTGCAGAGAACAATTTGCTATGATCGGTGGTTTTCCTGGACTATTTCGGTGTCATGGGGTTATGCGATTGAGGTTTATGGGAATCATATACGTTTGCCTGATCTCCTTCCTGTTCAGCAAACTTTTAACCAATGGAAACAAGGAAACATGTTGGCTGGTGTCTATACTTTTAATACAAGAGCAGCTCAGGATCATCCCGACCCTTGCCGCAGACCAACTATTTTCTTTCTTGATAGGCTAGAGGTAGACTCAGCTGGGGGTATCATCACCAGTCATTACAAGAAAAGCCATGTCAATTGCTCCCACGATGCTACTGCTTCTCCTCGGAAACTTGATGAGATTAAGGTGCTCTCGAAGAATCTTCATCTTAGTGTTAACCAGGTACGTATACATTTCTTTTTCTTTCAGTTTCCAATTTCTCAAAGTTGACTCAAAACTTACATCTTTCTTCAATTCAGTTGCGCGCTCCAAGGCGACATTGTTGCGACATTTTACCTTCTTCTGTGGGTAATGTGATGGAAATCGGAATCAGAGAATGCAGAGGAGAAGAATTGATTCACATGCATCCTTAGATACAGCGTCGCTAACGCTAATGAATATAGGTATCCCTTAAACAACTTCACAAACCATCTTGTAAGTTCAACAACGGTCTCAATATCGAATTCAATATCAAAGGAGGATGACAAGTGTTACTAAAGTTAGGCTTACTCAAGAATTACATGTCTGTCATAGTTTGTAAATAATTTTAAGACAGTTGGTGGAAGAAAATTAGTAAGTAAAGCTTTTCTTATGTGAATGGTTAATTTCTGGAGAGATCCGTTACAAATCCCAAAAAAATGAATACATCAAAGAATCTATGTTTGGATCAGCACATATCAAACTTGACATCAGTCTTAAATTCTTTTATTTCAGTCATTCATTGCCCTTTTCGAAAGCTCTGCAATTCTTTCACACCATAAATGACAGTGAGCAAAGCTCGATGGCAATGAGGTTGTTTTCCGTACTTGGACAATGCGTTGACAACAAATGATTCACGTTCTGTTTAATGTTTATCATGAGCAGCCATGACACTTATGCTTAACCTCTGATATAATCTTTTTCTCCATCCTATGTTTCCTGAAAGCCCATATTCAAGTAAATTGGAAGAGTCACCAATTTTGGAGTATACACCAATGACTTACGTAAAGCTATAGTAAGAGGTGAAGCTGTCAAAGTTCCTTGGCATGGTTTAATCTGGTTTCAGAAAGCTTGTCTTAAGAGTCTTGATCATGCTTTGGCTCACAATCTATGGGAAAGCTTGTCTTGGAGTCTTGATCATGCTTTGGCTCACAATCAATGGGAGATTCAGAACTTTGGATCGACTGAGGAAATTTCTTACACCAACTAATCTTCGTCTGTTATGCAATCAAGTCAGTGAAATTGTGGGCCGTCTTTCCTCTAAACATCAATTGGAACACCGTTAATGGAATGTGTCATACTAACGTTCCCAGCTTGAGTTGTTTATGGTTTGACATTCTTCGTTCATTTCAATCCTCATATTATATAAACTATTCTTTATCCCTACCCCTTTAATACTGTTTATTACTCACACAACTTCCTCTGTCCTGTTCCATTAGCTTCTTACCTATTCATAATTGTAAAATGACAAAAAAATAAAAAGCTTACATAATATGATA
>JAOSBN010000009.1:1953536-1971852 GCA_027563595.1 Erythroxylum suave
TATCCTCACTATTTTGCCACTCACCCTTTTAGGAAAAACTTTTCCTTAAAATACCCAAAATCACTCCCTTATGAGACTTTACTACACTACCACAAATGTATATTACACCACTTCTCATGAAAGGGAGGAAGGGTCTTTATATAGACCCTCCACCGCCTCTTTGCCGCCACAGCTTGCATATTGCAAGCTGTGGCACAACTTGCATATTGCAAGCTGTGGCACAACTTGCATGCAAGTTGTTTACATAAACAACTTGGCTTTGCTCTTTTTTTTTAATTACCTATGTCATTAACTACATTACATAAACCTCTTAGGCTATTTCCTAAACAAAAGGACCTCTTTTATAACCATTAACTCTCACGCACATTTTTGCTGGAAAGCTTTTGGTTTAGTGGAAGTTCTTTTGAATGATGACATTTTTCTGTTTAAATTTAGCTCACCTTCCATGGCTTATAAAGCATTAGAATCAAGACCTTGGTACTTCAAATTCAAGCCACTATTTTCATAGGCTTGGAAACCAAACATCAGTATATTTGAAATCAAGCAAAAGCACATTACTATATGGTTAAACATCTATCATATCTCGCTAGAATACTGGACCATTAAAGGGTTAAACCACTTGTCTAACTATGCTAGGAAGTCACTATATTTGGATGAGACAAGAACAAATTTGAAAAGAATGAACTATGCACTTGTTTGTGTTCTTGTTAAATCTGATAAGAAACTCCTTGATATGATACCACTGATGAGTCTTGGTAAAAACAACTACCTTATTGAGGATGAGTTGTTAATTGCCTATTCCTGGAGGCAGGAACTATGTCCAAAAAATAGATATGAAAGCCAATAGGCATAACTTTCTAATATGGTCAATATTTGGAGCTTATGGAGAAGGACCCACAACAAGAAAAAGGGAATTAAGGCAAGCATCAAATTGTAAATTCCATCAAAGAAAAGAATCAAGTAGATACTCCTCAAGTGCAAATGGATAAGATTATTGAAATTCCTCCAACACTAATCTCTCAAGAGGATCGACACATTAAGAAACTTGAAATTTTTTTAACCCCTAATGATAAGAGTTCTATCAATTGTCTAGACTAATCAATCTCAAGCTTAAGTACATCTAGTTCCAACCAAAATGTCACTCTTAGAAAATGAGGAGAATAAAATGACTCTTCAAGGAGTAACTATGAGAAGCTCTAAAAGGAAGGAAAAAGCCTCAACGTCTAACCCAAAATGAATAAATTTGCCTAGAATATTAGAGGGATTAATAGTCCCAATAAATAACAAATAATTTTTGATTACTTAAATGAAACTAATCATTTATTGATATGTATTATAGAGATTAGGAACAAGGAGCATAATAAAGGTAACTTGATATTTTCAAAGAGCAATTAGAGCTGCGTCACTAAGCATGATTGCTACCACAGTGGGAGAATCATAGTGTCATTTGATCTAAAGAAAATAGAGATTCTTCATTTTATAATTTTTGACCAACTCATCCATTTGAAAATAAAAATGAAATAAAGAAACAAGTTTTCTATCACCTTTTTTTATGTCTTTAACATGGCGTTCCAATGTATTTTTTCATGGAACAAGAAAATATAAAATAGGGTTTAATGTTCGATCCTTTGACGGTAA
The DNA here is from genome assembly GCA_027563595.1 of Erythroxylum suave. Taxonomy (NCBI): domain Eukaryota; kingdom Viridiplantae; phylum Streptophyta; class Magnoliopsida; order Malpighiales; family Erythroxylaceae; genus Erythroxylum; species Erythroxylum suave. Next base: position 1,955,175 of record JAOSBN010000009.1, read on the forward strand.
CTAGGGGCTTTAATATCTCTATACACCTCTTCCAAACTGAAGGAAATGTAGGACTGAGGAGCTATACAGAAGATTTTAAGGACTATGGGAATTATATATAATTAATAGATTTGTGTGTGGAAGGGAATTTCTATTCTTGGAATAATAATGAAGTAATTGGAAAAGTGCAATAATATGGTTGAAAAACATATTAAAAAATAGGTTAAGACACTTGGAATATATAATGGGATCATTTAATGAGTTCTACTAGAAGATAAAAATAGTAAGGTGTTGATTGATTGACTTTTGCAAAACAGTCTACTTATTTTACGTTAAAAAACTACAACTATATAGGTCGTGACTTATAGTTAGAAAGCGGATATCGATTCCATAGGGATTGATGCCTAGACACCACTTAACTCAAATTACACTTTGTTTATGAAACAAAATTATTTAATGGAAAATTAAATCAAAATTAGATGACTAAAAATGAACAATTAATAATACTAGAATGCAGAAAATTGGAATTTAAGGTCTTAATGACTAGAGATCACTTTCTCCCTATTTGGTCTCCCTCCTATTTTATTAATTAAATTGTGTCTCACTTAAGATGTCCAATTGTATTAACTACCATCTCTCAAGTTATAATTAATTGTTCCTAATCAAATTAAATGAAATTGTTTAAGTGATCTCTCAACCTATTAAATCACTCCACCAATTTAACTAGTTATTAAGCTATCCTATGGGTGATTAATTGAATTAGCTAAGATCTCACTTCTAACTAATTAATTAACGTGATGAATGTAAGTCTATAGGTTGTCAACTCTCGTTGTACAATCCTACATAAATAACTCAACTCAATCTCTCAATTTATTGTAAGGTATAAGAATAAGATCAACATTCATCAAAGACAACTTTCATTCAATTCAATAAAATAGGATTTTAACAAAATAGTTCAAAAGTAATCCCTAAAACTAAATAAGCCACTTATGGTTTCTATAACATCAACAAATAGTCCATCTTATAAAGATTAGAAGAGATAAAATTAATAGAAAATTGAATAAAGAAAACTCCTTCTCTTCTTTGCCAAAATATAGAAATTTTGATGTTGATGTGCTATTATCCCAATTGTTGTTGATAATTTTTGAATATCCACCTTCCTTAAGACTCAAAACTTAGATTTCTCACTCAAGGAGGCTCTTCTCTATAGAGGTATCACATCCCTCCTCATCTATGGAGGTTTAATATATTTTATAGTCTGAAAAACCTAAAGTTTAATTGAACCCTGCATAGTTTCTCGAATAAAATATCCCATGATCATGGGATTTGGCATGATTCCTACAATTGTGGGATCTTGCAACAGAAAACTTCTTCTTTTCTTCTCCTCTTTGGTCTTTAATTTCAAGTTGCTTAATCAATTATTATGCAAGAAACACATACCAAATACTTAGAAAATCATAGACTAATGCACAAATATCAACTTCCCCACACTTAAATCTTTGCTTGTCCTCAAGAAAAATAAGTAAAACTAATCAATTCCTTCACTTCATTTTCACAAAGATCAAAGCATACAATCCTTCAAAATTTAGCCAACTCAAATATCAAGTTACTACACATATCATGACTACTTTTCATTCGTGTACATAAGCAAACTCAACAAGTGGCACCATCACTCAAAGATAAGTATAGATGCAAAACAAATATTCTTTATGGTTTCCCTCATTTCTCTCAAGTGTTTGATGGCTAGTGTTTTACTCAAACTTCCTATAGAAAACTACACTATCATACACTTGCTAATACACCAATTTTCCTCTACAATGATTGGCATGCATAAATAGATCAAAAGGAATTGTACAGGGTTGTAATGTGGTAAAGGTTAAGGTGGGTAAAGAGGGTAAATGGTTTAACACAAGCATTCGTAAAGTAAAAAGTAGGTGAAAAGGGATAACAAAACATAACTCCGAGATACATAAGTGTAAATAAGCTAATACTCTACACTTATTGATGCTACTCAATTGTTCTTACTTTTTCTTTTCTTTTCTTTTATTTTCAACACACAACAAGGAAATAAAATGACTATTGATGGAGTCATATAGGCTTAATCCTCACATTGGCTCAAATAAACATTCATATACATCTCTATACTACCTTATTGCTCAAATGTCAAATTGTGAGTAAGATTATGTAACAGCTACTTTTTATCACTCTACATGGTTCACTTTCTACTTAAGTAGCCTAATTTGAGTTCAAGCATACTTTCAATCTAATTGCAACTGGCATGACAGAATTTCAAGGCAATATCTAGCAAAATGATTCAAGTGCGGTTCCATCGCTTAACCCAAAACACGTGATATGCCTAAAAATCCATCCTATTTAACAAAATGCGAACAATGCAATTAAGAAAGTCAATGTCACCTCCCTATACTTAAAGATCACATTTTCCTCAATGTAACAAGTCAACTACCAAATAAGGGAAAATGACATCAAACCAAACAAAAGAAATCAAATCAAACAAATGACATTAAACCGAACAAAAGAAAATGACTTGAAACTAAACAAAATAGCATGAAACCAAACAAATATGACATAAAACCAAACAAAAGACATGAAACCAAATAAAAGATAGTAAATCAAAGAAAATAAATAACATAATTTAAAAGTTTAGGTAAGAAAGACTTATGGAGATGATGGAGGCGACAGTGTTGGAGAAGGAGCTTCAAAATTATTCCTTTGAAAGAACTTGAGGAATTTCTTCTTCAAGTACTGCTGCTCCTTATAGACTTGCTGCATCTGGGTGCAGAGCTCGTTGAGTTGCAATGTCATTTACTGTTGATTGGAGGCCATCTGGTAGAGGATTTGTTAAACTCTATTAACCTCTGTTGGTGCACTTAGATCCTCCTCCACTACTTCTTCTTTTGGCTTTAGGACTGCTTGGGATGTGGAGGGTCAGGAAGCAACTGTATCTTTGCCCTTCCTGTTCTTCACTGCAGTGTGCGTCTGAGGATTTTAGAGTTCCATAGATTGGAGCTCCAAAATCTCAGTGCGCCTTAAATAAGATATGTCAAATATATCATATTGAGTTGTACGCACATTTTTCCACATCAAGGTTGTAAAACAAAGCCAAAGCAGTTACAACATAAGACATGCCAAAATAAGAGTTCTTATTCACAATACTCACTAACGATCGAAAAATCCTATAAGGAGTATTGATTTTTATTTTTCAATCCATACACAAAAGAAAGAAAAGTTCTTTGGCCGAGCATTTATTACTTTCAGTTTTATTAAACACCATTAAGCACACAAATTTATATAAAAGTAAATGCTTAATGCTTTGGATTAAAGTGTTTAGTGCATTTTGAGAGTCAAAATTTTCTTCACTGATTAGAGTTTTCTAGTAATCATCCAGATAAGAGTCATCGTGATCATTTAAAACTTTAGTGAATGACAAATTGAAAAGTGCATGAATGACATTATAATCCAATTTATAAACAACGCCAACTAACCTAAACCATAAAATATCCATTTTAAGATTAAGGACTGTGGGAATTATATATAATTAATAGATTTGTACATGGAAGGGAATTTCTATTCTTGGAATAATAATGAAGTAATTGGAAAGTTTAAAAGTGCAATAATATGGTTGAAAAACCTACTAAAAAATAGGTTAAGACACTTGTAATATATAGTGGGATGGATTTTGTTAATAAATCATTTAATGAGTTCTACTAGAAGATAAAAATAGTAAGGCACCACACTATTCATCATAAACCATAATAAAATATAATTACAAGAAGGATAAACTAAACACTCACATGGTATGCTTGATGCATGGAATTAAATGTTGGACTTTCGAAGAAATTTTGGGCAGTGGAAATTAACACTTTTGCTTATCTAGTGAATAGATCTCCATCAAATATAATAAAATTGAAGACTTTTCAATAGGTATGGTATGGTTCTCCCTTTGGTTATTCTAGTATATTTGCCTAGTATATTTATATTTAGTTATTCCACCTGTGTTTATGTTAATAATTGTAAAATGGAACATAAGGAAAGGAAATGCATATTTCTATAGCTACTATTGGAGTTAAAGGGTATAAATTATGGTTTAGTAAAAACGATAGAACTCCAGTATTTGTAATTAGTAGTTATGTTACTTTTGATGAATTTGCTATGATTGTCTAGAGGGAAAAGCTTCATATTCGTATTAGCACCTAGTTCTTTTTACCTGTAAGGTCATAAAAATTAACATTAACTATCCTTATTATAATGTTAAGATAATTATATACGTATTAAGTGCTAAGTCTAGTATTGGACAACATTTCTACTATTGAAATAATACAAAATTAGGTTTTTGCATTATTCATATCATGCATAACTCCTTTAATTGAAACTATTCAGATATCTTACAAATTATATACAATTTGGGCATGCCTTATAGGTATTTTGTCATATGTAATGACTTGAAAGTCTTTAGCTATAAGAAATGTTAGTAGACATTTTTTTAATGACAAGACAAGAGTTTTATTAATAAAATTTATTATTACTTACAACTAGAGTGATATTCTATTAATTGATGATATAACTTATGTATTAACTTGTCTATTTCTTTTATTTTTATTTTTATATCCAACATGACTTCATAATTTAGAAACGTAATAGTGTTTATGGTGAAACCAATGTTAATATAATCTTAGATATTGAATAAATTTGACCATATTAAAATTTAAGCATATTATTATAAAGGAAAAATTTTGTATCATATGACTATTTTCATTAATTTAACATATATAAATATTGCCTGCATTCCATGTTCTACACATTTATAATTAGAATAATAATATCTTCTATTATTACTACTAATGAAACATATGTAAAAGGCAAGAAAATCTATTAATATAAGATAAGAAATTCTAAACTCGTGTAATTCCTGTTAATATTATGATAGTAAAGGGTCAAATAAAAAAGGTATAAAAATGAAACCTTTAACCTTTTCTTTTTTGTCAACTTCTTATAAACCAATAACCATACCATACTTATTGACTGTAAGGAATCACGAGACACTAAGTAATAAGTCCTCTTTGTGCCATGCTAATCATGCCATTTTCGTTTAAAACAAAATTACTACCATCTAACTTAATTTTATTTTCCTATGTCGTCATTACATAATTCATTAAATAGGTCCCTAAGTTTTCAATCCAAAAGTGCTACCTATTTATGAATAAAAGTATTTTTTCCTAAAATAATAACATCAAATGTATATCTTTATTCATAAATTATTGATAGTTGTAATTTGCATTATGTTTTAAGGTTTAATTTGTTAGGTAATTATTGTTAATTTGAGTATTTAGTGTGTGTTTAGCTTTTAATTGTGTTAGTTTATGTGTTTAATCATTTTTATAGGTTAGTATGAGTCTTTAAGCTTAAATGTTATATTTTGAGGTACTTTGATGTGATTGTTACTGTTTTAGGGTAAATGGCAAAGAATGGAGAAATTTCAAAGAGTTTTAGGCTAAACCATGGCTCAGGATCATGGCACAACAGGCCACGATCGTGACGGAATGAGGTGAGCCAGTAAGAGCTAGGCCATGATCGTGCACTTTGGGCATGGTTGTGATAGAGAGCTATAAGCCAAGTCACGATTATGCACTTTGGGTCACGATCATGACAGAGAGGGTTAGGTGCTGGCCACGATCGTAGTAGGCAGGGCCACAATCATGGCCTACATTGGGCTGACACAAAAAACTCTAGTTTTGTAAGACTTTTTGGACCGTTTCGATCTCAAATCAATCCTAGGGCTTCCAAATTATAAATACAACATTAAGAGACATAAGAAGCGACCTTTGGAAGAGCCTTTCACATCAATCAACTTCAAAAACCTTAGAGAGCTATTGAGAGATTTGAGGAAGGGGACGAAGGAAGAGAAACAAGGAGACTAAGCTTAACGCGAAGTACTTTCTGGAACTATTGGTTTCCTATAGTCGCTACCTCGACGAGTCCTTTCTGACAATATTTTCTGTTTTTATTTCAATTTTATTGATGTGTAGAATTAGGATAATCATTGAGAATAGTTGTTGTTGAATGTCGATTTTGTCTAAATTAACCTTCGGAATTTTGTTCTTGATATTTATGAAGTTTAATTGATTGCATTTTTATTGATTTATTTGTGATTTAATTTCTATTCTTAATAATTCGGTAATAAACTGAGAGGGTGAATCGAGTGAAAATAATTAAATTGAGCTAATGAGAGTTAGGTAATTTGATAGATAAAGAATTGAATCAAACTGGTAAAATCGTGTAACGAGAGATCGAGCATAGGCTTTTGGTAGGTTATTAGACATTTTAAGAACTAATTTAGGTTTTGGTCAGCTGTGAATTGAGAGATCACAATTTCATAATTTAAATTAGGGATTATAAATTAGGGTTAAAGATTATAACTTAAGGGAGAGTAATCCACCCTAAGACCATCTATACTTGATAATTCGGTAATTTCATAATTAATCAGGTTTTCGTTAAAGTCAGATAAAATCCCCTTTCTCTAAATTGGTAGTTCCTATGTTGATTCTTGATTGGGTTGTGTGATTTGCTATTTTGTTTATATTTCTGAAATTTAATTCTTGAAATTTATTGTCCGATTGATTAATTTTCTGCATTAGATATTTATTTTGCATTATTACGATTTAGTGCAACCTTAGATTCCAAGACTAGATTAGCCCTCCTCGTGGGATCAACACTTAAGTTACTACACAAATGACCCTTGTGCTTGCAGAAATATCAAGGTTAAAAAATAGTAAAACTTAGCACATGTAAATCGTCGATCAAGTTTTTGGCGCCATTGTCGAGGAGGCGATAGTTCAGTTCTATAGTTTAAGGCGTTAAACTAGTTTTAATTTTTGTTTTAATTTTTTTGTTTTATTTTAGAATCATGCTCTTGCATGATCACAAGAGTCATGAGAGTTTCGAGTTGTGCAATGGAGACGGTAGATTTAGATATCATACGATTAGAACGAACCTTAGGAAAGCTCAGCGACAGGAAGAACAAGAGATAGGAAAATCATCAATAGTCGAAGAATTTCAACGGAATATAGATCAAGAAGCTAACCAAGGATGGCAATAAAGGACCCTTATGGACTTCATGAGGCTGGGGTTCAACCTATCGAACCAAGGAGTGTCTAGGTCTCTTTTTTAATCGGCTTCATTTGAAATTAAACCTGCACTTCTCAACATGCTTCAGCAGAATGTTCAATTTTAGGGATTGGCTAATGAGGACTCGAATGCGCACACCATTAATTTTCTCAAGATTTTTGATACTTTCTGGTATCATTAGATATCGGAGGATGCAGTTAGGATTAGGCTATTTCCCTTTACACTTAGAGATAGAGCGAAGGCTTGGTATCATTCACCAAGCCCAAACAACATCACGATGTAGGAGCAGCTTATGCGTGCCTTTCTGGACAAGTGCTTCCAGTTGACAAAGACCACTAAAATTATAAAGGAAATCACCAATTTCCAACAAGGTGAGCAGCCTACTACTTTTAAAGAGCAGAAGAGAATTGTCACGATCGATTAGATGACTAAGAAGCAAGCAAAGATAAAAAATTTGACGCAACAACTTAATAACATAAAGGCGTCATCCTTAGCTCAAGTTAAGGCCATGCAATTGAAGTGTGAGCTCTACAGTCATATAAACCATAACACCATGGAATGCTACCTAATGAAGGAAGATAATCAAGAGCAAGTGAATTACATAGGAGCGTAGTATGGATGAGAAGTGGGTAACAGTCCCTACTCCAATATTTATAACACCGGGTGGAAGAATCACCCTAATTTCTCCTATGAAATAACACGGGTGGACAGTTCAGGCCTCCAAAGCAATCGAGCTTTTAGCAAGATAAGGCAAGCTCGATGAAATCAAAGTTGGACAAGAATTTGGATAAGATCAGAGGCATGGATGATGCTCAGAGGAGGCTCGAAAGCAAATTCGAGCAAGTAATGAAGAACCACACCTCATCTATACACAATATAGAAGTCCAAGTGGGGCAGTTAGCGAAGGCAATGCCTACTCAAAATGCTGAAACTCTCCCAAGCAATATTGAGTCCAATCTGAAAGAATGTATCATGGTCATCAGTCAAACTTAGGATGAGAAACTAGAGAAGGTGAAGAACAAAAGAGAAGGTAAAGAAGACCTTCCAAGTGAGCCTATGATGAAGTTAATTAAAGTAACTCAACGCGTATTTCTGCACCAACTCTTTGCTCAACGGGAGTTATACGTAAAGAGGGTAGAGGAGAAATTACAGGAAATCGAGCAAAACAAGGTCATGGAAGTGAGGGAAGAAGTACAGATGAAGCTCAAATTCCAAAAGTCTGTTAAGAAGAAGGTTAAGGAGCAACCATTGGAAGATGACCCAAACATCGCACAGAAGAAGAAGGACCCATAGGACCATTTCATCCCCTGCAGTATCAACAAAATCATTATAAATAGGGCATTCTCGGATTTGGGCGTTAGCATAAATATGAAGACTCACACCTTTAGCCTAAATTTGGGGTTAAGAGAGTTGGTACCTACTAAGTTTTTGGTCAAGAGGGCCGATAAAACAACACATAAACCGATGGGGATTATAAAGGATGTTCTGGTAATAGCTGATAATTTTACCTTTCCCAAAGACTTTTATATTTTAGAATTACCAAAGATGGGGATACCCTGATAGTTCTTAGATGACGGTTCTTAGCCACTGTGATCATTGTCGTGGATGGAGGCGAATTAACTATATGAATAGGAAAAGAGCATATAACCTTCAAGGTGGCTAGAAGAGAGTATGGATCTCCTTCACCTCTAGCGGATATCAAAGAAACTGAACCTCGAGGAGAATGGGAGGACATTGAGAATCCTGGGAACACATTCAGGATGAAGCATTTGTGAATGAGAAGGCGCGAAAAAGAGAATTGTAAGGATGATGGTAACTGCAGCATGGTAGCTAAAGTACAGGATTTGAGATTAATGACAATGCTACTATTGAACCATTCGTTCCAAACACCATGAGCCTAAAGGAGAGTCGAGCTATCGACATTAAAAGAAGTGCTGCATGGGAGGCAACTCATGCAAAATTAGTTTCGTTGTTTAATTTCATTAGAACGTTTGAAATTTCATAGTTAAGTTTATTTTTGTTTTTGTTTGAATGAATCAAGAAAGGAATAGGATTTTAGAATTATGTGGATGATTGTGCAAGCGTGAAACAAGAAGTGAAAGGGGCCATAAGAGAATTAAGAGGTGAAAGTAAAAATATTAGGAAAAGAACAAAAAGAAGGAATTCAAAAGTGGTGGTATGCTGCGGGCCATGATCGTGGCCTACAATTATGTAGTAAAGAGGAGGACATATTTTTAAATCAAAATTTACCATTTTACCCACCTATATATTCAATTCTAACTTCACTTTTACTTTCACTTCTATTTTCACTTTATCTTTCTAGAATTCAAGCATCCAAACACTTTCACCTCTCACTAAAAATTTCAACCTTCCATAATTCTTCCAAATTCTACTCATTTATGCCTCTCATTAAACAATCAGCTCGACGAGAGCCATATGTATGACAGCAAGTTGCGGTATGTGGGAGAAGAAACCGAGTAGTAGACTTTGGAGCATGCTTCCCAATTTACACTGAAGAGGAAGGTACTCAATTTCGGTCCCTTAGTGTTAAACAAATTTCAGTTCCAAAATGATTTGATGTCAACACACTTGATAAGTTAGAGTTGCATAAGCGGGTAGAAAACTTAATTAAGAGAATCCAGTGGGGCCAATTCATACAATTCTAATTTCCTGTTTATCAGGAGCTTACACTGGAATTTTTCACTTCACTGAGTTATGGTTTAGGTTGAAAGGAAGGGCTTACGAATCGAATATAAGAACCCCAAGGAGATGTGTGGATTCCTCGAGTCCTCCATCGTCAATCAACATGATTATTTTCGTCCTTCTCAATACAGGAATGAGCTTACTAGAATTGAGCAATTTCATGCTAAGAATGCTCATAACAACATTATAAGGTCCCATGAACACTTGGCGCTGCACAAATTCATGTGTCAGCTGGTTTTTGACAAGGCAGAAACAAAAAAGTGTTCTACAAAGGAACTTTTTATGTTGCTGTGCATAGACCACAGTATTCTAGTATGCAGATCAACACATGTGCTACATGCTATTGTTACGACTCTGTGCAAAAGAAGCAACAATCTAGGAATGGGGCATATAGTGTCTACCATTGTGGAATATTTTGGGGTGGATCATAGTGGGCTAACTGTCTACTTCCCTGAATTACTAAACCATCACCACTTATGGTGGGCTGAAATCATTAAGTCCCACAACATGGAACTTAGGAACATCAGCCAAGAGACACATGTCAAGATTAGGGCGAGTCAAGTAAGTTCAAGCTCAGCACTGCCTCAATAGGTAAAAGAGTCTAGTGAAGAATTTGATGAAGAGGAAGAGAAAGAACTAGGATGGAAAAAGGTTTTGGATGCAATCTCCGAAACCGAAAGGACACTTACAGAGATGGTGCAGACAAATCGATGCTAGAGCTGGGATATCCGATGGATCCATCAGTATTTCAAGTCTCAAGGTGTTCAATTGCTGCCACCGATACCATCACCACCTCCATCTGCATATGATTTATGTCTAACCTATTTATTTTTGTTTTTTTCCAAATTAGCCTTCAATTCTATTTTGTCTTTATGTTTATTTTTCATTTTTTATTTTCTTACTACTTTCATTTCTACTTTAGATCTTTTCTTTTCTTTTCTTTTATGTGCTTGTGTGTGATTCCTTCTCATATTGAGGACAATGTGTTATTCAAGTATGGGGAGGGATTCTGTGTTTTGCTCTTGTATGTGATTTTGCATATGGTATGATAGTGTTAGGCTGCATGTGTGAATTGTTTGAATTTGTCAATGGCTTAGAAGGAGTGAAATCTATTTAATTTTGAACATAGTCTATTAGGTTGTAAATAATCATTAGCTCGCAAAATTAGTGAAGTAGGGGGCCTTTGGATAAATATATAGCTCAATTAGGATTTAGTGTAAATTTAGCACCCTTTAGATTGTCACATTCATTTGTAATTTGAGGCCTTTCAACTTAAATAGCTTGACTAATATTTTTTTCATAGAAACGAACAGCTAAAACAACAAGGTAGGCAATATATTGCAAGAAAAAAGAGTATATGTTTTGTTAAATAAGTCACTATTTTGCTGACCTTTGGGTTATGAATAAAGCTAGTAGCTAGTTGAAAATGTGATAATAGCCGAGTAATTGGATTGACACGCATCACAAATGTGTGCCTTCTTGTTAGAAGACCATAATGAAAATTCAACCAAGCTATCTAATAAAATGACTTAGTCAAGTAACTGGATCGACATTCATCACCAATGTTTGCCTCCAAGTAAAAGACTAAGTTCGTGCTTAAATAAATAAATAAATAAATAATAATATTTTTTCTTATTTAAAACTTACTGGAGTTGTAATAAGCTTGAATTTTTATGAAAATGTCCTTAGCAATAGTTACAAAGTCTGAAGGGCCAAAGAATTATTAACGTGTGAGTGCAATGGTAAATAATTTAACACTATGATTTCAATTAAGTTGTATATTTAGTTCAAAGGCCTTAGACACATATTTTGTATGTTAATGATTTGACATAATTTGAATGATTGTGCTCAAGATTAAATTTATTTCATGAAGTTGAAGTCATTGTCTCATTTTTGCATTTTGTGTTTTGTGTTTGTTGTGTGCTTGTTGTTTTATTTGCTTGAAGACAAGCAAATGTTTAAGTGTGGAGATGTTGATAGTCATGATTTGCATTATATTTTAGGATTTAATTTGTTAGGTAATCATTATTAATTTGAGTATTTAGTGTGTGTTTAGGTTTTAATTGTTTTAGTTATGTGTTTAATTGTTTTTATAGGTTAGTATGAGTCTTTGAGCTTCAATGTTATATTTTTGAAGTACCTTGATGTGTTTGTTAGTGTTTCAGGGTAAATGGCAAAGAACGGAGAAGTTTCTAAGAGTTTCGGGCCAAAACCATGGCCCAGGATTGTGGCACAATAGGCCACAATTGTGACAGAAAGAGGTGAGCCAGCAGGAGTCAGGCCACGATCGTAAGTTGGGCACGGTCGTGATAGAGAGCAATAAGCCAAGCCACGATCGTGCACTTTGTCATGATCATGACAGAGAGGGTTAGGCACTGGTCACTATCATGGCCTACGTCGAGCTGCCACAAAACTCGAGTTTTGCAGGACTTTTTAGACCATTTCGACCTCAAATCGACGCTAGGGCTAGGGCTTCCAAAGTATAAACATGACATTAAGAGATAGAAGAAGCAGCCTTTGGAAGCCCTAGAGATCTATTCAGAAGCCCTAGAGATCTATTAAGATATTTGAGGAAGGAGACGAAGGAAGAGAGACAAGGAGATGAAGCTTGACGCGAAGAACTTCCCGGATCAGGTGGTTTCCCACAGTCGCTGCCTCCACGAGTCTGTTCCGATAGTATTTTCTGTTTTTATTTCATTTTTATTGATGTGTAGAATTGAGATAATCATTGAGAATAGTTGTTGTTGAATGTCGATTCTGTCTAAACTCACCTTTGGAATTTTGTTTTTGACATTAATGAAGTTTGATTGATTGCATTTTTATTGATTTATTTGTGATTTTCTTTCTGTTCTTAATAATTCATTAATAAACTGAGAGGGTGAACCGAGTAAAAATAATCAAATTGTGTTAATGAGAGTTAGGTAATTTGATAGATAAAAGAATTAGATCAAACTGGTAAAATTGTATAACGAGAGACCGAGCATAAGTTTCCGGTAAGTTATACGATAATTTTAGAATTAATTTAGGTTTTGAGTCCGTTGTGAATCAAGAGATCACAATTTCCCAATTTAAATTAGGAATTATAAATTAGGGTTAAAGATTATCACTCGAGAGAGAGTAATCTACCCTAGGACTATCTAGACCTGATAATTCAATAATTTCATAATCAATTAGGTTTTCGTTGAAGTCGAATAAAACCCCCTTCTCTCAATTGGTAGTTCCTAGGTTGATTTTTGATTGAGTTGTGTGATTTACTATTTTGTTTATATTTCTTAAATTTAATTCTTGAAATTTATATTCCAATTGATTAATTTTTTGCATTAGTTATTTATTTTGCATTATTACGATTTAGTGCGACCTTAGATTCTAGGGCTATATTAGCCCTCTTCATGGGACCGATACTTTAGGTACTTCATCAACGACCCTTACGCTTGCGGAAATATCCAGGTTAAAAAATAGTAAAACTTAGCACACATAAACCGTCAATCAATTAAAACTAGTACAAAAGTATAAGATTGATTACCAAAACCATATATTATTTGAATTAATCCACTACTAGGATGACAAATAGAGACTGACCCAACCAAAAGTGCCCTAGTTGACTAAAATTTGAACTACATTTGAGTTTTAGAGTTGACCTGAAGTTCTAGTTCAATGATTTGGACCTTTTTTGAAATGGCGTTTTTTTAGTGTAACTGTCAAAAATGATACCATTTTGGTCTCTAAGTGATGAAATGATTATTTTATGATAAATTGATAAGAGTCTTTTAATTTATGTTGGAGCATATATCAAATTGTGTGAGTTTATATATATTTGTTAGCATTAACTCGAATGTAAAGTAAATGTATATAGACCTTGTCATTAGGTAATAAGATAGCTCTATTACAATATGACTAGCTAGAGCAAGAGCATAACAATCTTATTCATTATTTCATAGGTGACTTGTTATAAAATCTCTTTATTTATATAAGGAAATTGAAAATTTATTTGAATAGTTTCGTTGACTTATTATAAACTTCTCAATAATATTTTAATAAATTATTGAATAATTTATTTAGTATATAATTTATAAACTATTAGGAATGTTAAAATATTATACAATAAAAATTTCTTTCCTTTTGGTAATTAAGAAGTATCTTGAAAATTTTATATGTAAACAACAATTCTAAAATATGTGCTAGGTATCAACAATATTATATCTCAAATTAATTATTAAAATTTTCATCATTCAAAATTTTACTGAAATAAGCACATTGTTTTTATTGAGAATGGAGTACCAATATATATTCGATACAATGAAATAAGCTCTGATACAATGAAAAGATTACTTAAAATTGATCTCTCTCTCCCGATCTTCACAAAATAAACTAACTTATACACTGAGCAACCCTTTTATATGTCATTATCTTATTTAAAGAAACTAAATTGATTCGGACAGGTTTTATTCTTGCACGGGTTTTTATATAGACGGTGTAAACAATGATGGTTTCCCGTATGCATCATTTGATATGTATCTACTATAGCTATAATTAATTAGCTTTCCGCCTTTTATTTTTACATGTAGAAATAAATAAATTTTAATTTTTAGTAAACATACCATAAAAATATATATAAAAGTATCAATCAATATGTTTTATATCGACTATGTTTTATTAATATTGACGATTTCTAAATATAAGGACATAAAATAAATAATTTTGTCTCTTGTTTGAAATTAGTTTGAAATTTGTCTCTTGTAGGCCTCGATAAGGTAGAAAAATTCCTTCGTTGGGAGGCTTGCATTTATCAGTTTACCCCACAAATTAATGACATGAACAATGCAAGAATTGCTTTAAGGATGCCATCTTTTGGAGGATTGTTGACACATATAAGGCTAGCATCATCCGTCCAGATTTTATCTCACATTGTGGTCAATTATATAATTAATTATCTAAATAAGCGACATACAAATGAGACATTGATCTAGGTGCAATTTATGGTTGAAACGAATATATATATATTGCGCTACCTTGGCATAACTTAAACCATTGAACCTATACATCCGTTATAACAAAGATGTCTTTCTCGACATCTCCCACAGCATTTTTTCTATTATCATTTGCTGTTCTTGAAACTGTTTTTGGAGCTGACCCAATTCAACATGCTTGTTCAAGCCTCATGTTCTTTAGGGAGAGCCCATACGGGTATAACCTAAACCAGCTTTTGGACAACCTCAAAGATCGTACCCCCCCATCAGGTTTCGCTCAATACACGGTTGGCAGCATTTTTGGCAGAATTCACGGGCTTGCTCTTTGCAGAGGTGATCTTCAGGCCAAGGACTGCGGTGCATGTGTTGCAGAGGCAAGCAACGAGATCAGAAACCTCTTCCCTAACAGTAGAATGGCAATCATTTGGTACAATAACTGCATGTTGAAGTACTCGTCTCTGTACTTTTTCGGCCATGTTGATTATATACATTATTACTACAAGTACAACGAATACAACAATGTCAAGTACGAGTCCCATTTCACCGAGAGCAGAAACAAGTTTCTAAGTCAACTGGTAAGGCAAACTCAAACAAACTCCAAACTTTTTGGAACGGAAGTGATGAAGCTGGGAAACTCAACGCTCTACGGGTTGGCCCAGTGTACGAGAGACCTTTCTAAATCTGATTGTAAACAGTGTCTAGTAACAGCAGTTCACAGATTTCGACGGTCCGGCCACGACAAATCTACTGGATGGTTTGGTTTTGGAAGCTGCAATGTTAGATACGAGACGTACCCCCTTCTCAAGAGCTAGAATGACAAGAAGTCCATCTAAGGCATTTCGAAAACCTGCAAAGGAGTTTTGGTTGTTTCCCACGTATTGGTTTCCAGTCCAAAATAAAAGAAAGATGTGTAGCTCCGTTTCAAGTCTTTTAGATGAAATAACAAAGAATTTACAATAAGTGCTTGCATTGGTATTGAGTTAGGTTGCTTTTGCCTATGCTCACTCTATTTTAATTTATAGCTACAGCCAATCGATTGACTATAATTTAATAATAAAATAATTTAAAGACATTTTTTAAACACTACAACCATTTTGGCCATGAAACTTTTTGCAACGAATTCTCCATTCGTTGTAGAAAGTCAAAGTTTTTGCAACGTTGATTAACATGTTGTGACGGCTTGCTAAATTTGTCGTTAGTTCTGAAGCTGTTGGCACTATAAGATATTAATCAGAAGTTTAACAGTTCTTATAGACAAAATAATAAATAAAGTTTCACACCTAAAACTCCATTTAAAAGGAAAAGAAGTAATCATTTTTTGGATTCTAAGTGATATTAGAGTCGGTAGAAAAGGTAAAGCAGTTTCCAATGTTTGGATTCCCAAAACGGATCCTTGCACGTTTCACTGAAACAATTAAATGTCTTCCCTCAGGATATGTTGAATTGACACCCTCTTACAATAACTTATTTGCTTTAATTAAATTTACAAAAGATATAGTGAACAATTTCTTATATGCAATATGGATGATAATATTAGATTAATCACACGTGCTATGCTTTTCACCTAATGAGCAAACAATATAGAACAATCATAGCTACATCAAACGGTATTAGGAACCCAAATTCGAACACATGCATTGACATACGCATCGTAATGCTAGTCAAAATAAAATAACTAGACTACTAATATAGTAGTGATGAGTCTAGGTCATCCCACAAAGAGTGTGTGCAAAGTTTATGAATGAAATTAATCGATGATTAGGTAACTGGGGGGAGGGGGGGGGGGGGGGTCATAAAATTAGGGAATTCGATAGGAATGTGGTTCTTTGGCTCAAACTTGGCCTACATTATAATTAAACATAGTTTGTTGATTTATTTTTCTTTTA
>JAOSBN010000009.1:1971952-1992817 GCA_027563595.1 Erythroxylum suave
GTCAACTCTCTATGACTAAAAAGTCAAACTTTTCTTAATTCTTCAAATTTTTCTCACTTTTTCTCTTTATTTCTTGAATCTCAACTTCCATTTCAATCCACTAAGTCACTTTAACTTTCATCACCATACAAATCTATTCAACTCCCAAAATTATCAAAATCTATTAATTCTTTCCTCATCACTTTCCTATAAGTATAAATACATTTATACCTAAACATATACATAATAACACTCATTTCTTTTTACTTATTATTTCTAAATTCTACATAAAAATCGGGGTCCAACATTAAATGGGTTCACCCATAACTCCGATTGCAAGACAACTTTTGGAAAGTGAAAATCAAAGTAAGATGCTCTTAGACAATGATATAAATTCTACAATTAGAAGGCAAAATAAATATAGGGACAAAGAGTAGGTTCAAGGATGAGGACGAATTATGATTTTTGTACAACAATTAGTGTCAACTAAGAGCCTCCATAAGATGTGAGAGATGAAAAGTCTTAGGCACTACTAACAGGCCATCCCAGTGTCAAAGAGATCATACAAGGGCATGATTAGTGTTGTAACCTAAGAGGTGTCATTAGAATTATAGGCAACCTACAAGTTACTGATAAAATACTAGAAGGGTGAGACTATAGTTTGTGTGAGGCACCCAACTAATGAGTTCACAAATAAATCATACCAAGAGGTTTTTGAATCACCTAAGTAGAAAGTAACATGGCCTAAATTATTTTTTTGACCATAACTTATGAAAGGTAGCATTTGTCTTTTGTTAATAATCAAGAATAAGATAAGTACCATAATAAGAATAAAGAAAGAAACTAGGGAATTAGATCTTAACTGTAAATTTTTCAATTTGAATATATAGAATGCTAATAATTTTTTTAGGTGCCAAGTCATATAGATATTATTAAAGTAAATATAAAACATATGTTTTAAGCAATGCCAGCGCTATAAGTAGGAAAGAGAAGTAGATTGGGCTAGTAAACCACAACACAAGGGATATACAAATTCTACTATATTTAAATTGCATTTAGCTACTTAATCTATGCAATTGGGTAAGAGAAAAATGCAATATTTCTCAAAGACTCAAAGCTAAATATCGACTCATTAATAATGAATGTCATAAGATGGATTAAAGAGGTCATGATTACAATCATACCTAATCTCTCTTCCACTATGGAAATGGATAACATATAGAATTTGTCTTATAAGTAATGAATGTAAACTATAAAATCCACTACTCTAACCCACTACAAAACTAAATTCTAATGGCTAAAGGCAATCACAAACAAAGCGATCTAGCCTAAATATATGAGTATTAATGCCTAACATACTAAGGAAGTCCAAATGAGCTATTACGAAGTAAGTTTGAGCTAATAAGACATGGTGATCACCTATCATACTAAGCAACATCAAATAAGCAATTAAGAACTAAACTTGAGCTAATAAAGGCCAAGCTTTATTATTTTCTTTGTAAGCTGTTCTTAACTAGCTTATTTCTTGTGATGGTTCTTACAAACAATTTTGGCATATATAAATTGTTTAAATTTTAAGAAAATCATTTATGAAAAATAGATGAATAATGAAATTTTTATAAATAGCTTTTGAAAAAAATCAAATTTCCTTAATGGTGAAAATATAAAGGGAATAAACCTACAAAAGGAGCTAATTCTACCTAAATAGTCACATAACCTTAGCAGACCAATACAATTGGTTCATTACCATTGTAACAATGTTATAAATTGGCTATCTAAGGTAATACCACTTAGAAATAAAAGCATCCTAATCGAGTTTTCCTATATTATAGTTAAGTTCAATATTAAATTTACTACAAATGTACGATGTAGCTGTAGCTAATATAGGCAAGTATTGGTCGATCCTATGAAGACATTAAGTACTAGTAGTTATCTTTTTTCTATTATCTAGCCCAGAATCAGGTTTTTGGTTTTTAATTAAAAACAAAACTAAACCATTAAACTAATATTGGAAACAAAAATGTACCCAGGACAAAGGAAATTACTTAGGAAAATTAATATCAAATAATAGTGTGTAGGTGATGAATCCCCCTAAGAATCATTAAATAATTAACCTTTTATCATATAATTATATTATTGATTATTAGACTGTGAAAATTTCTATTTTATGTTAATATCTCTCTCGAGACTATTAACAACTAATCCATTAGTTAATTAACACAAATATTTCTAGTTAAAACCTTAGGATTGCATTATCAATTCATGAATTTTCTATTAGGTTTGACCCTAATCCAAAGGATTTATGTTAACGTATCTCTAGATTTGCATGTAACTATTTCCAATTATGGTAAATCTATTCATACAAGAGGAATTTTTAATCTCAATCATATGAAATCAAATTATGCACTAATTCTAGATATATTAGAATAAGAATAAAATGCATAATTGAATCATAATATCAATCAATATAATTGCATTGAAGAAAAGATCAAAATTGATTGTTATCACAAACTAGGATTTATCACACTTTGACACCAAACATGTTTAGTTACTCATAGAAAAACAAGATCAATAACAAGTATGCAAAAAAGAATGATAGAAAATAAAAAATTATAATTTTAAAGCTCCCTTTCTCTTTTATTGAATTTTTTAACTATTATGGATTGGATGTAGCTTTTTATTGAATCTCTTGATGTTAATTTCATGTTTTTCTCATCCCTTGTTTGAAATCGTCACCTTTAAATGTGTCTTACTTCTAAAAAGTGGCTTAATAATTTTTCTCCTCCTTGTTTGCCTTTGCTCACATCCTTTTACAGGAAAAATTAAGGTTTTTGGTTAATTACATAAGTATGTAAGGGACCATATATCATCAAAAACACATGAATTTATGATTTCACATAGGCGTAAAGACTTAAATGAGCAATATAAATGATCGTGTATGTGAAGATACACATGTGTATAACTCCATATAACCAGAACTTAAATTCTTCACTTGTCACATGTTTACAGAGACTTAAATCATCATTGTGCACAGTTGTGTAAGTCCTTAGTTGCTTCAAATCTCTATTTTATACCATGTTTTCTTCCAAATTCTTGTCCTTTTGTTCTATGATGGCAAATATAACCTATAAATGCACTTAAAGCAAACTAGGCAACAAATATTAAAAAACAATGGAATATCAAGCAAAAATGTTAAACGTGGGTGAATAATTATATTCAAATTAGCATATTTTAAAAATCCCCACACTTAAGCTTTTACTTGTCCTCAAGCAAATCATAATCTAAATTATTAATTTTATAACATCCATCCTTTATTAATCCCAACCTGTCCATCCATACTCTAAATCTTCATATCATATTAATCAAATTAACATACGAGTACAATTAAGTTATTCTAAAACTAACTTCATAAGTCAATCATAATAATAATAGCTTCAATAATCTTATTGAAATGAAAAGAATAAATCTTTAACTCCTCATCAAGGTTTCACTTAATGCATTTAAGTGTTTAGGGTGAAAAGTATCGACTCTCAAGTTAATGAACAGAAGAACTCTCAACCATAAGCTTGCAATATTATCATATCTCCACCACTTACAAGTAAACTAGAAATAAAAATCAAAAGGTCTTTATAAGGATGTAGGCTTAGGTAAGGTATGATTAGGTTCATAAAAAAGTTACAAAAATTGAAAGAAATTCATAAGAAACTTTACAAGAAACTTGTTCTTTAAAATATATATATATAGGTCCTTTCATTATAAATCTTTTGGTACTATACTTTTTTTTAATTTTTCTATGGTTGTAAATTTTTGAAATTATAATTTTGATCATTCATCTTGTACCACAGTCTAAAAAAATATTGGACCTTTCAAAATTTCAAATTTCAACAGTTAAGTAATGTATGTAAACTTCATGGTTCAAAAAAGAAAGGCTTAAAAAACTTATAAAACAAAGGTTAATAATTGGGTTATAATCAATGAAAAAGGTTAAGGACCAAAATTGATTATTCCTAAAGATAAATTATGGTAGGGTAATTAGTAAATAAATAGGCCAAACAATTGTTAAATATAAATGCCTTTATCATTTTATTACTTCTAATTTAACATATGTGACCTCAATATGTATAATAAAAGCAAGTTCTAGAATTGTTCAACCATGCATGATAACATATATGAAATAATAAAAGAGCTTAAAATTTTATGAACTTTTAATCTAAGGGGTCAAAAGCTCATAAAAATTGTTGATCTTATATGTGTAAATAATATACAATTTTCATTGAAATTGACTATCTCAGTAACTACTAAAAGTATGACCTAGAAACCCAAGTTTATTCTACCTATCATCCTTTTGCATACTTATTAAAATCAATATTCAATAAGGAACTAAAGTTCTTATGGACATATTTCAACTAATTCAAAATATCAGTCAATAGAATTTACTAACAAAGATTATAATAAACTTAAGAAAATTATTTTCCCCTTCCCCACACTTAAATTTATACATTGTCCCTAACGTACACATTATAAGCACATAAAAATAAAAAGGGAGCAAGTGGAGTTTGGTACTTTTCGGAGTAATAATAATTTCTATTTTTTGATTTGATGAATTAGGGACTGTCCATCCGATACTAGATACAATCATGCTTGCAAAATATAAATAAAAGGGATTAAATGACAAAAGAAAATAAAAATCATGAAAATAACAAAGAGACATGGAAATATCGTAACATCAAATAAAATGAAATAAAGTCCATGTAATGCTTGTTTAACATCTTTAGCTCCACGTACCTTACTCATGGCCGTCATCCTGGGTCTATAATTAGTGGCTTAGTTCCACCAATTTTTCCCTATACAAGTTTTATGCGCTGTAAGTAAGTCACATGTTGAAAGATGATCATAAGAGCATAATTTATCAAATTAATAAATCCTATTGACTATATTAATGCCCTTTTTAATGAAAACTTGTTAATAAAATGAGGGATAACAAAATGCCTTAAATCGTCGATTCGCTCAGATAGTTTCTCTTCTTAAAAGTTGGGACCATCTATACTTAAGGTGACCACAAATGATTCATTAATATTTTCCTCTATTGGCTCTTCTAATTCTTCCTTAATCTCATTTGTCCACTCTTCTTCTTCATCTTCATTAATTATCTTTTCCCACTGCTTTACTTTCGCTTCTTAGGTAGAGGCTTTGCCTTCTTCTCCATCCACTACTTCTTGAAATTTTTTCCCATTTCTAAAGGTTTGCATTCCATAGTTGTTAGGTTTTGTTTCAACAGTACTAGAAAAAATCCCTTACAGTCTGTTAGATAATATGCTCACCAACTAACTAACCTAATTCACCAAGTTATGTATGTAAGTCTTTATTCTTTAATGCCTCATATTTGATTCATGAAAAAACTTCGCCAACATATCTATAGAGTTTGCTTTTTAACTAGAGGTGCTTGCTGCTGTAAATATTCAACTGGAACGTTATCATTCTATCTATAAATGTAGGAGTTTCTCTCATCTAAATTATAAATAATCTCTTATGGTGCACTTTGAGGTTGTTGTGCATGCTTGGTTAATTGCACAAGTATTTTGGTGCCTAAAATTTATAGGTATAATGGTTGCTAATCCCATAATTTTCATAATAAATTAAATGCTTCACTTAAACAATTCCAGTCAAGAGTTAATAGTTAATCAAGCACATAGAAATCCATCAATGCTTTTAATCCAATTTACTCATTTGAACTCTATCATGATAAAAAACAAGTAACTCATATGCAAGCACACAATCAATAAATAGTCACTTAAGATGTATAATATCTAGCATTTAAGCCATTTGCATTTGTTATCACATAAACAAGTCAAGGATGCTCAGAATGACACAAATATAGATGAAAAGAAAAAAATACAAGCAGAGATATGGGTAATACTAGTTTGATAAGTCATCTAACTTTTTGACACGAATGTGAACATTTTATGGTGAGCACCCCTGACTATTTCATTAGATCACCATTTCAAATGAAAAAAAGCAACAGTCATAACTTCAATTGTAGAGAATGTGAGTTGAAGCTAACACAGTGTAGATTACCCAATACATAAAAACTCAAAAGAACAATGATGTTTCTTATTTAATAACACAAGATAAAGACATTTTTGATCAACAATGCAAAAGCAAAGATAGCTATCTCTTCTTCTTTTTGGTTTTTTCTTCTTTTTTCTTTTTCTTTTTATTTTTATTTTTTTCTATTTCGACATTGCATTCTAAGCATCCCATTCCAAATTCATATGACAAGCTATACAAAATACACTTAAATATCAAACATCATACGCAAGAGTCACACAACATATGCAAGGCACATAAAGGAAAAAGAAAAGCGAAAACTTTGAAGTTAGCATTATTTTAAGAGTCAATGGAAGTTAATTAAAACAAAAACATCAACATCATTCCTATACCACAATTAATTACTAACTGAAGACCAAAATCATTCAAATTACTACATTCTCATCATCACTATTAAACTTACAATAATCCAAGTGTGCAAAAATTTCACACTTGCCCTACTTAGAATGGGCATTGTCCTCAATGTCTGAAAACAATAAAAGCATAAAAGGAGGGATGGGAATAGAAGTACTCCCCTAGACTGAAGATGCCATATGCAACATTGAAATGAATGATTATAGCTTTGAAAACATAGATAGCAATGTTGAAGTGAAAGATTGCAGTTTCCTTTTCAAACGCCTAGAAACAAAGCAAACCAAAGAAAACAAGTAAAACAATTAAAGAAAACACCTAAAAGATATGCATAAAAGAGAAAAACACACAAAAGAAAGGAATACAGATGGGGTGCCTCCCATCAAGCGCTTATTTAAGGTCATAAGCTTAACAATTGGCATATGTATATCAACCATTATCTGTTGGATGCTTAAGCCCAATAGGTAGCATGCTCATACTTTGTGAAGAGCCTGGAGCAATTTCCCTCGAAGTCAGCTCCTTCTCAGCACAATGCTCCAAGACTTCTGATGAGTGGAATTTCATTGTTTCACCTTCATACTCTGATGTCCACTCGTCTTTTCGGGCATTGCCCATCTCACACCAAGATCGTCTCTATAAGAGAAGCGCTAATGGGTGTGGAGACTCGACATCCTACTTGCCACCTTTGATCTTTAGTTTGCTTACCCACAGCTCGTTTAACTTATATGTGCTTAGCGACTTTTCTTCTTCTTACTTCTCGTTTACTTCTTCTTCTTTTATTTGTAAAAAACTAGGAAAAGGAAATGAAATTCGGTTAGTGATAACATGAACTGCATCACTTACCTTAGGAGGTTGCACCTCCTCCATCTTTTGTTGAACTATAACCTCTTCCTCTCCTAACTCCACTTTCTCTTCCATTACTGATTTTGGGTTCTCTAAATGATCTCCACTTTTTGAAGGAATGCATAACTCCTCAGTATCACTCTCTTGTTGGCTAAGAACACTTGCAAACATTTAGGCTTCCATACTTTCTACCGCGTCTGGTAAATGGATCAATTGATCTTCCAAGGTCTTTAAGCTACTCCTCGTTTCTAGCTGGAATTGAAGAGTACTCATTGCTAAAACTCATTACGATCTCCTCCAAAGACATCTCTTCAACTTGTGGTCGCGATGGTGGAGGTAGAGGTGGAGCCTCTGGTTAGAAGTAGGATTGCTCTTAATAGTAGCTCAGTGGAGAAGCGAACCTGTATTGTGTATCCTGTAAAACAGGACATGTACAAAAAGGATATTCTAAAAATAAGCAAACTTCACATACCTTAGTTTATTGGTCATCCATTGGTACTTACGAGGCGAAGGATGTGAAATCTGCCACTTGATGGTTAAACAAGCAGTAACCATATTGTGAAGACAACTTGGTGAATTTCATGAGCATCAATGAGTTTGATTAATAAAACCAGATCCTAAGCTGACACTTGCTTTAAAGGAAGATTGTTGAAAGTATAGAGTGAAGCATATCAAGAGTTAGGGTCTAAGAGAGAGAATTTAAATACTTGGTAGCCTCATCTTGGACATCCTAAATGTCATGGAGTGGTAAACCAATGGCAAAGGTGATGGAATGATTTTTATTATGATACACCTTGCTGGGATCAAGTTAAAAAAGAAGCAGGAGCATTGATCCTCGTTAATGACCCAGTTAACGCGATCTGGTTATTGAAGTAAGGAATTATGATTCTTGATAACTTGTAAGTAATTAGAAAGAGTAGTCTTCTCCGTCTTCAATAACAACTAATTAGTAGGAGTTGTAGCAAGTTTGGATTGAATATCTTTAAGAGATGACTTAGTGGACAAGAAATCAGATGAGGTAGAGCCTTTTATAGATTTTAGGCATTTGAGCTCTTATTTAATGAGCTTGAGTTTCTGGGAGAAGCAGTATTGCTTAGTTCCCATACAATAGGATTTAGCTCCCCATCGATAAGTCTCATGCAATCTTGGATCTTGAACTAGATGGTTATTAAATCGAAAGGGGAAATGGGACCCAATTTGTTAGAATAGATTGGCCACAATAATAGATGTGTGATTAGAGAATAAGGGTCTTTAAATTGAGTAAAGATGTTGGGGAATTTAGATAGTCAAGTATCGTTGACAAGTTCACAGTCGAGCTTCATTCAGATATGCCAATTGGAGGATTGTTTATTAAACCAAGTGAAAGAGTGTCCTATGAATGTGAGGTCGGTCACTCCAATGTCATGAACACATTCTTTAAAATTATTCAAGTAGTTTTTACGTTGCAGTGGCCTTAAGCTTCGATAGAGTAGGGGATTGAATTAAAATCACCATATAGTAACCACGAGTTTCTTTTTCTGCTACCAAAGATGCGTAAATCATTCCATAAACTTCTTCATTTAAAGTCATAATTGCTTGCGTAAATGAAGAATGCAGTTATCTTAACATTTACCTGCAATAAAAGCAAATGCAGGCACATTACCTCTTTGTTAGAAACTAACAAGTTGACCTTGAGCTCATCTTTATTATAGCAGATCACTAATTTCACGAGCTAGTGACTCTTCATAACCCTATAGATTATGTTTAAAATGAAATGAATTTGTTCCATCTAAGCCATCGATACATTCACACAATTGACAATATGTAACCTAAACACATAAACATAACAATATGCAAAATTCACCCTTAAAGAAAAACACTCAACCCTCCACACACTTGAACAACACATTGTCCTTAATGTGAGAAGGAGACATACAAACACACAAAAGGGGGAAATACATACAGAGACATAAAAGGGGGGAATCAAACACAATATATGAAAAGCAAAAACAACAACAGGAACTAAATGGGTTAGAACATGAACTTAAGGTAAATGAGGCGATGATAGTGTCAGAGGTGGCAATTATACACCTTGAGCTTCCAAGTATCGATGAATTTGGCATATATCTCGGCTATGACATTGTTATATACGAGCCAACTCCTTCATCTTCCAACAATTTTTTGCAAGTGTGTCTGTAAGTCTTTGGGTATTGGTAGAGATTGCATTGAGCACCTTCTTCTAAGCAGGTTCTTCTATTTCTTCTTCTTCTTCTTCCAACTCTTAGCTAGTTTAGTCCTCTTCTAACTGCTAAGATAGTGCTGCACTAGAACTTGCCTGACTGGTCCTAATCTTCACATGAGATTTTTGGCAGATGTCCCAAAGTTCCATGTTATAGGACTTTAAAATTTTAGCACATCACAAGTGACGGTGATTTAGAAAATTAGGGCGGTGGACAGTTAGACCACTATAATCCAGACCGTAGTACTTATCAATTGCAAAAACCAAGTAACCCATACGCAAATTGTTGCTCCTGTTATGTAAAGTCAAAATAATAGCATTCAAAATATATGTGAGGTGTGCATTGAGATGTTGTGATCCATACACCACAACAAAAAAGTTCCTTCATTGGGCACTTGCTAGTTTTGATTTGTCAATGACTATTTGAGACATGAATTTATGTAATAACAAGTGCTCATGGTTTCGTATAATGTTGTTATAGGCATTCTTGGCATCGAATTGTTATAGCCCAATGAGCTCATTCTAATAGTGGAAAACAGAAAAGTCATCGTGCTGATCCACATGGAAGATTTAGGGAAATTGCAATTATCACACATAATTTCAATGTTCAACTAATATGTTTGTCCATTTAACCTAAACCAAATTTTCTTAGGGTTACTAGTTTAAAACTAAAGGGAAGTAAATAATTCATGGGTGAGCTCCTGGTAGACAGGAATTGGAAGTGTATAAATTTGCCCCACTAAATATTTTTTGTTAAATTCTTGACCTTATCTTGCAATTCTAGCCTATCTGGCATAGCAAAACTGAATTATTTTGGGACCACTATCTTCTTAACACCAAGGAATTAGAATCAAATACCTTCCTCCTCTAAGTAGATTAGGAAGGACGCTCCGAAATCCCCCTTCCTATTTCTTCACCGACATCCCTAGACTTGATTTCTTCCTGATGATTGGTTATGCTTTGCTAACTATTTAATACATGGCACAATAGACGGTAAGTAGATGGAAGTTGGAAGAGGATGGAAGTTTGAAGGTTAGTTAGAGAGAAGGGAGAGCGTTTGGAGGTTCTAAACTTAAAGAGATAAAGTTAAAATGAAATAAATGAAAATGAGTTTAGAAATGAATATATCTGTGAAGGAAGGGTAAATTGGTAAAGAAATTAAGTTGAAAGTCGCGTGGGACATATTTACCATGCCATAGGTTGTAATCGTAGCCTGCTTGGCTATGATTGTGACCTTAGTTGATGATCGCTGCAATCATGGCTAATGGCCACAATCGTGGTCATGGCCTTTCCTACACTTTGCTAACTCTTTGTCTTTTCACCTTATTTGACCTCTAAGATCCTTCCTTGACATATTATTTTCACCATGTACCTCATGACTCACATTCATAGCTTCCCTAATTCACATAATTCTTTATCCTTTCAAGATATTTATTGAATGCAAACTACTCAAATTATGAAATTTAAGTTTACCTAACACCAAATGTGCTAATTTATGGTCATTAGCTTGACTTTGAATCACTAAAAACTTAGTCGGATCAATTATGAGTGACTTGCTTCCACCTTTTTCGTTCAATATTAGTTTTGAAGCCCATATGTGAGCTATAAATTGTAAAACAATCAAAAGGGCAATATTGATAAAATTATGAAAACCAATTAAGCTCAGTAATGTCCTTTTTCTAAGCAAATTGTTAATAAAATAGGAAATAACAAAACTCCCTCAATCTTC
This sequence comes from Erythroxylum suave, assembly GCA_027563595.1. Taxonomy (NCBI): domain Eukaryota; kingdom Viridiplantae; phylum Streptophyta; class Magnoliopsida; order Malpighiales; family Erythroxylaceae; genus Erythroxylum; species Erythroxylum suave. Next base: position 1,983,181 of record JAOSBN010000009.1, read on the forward strand.
CATGGAATCTAGTAGTTTTCTCTGTAAGAGGGTGAGTTGTTCTCTTTCTCGATTCTTCCTTATTTTCCTTCAGCTCCACTTCTTCTTTAGCTTCTTGAATAGAAACTTCTATAGCTTTTTTAAACTTAAAGTTCATTGTCATCTATTCTTTGTTCTCTCGTTCCTTCAAATATTCAAGCATATAAACTTTTTGAATGAGTTGTCCTCGTCCGGATTCTTTAATACATCATTCATGTTGAATGTCACTTGGTCATCACTAATCCAAATGATGAGGTTCTCTTTATAGACATCTACCCAAGTTTTTTTTGATGTTAAAGCATATTATACAAAGATTTAGGGAATAATAGGAAGGGTTGTCATTCTTTTCTTCATCCTCTCTCTTCATCTCTTGGTCTTCTACAAGATCGGGGTGTTCAGCTTGATTTCCCATTGATTTTTCTTTCTCTTCCTATTTCCAAGTATGATAGCCTCATATTACTCTCGTTGATGTAATTCCATATTGCTCAGAAAGTCTTCCACACTTTCTCACAAAATTCATAGAAAAGTTGTGTCATTTCAATCTCTAGGTTGTGAATAGAAGAGGCATGATTTTACCTTACTTGATCAAATTGATCTTCTAGTCCCTTCTAGGTCTCTTCTATATCTATTAGCTTATTAATGCTTTTGTCCAATTTGGAATCTTATGAACTGGACTCATGTTGTTGAAATCCTAATTGGTCTTAACGTCCCATTTGAGTACTTAAATTGTTAGACTAATAAAAATTTGGGTGGTTCTGCCACCCCAAAGTGTACATGTTCATATAAGGATGATGATTTCGCCAACTAAATTAGGGCTTATTGAAATCCGCATGAGTACTTTGCTTCCTATAATCTATATTTTCCATGATTGTTCTTTTTATCTTTTCTTAATATCTAATTTTCTGGATTCTTCATCGCTGCCTTGTGATGTCTAAATCAATATGTTTTCTACTTTTACCCAAACTTCCTACCTTTCTTTTTGTGATTGGGTACCATAATCACAAAAGATAGTGAAACACCTTAGATTACAAGAATTAAATTAATTTTGCACCTCCCTAGTAATGGCACCAAAAACTTGATCAGGAAAGTTTTAATCTTATAAACCCTCAATATTTTGCAAGCGCATGGTTCATAGTGTAGTATTAAAGGTGTCGATCCCAAGAGGAAGGAGAGTAATCTAATCCTAAAATATACGGACAAAAAATCTATAAAATTGAAAATAAAAGATGTAATAGAAATTGATTACAAGAATTAAGCTCAACCAATCGAATCAGAAATTAAATACAAAAGCATTAACAAGTGAGAAATATGCAATCACAATAAAAATCAACCTAAAGAATTTATTATGAGAAAGGGGATTTTTCTTATCATTAATGCTAACCTAGCTGATTATGAGTCAATGGAGTCTCGACTCTAGAGAATCCTAGGGTTGATTACTCTCTCTCAAGTTATAACTATTAAACCCTAAATTATAAATCTTAATTGGATTATGAAATTTGCAATCTCTTAATTAACAAATTATCCAAAAACCTAATTAGATCTGAGGCACTCTAACAAACTATCGCAACATCAAATGGGATCTCTCTCTATACAACTACCAATATGATTTGTCACAGTTTCTATTAAATTGCCTAACTTTCATTGAGCCAATTTAATCATTTTTAATTCAATTTACCCTCTCATTTTATTACTGAATTATGCTAGAATGCAATGAAATCACGACATTTAACCAATAATCACAATCGACTAAATTACATAAATAAAATCGAAATGAAAAGGAAATAATGACTTAGAATAGAAGACAAAAGGCAATAACATTAGGAAACCTCTTGATCTGGGAAGTACATCATGTCAACTTTGTCTTCCTATTCCTTTTTCTTCTTTCTCTATCTCGGTATTCTCTCTTTAGGGTTTCAAGTGTGGTTGATAAAAAAGCTACTTTATGCTCCTTTTAACATTCTTTTATGTTTTGGGTAACCTTAGGGTCTTTCTAAGGTTTAAAAGGTCCAAAAAGTCCCTTAAAACGTGAAGTTCATAAGCGAATGAGCGTTTACCTTGTAGGCCATGATCTGAGTCTTCTGTAATGATCGTTTTTTCAGCTCTAGTGTCTTCCAAAACTCCTTTGTTCTTCAATACTAACCCTAACACGCTACTAAACATATCAAGATACCTAAAAAATATAAATATTTAAGTTCAAAAGCTTGTGCTAACCCATAAAAACTTAAAATGCAAATAATTAACAAACTAGCACAACTCTAACCTAAACACATACTAAAGGATCGAATTAATGGCTAAACACATATCAAACTATTCCCTAAAACATGATGCAATATCTACTTATCACACCTTGAATTGTTTTCATGATCTCACTTTCAGTTTCACACTTACAACTAAGATAATCTAGCTTTTTTACAGGTAACAAGTTCTTCTTTAGGCCCTGTATATGCCTCAATACTTTGCCTCATACAAATTAATGAGATGATCTTAAATCTCCTTTTCTGTCTTCTTCTCCTTTTTCTATAAATGTTACTAAACTTTTGCTAATGCCTGCTAAACAGTAATCTTTTCTTGAGATACCCTTCGTCTTCAACTTCCATAATAAGCAATTACTCCTAGTGAACTTCTTATTATCAAATTTTGCAGCTATTGATTCTATCATGAACAAAACTTTGCTCCCGCTATTTCATATGAATAGAATCTATACATATGAACAGTACTTACATATATGAATTGCACCATATATGTAAATAGTATCATATCCGTATGTAAGAATAATAACGCATATGTAAATAGTACCATATACATGAATAATACCTAGTTACTACAGCTCAGCTACAGTGATTACCATAGTGATTATTCAAAATAAATGCATGAATAGCTACCACCTTGGTCGACTAAATTTGCAAGTGCATATAGTCTTTTCTAGTACCTACAAATCAAGTATTTCAAGGTTGTATCCAATAAGGACTAAGATACTCACTGCTGAATTACTCCTAATTACTGGAACCAAAATGACAAGAAACTTAAAAGATGATTGGATTAGAGAGAACAATCAATGGTAAAGACTATGAATAAACAAAAAAAGGAAATTTGATTGTTTAGACTTAGGACTTCAGGATTCACCAATTTAAGAGATTGATAGATAAATCATGGAACTGATTGAATGAAATGTTATAATAATAGTTGCACACATTCACTTGTATTGTTTCTCAAGTCATTCAAGAATACCTAACTCGTTTATTACCATCTCTCAATGTGAAACCTAACTAGTCGAATTCATTAAGAAAAAGCAACCCTAAGTTATCATACTAGTTTAGGATATCTCTACTTCCTAATGCACAAATAATATTTCACCTCTTAGTCCATTATTTGATTCCTAAAATTTCATATACGGTGATCAAGCATAGATACAACAATGAAGCTCAAAAAAGATAACTATAACCTAAAAACTTTCATTCAACACCAATCAATCTATAAAATATTAATCAATCCACAAAATATGCTACATCCCTAACCCTAATTAGCACATGATAAAAGAATCAAAATACATAAAGTCAATCAATAGGGTAGAGAGAGAAGATAGAGAGACAAGACAAAACAAGCTTGCTTCCAATCTTGATGCAATCCTCCTTCTTCCTTTTCTTTGCCTGTTTTAGGTGCCTCCAATGTCTTTTTTGCGTTTTCAGTGCTAGATTCCCTCTTTTAGGTCTTCAAAATGAGTATATATGGTGTCTTGGGGTCAAAGAAACCTAGTTTTTACTAAACATGGGAATAAAGATCGTAACAGTGCCGTCAAAGTTCGTTAAGCGGACTTAATGTCTTTTAGGTGAACCTTCTCAAGATTCTGGAGAAATTTTGGACAATGAATGTCCATTAAGCTAACATTCACGGGTCTTTTGGCCTCCCTTCTCTGCTCATGTCCGTTTGAAGGGACATGATGTGTGCTGGGCGGACATGCATTGTGCATCTTCAGAAATGTGTACATTTAACCCTTTAGAAGGCGAAATCTCTCCTTAGGGTCTTCACAGAAGTTGTAAAGCTCGAAGTCCTCTTCGAAACCATAATTGAATACCCTTAATCTGACATCCACAGTGAAAGTTACGCCTTTTTTCCCTAAAATCTATCCAATTGTACCTATCAAGCAATAAAGTTGAATTGAGTGACAATTAACCAAATAAAGCCCAAAACTCCCATAAAGATAAGTCAAATTAGTACCAATTTATCCCAAAATCACATATAAATAATTTGACTTATCAAATTCCCCCACACTTGAACTATTGCTTGTGCCCAAGCAAAAATAAAAGAAGACTAACTGGTAATTCCATAAACAAAGTTATTGATTCCACTTTTTTAGGTGTACGGTGGCATTTAGCATATGCCAAAAGCCTTTAAACCACTATGTGTCCATAATGAAGGAGTTATAGCCTCCTGAGAGTTTACTTAAAATGAATGATACTTACAAACATTTTCTTTCCATCATTCCACACCTGATCCTCATTATAGTTCAATCCATTAAGTTGAAAGCATTATAAGTAGGAATTGAAATATAGACATAGGACCATATAATACTTCATAAATTTAATCACAAACTAAGCAACAATAAGACATTATAATGCTTCAATTAATAAAATTCACATGTCATGAATGAAGTCTCTTATAAAGCATTCACTTTTGCACATAAGTGTTTGAGGGTGACTCTCATTCCTCTTCTAATACATGTTTGTTACCATAAGCTTGCATTTTATCTACTTCTCCACTACTCCCATCTATGACATATCTATGAATATAAAAGGTCTTTATTCCTTTAGTTGTAATTGGGCCAAAGGGTAAAGTAGGCTAAGAAAGAAAGGATAGGAATTCAAACATTAAATAATTAGTATAGCAGAAACTATAGATATTACAATAACCATTGGCAAATTTTACTAAAACGTTGCCCAATAACCATAACACTTAGGAAACTCCACCAATATTGTCAAAATTTTCATTATTCTTTCAACTTGAAATCTAAAGTGAACTTGCCCAACTTTTCAACAACACCATTTAGATGCCAGTTTTTCTTTTCTTTTCTTTTATTCTTGTTTTAATTTTTATTTTATTTTATTTTATTATTATTTTTTAACATGTTCCTTAAATTTCTACAGAAAACACCCCACACTTCTTCCTTTGTATAATATCAATAAGACTATTGAATGCACAACATTTATAGCTCTACTAACCATTGAATAAAGCTAAATTTGTTTTTCTTAGTTAAGTGTTCTTTGGAATAGGTTTACAGAGAAAACGGTTAAAATACAATCAATAGGCACAATTGGTTCACTAGGGGACTGATATATAAAAAGGGTTAGTTATTTAGCTTAAGCTCAATCCCAGTGCCTTTCATCACTTTCTTAAACATGCCATAGTATGATTATGTAACCTCGAAAAGATGCAATGCAAGTTCTAGAAGTAAACATACATAAAAGAGAAAATTATATCACCAAAAAAAAAGATTGGGCGTAATCCTTTAGGCTCAAAATAGCTCACTTGGTCATGTTTTCTCATTCAATAGTATGCTCATTCAATCAATTTAACATTATAGCATCAAATTGTGACAAGGTATGTAATGAATTTAATCATATTATGCATCTTATTTGAGATTTATGTTACCCATAATATAATTAACTCCTCAAATTGGATTATAAAGACAATTAAAATGAGAAGATGTATAGATATGCAAATATGTGGATGGGAAAAATGCAAAATTAATTAATTAAAAACTAAACAAAACAAAATTTATTAATTATTAATTATTTATTTTTTAAAGATACTTCAATGTAAAATAAAGCATACAAAATCATCAATTTATCCTCCCTCACACTAAGAATCAACATTGTCCTCAATGTTGGGTAAGATAACAGAGGAAGGAAAGCGCAAAGATGGAGTAAAGAGTAAGGGTAAAGAAACCCCCTGTAAGAACTGATTCCATTGTTTAGACACCAAATTCCACATTGTATATTCCTATCTCCAACAAGCTAGACATGAAAAAAGTATGGAGATTGACCAAATAGCACTGAAGTTATCTTTGTAATTGGCCTAAGTGAAAGAAAAAAAATACACATAGGGTCAGATAAAAAGCAGAAAGTGTGAAACTAAATGTATGAAAATGAAAATGCACATGCAATCCTAAGATCATATGATGTCTTATCAATCTCTATCCCGAAGGGGGTGGCTGGTGCTCGAGAAAAGCCTTCAGCATTTCTTCCATCTTAGCTTGGGAAGCCGCGAGATTTCCCACTTTAGCTCGAAGATCTCTAACTTCTACGCGAACTTCTTGTAACTGGGCTAGAATCTGATTATCCCCTTAGACTGGAGTAGCTTGAGATTTTTGTGGAGCAGTTGTAGCTAGATTGTCCCTCTCATTATGTGGATTGACCCACCTGTTCGGAGCTTCTTCTCAACAATTGAATTCCTTTATTTATCGCCATTGATGACATCCGCATCAGACGTATGAGTCACTTCTTTAGTTCTGTAGAAGACCTTGAGGCGCCCAAATAACTAGCTTAATAATATTGGGAACACAATCCTTTTTGACTTAGTCTTATGGTGAACTACTTGCCACATTGAAGTCATGATCATCTAGGCAGTAGCAATGCCTACGAATTGGTGATCCCGAAAGAATATCTTATTTAAAATGTATAAGTCTTCTAGAGGTACCCTGAGTCACTAACCTTCAGTATGACATTATGGGCAAGTATGAATGCCACCAATCTAGCTTCAATATTAGGGGAACTGCAATACATAAACATACAATGATTTATTAAGCATATAACTACTCTAATTCCAAGTCGAGACATAGCTTCGTCTTTATCCCATTGACTATCAATTGAACATCTCGCACACTTGTCAAAAGATGGAACTTGACCTCCTATGGGTAGCTCTAATTGTTTACTAATCAACTCTTCAGTGATGACCGCTTTTCTCCCATTTAAGCAAGAAGTGAGCACCGATGGATGTTTATCTACTGTTGCACTGAGTTTGGCATAGAATTGTTTTACTACAACTGGGTAGTATGCTTCTTTATGGTCCAACAACTTGCCCTAATGAAATTTATCTAATTTGGCCCTCATATGGTATGCTGCATCAACTTTCAGTTCAATTAAGACCTCTGACACAAACTTGTTATTCTTTTTCTTATTGTATCAAGCTTCACATTGCTCATTAATGAATAGAGCATGATCAAGCTTAGGCTCCTCTGCTTTTTCACCCAACCTTTTACCCTAAACGCTCTAGAGGAATGAGTAGTATTCTTCTGCGCCATTTGCTTAAATCACAACATTGACTAACATAACCAGCTATAATATTGAGTAGTATTCTTTTGCACCATTTATTTAAAGTGCATCATTGACTAACATAACCAACTATAATCTCAACAAGGTAGGGTTCAATTCCCGCACCTAATCAGTTGTAAGGCAACCACAAACTCACTCTCAACAACACAAAACCAAAGCCAGTGCACACTTAATCGCAAACTTCAACCACAATGCAACTACAAATTCAATTTCAATACAGACCCCACAACTTCAGCACACCTCTGGATTCAATTTCAATAGCACAAACTCAACAAATTCAGTACAATAACAAAATTGATGTCAACACAACCCAAATTTGATTTCAGCCTAACCATAAACTCATTGGCCACACAAACCCTCTATCAATAACAAATTAAATCTCAACAACACAGTCTCAAGTAACCCACACTCGTAGGGATTTCAAGCATCAACTCAACAAACTCAAAACATCATATGAATCCAAAGATTCCTCAATTTAAACAAGTTCATTCACAACCTTACCCCTAATGGTGAAAGAACACTTACCCATGCCAAATTAAAGTGGAAAGTGCGTAGAATCAGTCTGAAGCTTTAAAAGAATCCCCAAAATCCATGAACATACATGTGGTGGTAGATATTGGCATGGGAGAAAGCAAACCAAAATTAAGGGAGGAGACTAGGGTTAGTGTCAGAGGATGTGGCAATCAGAGGGAGTGGAAGAAGAGAAGAGGAGAAGAACAAAATTAGAAAATCTAGACAAAAAGGTGAGAGAGGGTAAGAATGGGTTGCAGAAGGAGAGTGGAGTGAATGTGTGAGGAAGAAAATGGGGGAAAATGCAGGGTGAGTGTGGGAAAGAAAGGGAGAAGGGTTTTTTAAAAATTGAGCGCATGCGATGTTTGTTAAGCGGACATTACGTCCACTAAATGGACCTTCTTGGGTTTAGAATTCTACTTTGAGGTTGTTTAGTCCGTTAAGTGGACATAATGTCCACTAAATGGACCTTCTCGGGTTTCCTGAGTTTTAGAAGCTCAGTAATGTCTACTGAGTGGACCTTCTTGGGTTTCCCTGAAGTGAGCTGCATAGTAACGTTTGTTAAATGAACATTTTGTCCACTAAGCGGACCTTCTCAGATTTTCTACGCCCATCTCACTTGGTTTACTCCTATTTTTCCCCTTCTAACTATTCAATGATACTATAGGACTATATACATGATGTATGAATGAAAATAATAAAAATATTAAATGAAACAAAGAGACAGTGCAACTTACCTTCCCCACACTCAACATGGGTCTCACCTCTAAGATCGATAAGTTGTGAACATGCTATTCCTCATGCTACTAGGAGGTGTCATTAGGATATGTCATACACATTAGCCCTATATAACACATAATAAACTAGAATAAGAAGATACGAAAAAAATAAAATAATGAAATTAATAAAACAACAAGAAGGGTTAAAAATGTTAAGATGCCTCCTACTAAGTGCTAAGTTTAGTGTCCTCAACTGGACTTAGCCACTATGATGTCAATTTTTGAATATGATGATGAAGATGTATCCAACCATCTCTCCTCCAAAATAATGTTTAATTCGTTCCCCATAGACCATGAAGGGTGGTTGCTCATCCCATTAAATCTCCACAGCTCCACATGGGTACACTTTGGTCACAACGAAAGGTCCAGACCATCTTAATCATAATTTCCCTGGAAAAAATTTCAAATGAGAGTTAAACAACAATACTTTTTAACCAGGTTTAAATTTTCACCAAAGGATATGCTTTTCATAGAATGCCTTGGTCCTCTCCTTGTATATTTGAGCATTCTCAAAAGCATCCAGGTAGAATTCATATAGTTCATTTGACTCCATCAATCTCTTCTGTCCAACCTCTTTGAAATCATAGTACAACTTCCAAATTGCCCAAAACGCCTTGTGCTCAATTTCAACTAGAAGGTGGAAACATTTCCCAAAGACTAACCTATATGGAGACATGCCCAAAGGAGTCTTGTTTGCTGTCATGTACGCCTAAAGAGTGTTACCAAGATTTAATGCCCAATCCTTCCTTAAGTTGTTAATAGTTTTTTCTAGGATTTGCTTGATTTTTCTATTTGACAGCTCAACTTGCCCACTGGTTTGAGTGTGATAAATGGTTTTAAACTTAAAATACCCATACTTCGCCAACAAAGATTTAAATTGATGATTTTGAAAATACACCTCTAAACCTTGAAACAAAGCTTCTAAAGAGAAACAAAGCTTCCCAGAAGTAATTCCTTACCTCAAATAAGAATTTCCTTCTCTTGTGGTATGAGTAATCACTC
>JAOSBN010000009.1:2062062-2081607 GCA_027563595.1 Erythroxylum suave
ATTGCAATCCTTGGTACAAATTTATTTGACCGGTTTCCAAGGATCAATCTTAGGATTGATAGATAAGCCGCGATCACTGGCTCACTTCTTTCTATCATAATTGTGACCTGTTGTGTCATGATCATGGACCATGTTTTTGGCCCAAAACTTCTTTTTAAACTTTTCTATTCTTCACCGTTTATCCTTAAACACTAACAAATAGATCAAGGTACCTCACAAATATAACATTTAAGCTGAAAGACTAATGCTAACCCATAAAAATAATTAAACACATAAATTAACATAATTTGCATCTAAATACATACTCAATACTCAAATTCACATTAAATACATAACAAATTCAGCCCTAAAACATAATGCAAATCACAACTATCAACATCCCCACATTTAAACGTTTGCTTGTCCTCAAGCAAACAAAACAACAAATACACAACAAATATGAAACACAAAATGCAATAATGAGGCAATGACTTTAACTTCATGAAATAAATTTAATCTTGAACACAATCATTCAAATTATGTCAAATTGTTAACATGTAAAATATTAGTCTATGGGCTTTGAACTAAATATACAACTTAATCAAAATCCCAGTATTAACTTATTTTCAAATTTCAATTGCACATACACATCAATAATTCTTTGGTCTTTCAGACTCTGTAACTGTTCCTAAGTATATTGTCATGAAAAATCAATCTATTTACAAGTCCAGTAGGTTTTAATTAAGAACATGACATTTTTTCAAAAAAATTTAATTAGTGAACATAGACTTAGTCCTTTTACATAGAGGCAAATATTGGTAATGAATGTTGATCCAATTGCTCAACTAAGTGATGTTTTATTTAATCTGATTGGTTGAAATGTCATTATATCCTTTTGATAAGAAGGTAGACATTTGTGATGTTTGTCAATCTGGTTACTCAGTTACAACACATTCTCAACTGGCTAATAGCTCTACTCATAACCCGAAGGTCAGTGGAATAGTGGTTTATTTAACAAAATATACACTTTTTTTCGTAATTTATTACCTACCTTGTTATTTTAGCTATTCATTTTCATGAAAAATACTAGTAAAGCTGCTTAAGTTGAAAGGCCTCAAATTATAAATGAATGTGACAATCTAAAGGGTGCTAAATTTCCATTAAATCCTAATTAAGTTGTATATTAATCTAAAGGCCTCCTAATTTATTAATTTTTATGAGCTAATGATTATTCACAACCTAATAGAGTATGTTCAAAATTAAAAAGATTTCACTCCATCCAAGACATTGACACATTCAAACCATCACACAATGCAACCTAATAACTATCATAAAATATGAAAAATCACATTCAAGAGCAAAACACAAAAACCCTCCCCACACTTGAACAACATATTGTACTCATTGTGAGAAGGAATCTCACACAAGCACATAAAAGAAAAGAAAAGGAAAAAATTAAAGTTGAACAAAAATAAAAAATAAAAAATAAACATAAAGATAAAATAAAACTAAAGGCTAATTTGGAAAAGAAAGAAAATTTTGGATTAGACATAAATCCTATGGAGATGGAGGTGGTGATAGTGTCGGTGGTGGCAATTAAATTCCCTGAGCCTCGAAACACTGATGGATCCGTCAGATATCTTGACTTTGGCATCGTTATATTCGCACCATCTTTGCAATTGTCTGGTTGGTTTTAGAGATTGCATCCAAAACCTTCTTCTAGCCTAGTTCTTCTTCTTCTTCTTCTTCTCCTTCTTCATCAGATAATTCCTTGGTGGATTCCTCTTGCTGAGGTGGTGCTAAACTCGAGCTCGCCTGACTGGTCCTAATCTAAGCATGTGTCTTCTGGCTGATGTCTTTAAGTTCCATGTTGTGGGACTTAAGGATTTTGGCATGCCATAAGTGGTGATAGTTTAGGAAGCCAGGGAGGTGAACAATTAATCTACTCCATTCTATTCATAGTATTCAGCAATGGAGGACACTAGTAACCCTATACTTAGATTGTTTTTCCTCTTGTGCGGAGTTGCAATAATGGTATTTAGCACGTGTGTGAATGTACACTCTGGAATGTCGTGGTTCGTGCACCATAATTCTTTTATGGAACACTTGTTGGTTTTGATCTTGTCAAAAACTAGTCGTGGGATCGAATTATGTTGTTTTGAACATTCTAGGCATGAAATCACTTAATTCTAGTGAGTTCATTTCAATACTAAAAAGGATGAAAAATCCTTACATTGATCGATAATGGCGGATTCGAGGAATCCACACATATCGCACATGATGTCTACATTTAATTCATACACTCTTCCTCTCAGTCTAAACCATAATTCCTTGGGGTTCATAGGCTTATAAGTTAGTGAAGTAAAAAATTTCAATGTGAGCTCCTGATAAACAGGAAATTGGAATCATATGATTTGGGCCTATTGGATTCTCTCTGTTAAATCTTCCCCTCCCTTGGCCAATTCTAGCCTATCTAGTGTGTCAAAATCAAAGTATTTAGTCACGACTATCTATCTAGCATTTAGATATTGGAAATGAATACCTTCCTCCGATATGTAAATTGGGAAGAGAGCTTTGAAATCCCTGCTCGGTTTTCTTCTTCCACATCTTGAAACTTGATTTCTTCCGGCTTGCTCCTATCGGGCTGGTTGTTTAATATGCAGCATGATTTGTGGAAATTGAGTAGAAATTTGAGGTTTGAAATTTTTAGAGAGATGTAAAATTATTTGGAAGCCTGAATTCTAGAGAGAAAAAGTGAAAATGAAAGTAAAATTAAAAGTGAGGTTAGAACTGAATATAAAGGTGGTAAAAGGGTAAAATGGTAAAAATACATTAAAAAATTATGTCCTCCCTCTTTATTGTATAGTCGCAGCCATGATCATGGCCTACAGTGTACCACCACTTCTTGATTTCCTTATTTATGTTCTTTTCCCAATCTTTTCACTTTCATTTCTTAATTCTTTTATAGCCCTTTTCACCTATCATTTCATGCTTGCACAATCATCCACATAATTCCAAAATTCTATTCCATTCTCAATTTTATTCAAAAACAAAAATAATCCTAACTATAGAATTCAAATGTTCTAACAAAAACAATCAAAGAAAGTAATTTTCTATGGGGTTGCCTCCTATGCAATTCTTCTTTTGACGTTAGTAACTCAATGCTCTATCCTTGGAAACACTTCTTCAAACTTGATATCTGTCGTAATTTATTCTTCATCCTCTTGTTCTTCAAAAGATTCAAACATATCAATTATCCTAAATGAGCTACTAACCTTTGGATTCTTTAATAGATCATTCATGTTCAATGTCTTTTTGTTATCACTAATCCAAAGGATAGGGTTCTTTGCATGGCCGTCCGCCTAAGATTTTTTGATGTTCAAGCATGGTGTACTAATATTTGGTAGATAGTATGATAGGTTTAGATCCTTTTCTCCATCCTCTCTCTTAATTTCTTGGTCTTTTATAAGGTAGGGTTTAGCATTGTTACTCATTGGTTCTTCTAGCTCCACCTCATTCTTATGTGTGATAGCCTGACATGGTTCTGTTGAATTTACTTTCATACTACGTAGATAGTTTTCCACACTTTGCTTACAACATTCCCTGGAAAGCTGGCCTATTCGAATTTCTAGATTGTGAATAGAAGATGCATGATCTTCTATTACTTGCTCAAACTTGTTTTCCAATCTCTTCTAGTTCTCTTCCATATTTGTAAGCTTATCCATGCTTTTTTTTAGCTTTGACTCCCATGAACTGGAATCATCTTGCTAAAACTCAAACAAGTCTTGATGTCCCATGTGACTTCCTATATTGTCAGACTAATAGAAATCTGGGTGGTTCTGTCACCCCGAAGTGTACATGTTCCAATAAGGTTTGTTATTTCGCCAACCATACTATGAATTATCGTAATTCAAAAAATTTCTTTCTCTCTGTAATACCTATTTTCCATCATTATTCTTTGCATTTCTTCTTGGAATCTAGCTCTTTAGATGTCCCATTTCTCATTCTAAGATGTCTTGGTATGTCTCTACTTTATGCCCTAACTCCTTCTCTATTTTTTTAATTAATAAAAAAGACAGTGAAAAGCCTTAGACTAAAGAATTCCACTAATCGCCTCCCCCACAACGGTGCCAAAAAGTAGACCAACAAGTTAAGTGTTCTAAGTTTTACTAATTTTTAATCTTGATATTTTCGTAAGCACATGGGTCATTCATGTAGTACCTAAGGTATCATTCCCACGAGGAGGGTTAATCTAATCATAAAATCTAAGGCTTAATTTAAAATTGCAATAATTCAAAACAAACAATTAAACAAAAAACTAATCAATCGAACAACAAATTTCAAGAATTAAATTTAGAAATATAATAAAATGAAAAATCACACAACCCAATCCAAAATCAACCTAGAAATTACCAATTGAGAGAAAGTGTGGTTTTTATTCAAAATTAATGAAAATCTAATCTATTATGCAATTATCAAATTACTGGGTCTAGATAGTCCTAGGGTTGATTACTCTCTCTCGAGTTATAATCTATATCCCTAACTTATAATCCCTAATTTAAATTTTGGAATTGTAATCTCTCGATTTCCAGTTAAGCCAAAACCTAAATTAGTTCTGAACTTATCTAATAACATACCAGAAACCTATGCTCGATCCCTCATTATAAGATTTCACTGGTTTGATTCAGTTCTTATCTATCAAACTACCTAACTGTCATTAGCCCAATTTGATAATATTCACTTGATTCAGTCACTCAATTTATTTCCAAATTATTAAGAGTAGATATTGAATGACAATTAACTCAAATAAAATACAATAAATCAAACTTCATTAATCTCAAGAATCAAAATCCTGAAGGTGAGTTTAGACAAAAATTGACATTCAACAACAACTATTATCAATGATTATCCCAATTTTATACATCAAAAAATTGAAATAAAAACAGAAAATATTATTAGAACGGACTCATGGAGGTAGCGATTGTGGGAAACCACCTGTTCTGGGAAGTAATTCCTATCAAGCTTCATCTCCTTGTCTCTCTTCCTTCGTCTCCTTCCATAATCTCTCGATAAAGTTCTCTAGGGTTATGAAAGTTGGTTGATGTGAAAATCTCTTCCCAAGGTCGTTTCTTCTATTCCTTATTGTTATATTTATGCTTTGGAAGCCCTAGGATTGATTCGGGGTCGAAATAGTTTAAAAGTTTTACAAAACTCAAGTTTTTATGACAGCTTTAAATGGGCAACAGTCGTGCCCAACACCTAATGCTCTCTGTCACAATTATGGCCCAAAGTGCGCTATCGTAGCCTGGTTCAAAGCTCTCTGTCACAATTGTGACCAAGGTGCACGATCATGACCAAGCTACTGCTGGCTCAACTCTTCACGTGGGCCATGTTTTTGGCTCTTTGAAACTTATCTATTCTTTGTCGTTTACCCTGAAATACTAACAAACACATTAAGGTACCTCACAAATATAATATTTAAGCTCAAAGACTCATAATAACCCATAAAAACAATTAAACATATAAATTAACATAATTAACATTTAAATACACACTCAACACTTAAATTCACCCTAAATACATAACAAATTAAACCTTAAAACATAATGCAAATCATAACTATCAAAAGGCAGTGAGCAATTCTAAGGAGGTTTAGTTAAATAAGATTAAAGATATAACAATCAAGCAAAATTCACATTCAAGGAACCAATCAAGAAAGAGCCAAAGGAGCATATAACAGAAGGAAATCCGATCATGAAATAGAAGAAAGAAGACCCAGGGGACTTTTTCAGTCCTTGTAGTATCATTGGAGTCAAGATAGCTAAGGCATTTACAGATTTAAGAGCTAGTATCAACTTGATGCCTTACACTTTTAGTCAGAAGTTAGGGTTAGAAGAGCTAAAGGCCACTAAGATATTAGTAAAAATAGTAGACAGAACAGTGCACTAGCCAAAAGAGGTTATTAAGAATATACAAGTGAAATTAATAGATTCATTTTTCCCATAAATTTCTACATACTGGATATTAGAGAATATGTGGAAACCCTTATGGTTTTTGGGTGATCGTTTCTGGCTACTTCTCATTCGATCATTATTCATATTAAGAGGGGTGAATTAACACTTAGTGTAGGAAAGGAGCAATTAATCTACAAGGTATCAAAGGTAGACTATTGTTCTCCTTTACCCCCAAAGGATATTAAGGAACTTGAACCCCGGGGAGGATGGGAAGATATTGAGGATCCTAGGAATGCATTCAGAAAGAAATGATCATATAGGAGAAGGAAAAGAAAGGAAAATCAAAACAAAGGAGAAATCCATGCCAAGGTAGCTCATGTACAAAGTTAAAGATTAGTGTCTGCACTACTACCACCCTATTAATTTGAGTTGTCATGAGTAAAAAGGAGAGTCGACCTACTGATGTTAAAAGAAGCACTACATAAAAGGCAACCATGGAATTCTACTTTCGTTTGATTGTTCATGTTAATTTGTTTGTTTGACTTATTTGAGTTTGATTGGTGTCTATTAAGATTTTGTTTGAATTTCAACTTATTTTCGTCTTCAAATTTTTTTGTTGGTAATATTATTTTGATGTGTTTATAGGTTGTGGGATCATTGACAATGTATGCTAGGTTAGGAAGAAGGTTTAGAAGTGGAAGAATTGCACCAACCCACGATTGTAGGAATTGGTGTGATTTCCATGACTGTGGGAATTCTCTCCAAAACGTTTCTAGGGATAAAATCTACGAAAATGGGAATTGTAGTAATTCCCACAACTATGGGAAATCTCTCTAGAAAGTTTCTGGAGAGAAATCCCACGATTGTGGGAATTATAGGTATTCCCCCTCTTCTTCTTTTATTCACTCTTAAAATTTTCATACCTTCCATCTCTAGTCTACAAAAACTCTTCTCCCACCTTAAAAAATCCTTCATCTTCCTCTAGATTCTTGGTATTTTCTTCATCTCTATTCATAAATCTTTCAATCTTTTACTCTTATCATGCATTAATCATTCAAAAACACAAAGATTTGGTTAAGATTTTTCCCTTCTCTCTCTAAAAGTCAAATTAATTTATTTTCTCTTACTTTCACAGTTTTCTTCTTCCAATGACACCAAAAAAGATGGTATCTTAGAAACCGACCGATGAATTACACAATCAAGTCTTTGGTGAAGATAAAAATCGATTTGGTGGCAAAATTTTGTGCCACATTTCCAATTTATTCAAAGAAAGGAGGTATACGTTTCCGAGACCTTAGAGATGGGGAATTGATTGCTCCTAGTTACTTTGATTTTGAATTATTAGAAACTATAGGAGTGCGACAGAATGTTGAGCAACTAGCTGTAATCATAGGTTGGAATAGATTCATTCGTTGTGATGTGCCTATTTACCCTATGATGACTATAGAGCTTTTCACTACAGTATGCTATAATCCTAAAATCGATGTTTTCTAGCTTAGGTTAGTTGGTAATGTTTATAAACTTGATTATCATATCATTCTTGAAATTTTAGTGTTTCAAATACAAAAATTCTATATGATCCAATGACTTTGATGTTGATAATTACTGGAAAGCTATAATAGGTGAAGAAAATTTTGGCGCTTGCAATGCACCAAACACTTTATTCCGTAGCACCAAGCATTCACTTTTGTACAAATTTATGTGCTTAACAGTGCTTAATAAAATCGAAAGTAGTAAATGCTTGGCTAAAGAACTTTTCTTTCTTTGGTGCATGGATCAAAAAATAAAAATTAATATGCCTTATAGGACTTTTTGACTGATAATGAGTGTTGTGAATAAGAAGAGCTCTTATTTTAGCATGTCTCATATTGCTTTTGCTTTGCCTTTGTTTTATAACTTAATGTGGACCATGTGTGTACAACTCAATACGATATGTTTGACATATCTTATTTGAGGCGATATGAGATTTTGGAGTTCTACTCTATAAAGCTCTAAAATCTTCAGATTCGTACTACTGTGAAGAACAGGAAGGGTAAGGATACAGCCTCTTCCCGACCCTCCACATCCCAAGAAGTCCTAAAGCCAGAAGAAGAAGCAATGGAGGAGGAACCAAGTGCACTAATAGAGGTCGACAGTTTTCAACAAATCCTTAACTAAATGGCCTCCAATCAGTAGCAAATCAAATCACAAATTAATGAGTTCGGCACCCAGATGCAGCAAGTCCACAAGGAGCAATGGTACTTGAAGAAGAAGTTCCTCAAATTCTTTTAGAGGAATAATTTTGAAGCTCATTCACTAACACCGTCACCACCATCATCTTTATAACCCCTTCTTACCCTAATCTTTTAAATTGTGTCATTTCTTTTGTTTGGTTTAATGTCTATTGTTTGGTTTGAAGTCATTTGTTTGTTTGCTTTCTTTTGTTGAGTTTAACTTCTTTTGTTTGGTTTAATGTCTTTTGTTTAGTTAGATGTTATTTTTTTGGTTTAATTTCTTTTATTTGGTTTAATGTCTTTTGTTTAGTTTGATGTCATTTGTTTGTTTGTTCTCTTTTATTCAGTTTGATTTCGTTTTTCCTTATTTGGTGGTTGACTTGTCACATTAAGGACAATGTGATCTTTAAGTGTAGGGAGGTGACATTGACTTTGACCATTGCATTGTTTTAATCACTGTTTACATTTTGTTAAATAGGATGCATATCACGCTGTTTTGTGCTAAGCGATGGAACCACACTTGAATCATTTTGATGAATATTGCCATGAGATTCTGTCACGCTAGTTAGGATTAGATTGAATGTATATATAAACTCGGATTAGACTACTTGAGTAGAAATGAACAATATAGAGTGATGAAAAGTAGTTGGTTACACAAGCTTACTCACAATTTGTCATTTGAACAATGAACTAGTGTAGCAATTCATAATGAATGTTCATTTGAGCCAATGTGAGGATTAAGCTTATATGACTCCATCCATAGCCATTTTATTTCTTTGTTGAGCAATACTTCCTTAGGTTATTACCTTCAGAACTTGCTTTGAATCGATTTGAGTTTACTGGATGCATGCTTAATAGAGATGATTAAGGCCCTTTTTGAGTTAAACCTTGGCTTAAATTACTTACCCTTGTATTAACCCTTGCTACCCTTATTGAGCCTTAACCTTTTGTTTCTTGAAAATACCCAAAAATTTTAAAACCTGAAACCCCATTAACCTACCCATTCATAAGCTTAGTAGAGTATTAAGTAATGCATTAGTTGGGATCGCTGCGAAAATTTTTACCGAGATAATTTGAGGATACTTATGCCTATGAATCATATTGTATATAAATTGCTATTTTATTCATAGTTTCATCCATGTCTTAAGAAAAAAGAAAGAAAATGAAAAATATATGAAGAAAAGGGGGAAAAAACAAGAAAAAGGAAGAACAATTTAGTAGCATCAATAAATGCAAAGTATTAGTTACACTTGTGTATCTCAAAGTTATATTTTGTTATCCCTTTTACCCACTTTTTAATTTACGAATGCTTATGTTAAACCATTTTCCCTATTTACACACCTATACCTTACCACATTACAAACCTAAATAAGTCCTTTAGATCTATTTATGAATGCAATCATTGTAGAGGAGAATTGGTGTATTAGCAAACCTATGGTAGTATAGTTTCCTATAGGAAGTTTGAGCAAAACATTAAAGATCAAACACTTGAGAGAAAGGAGTGAAACGACGAGCAAAATTCATTTTACATCGATACTTATTGTTGGATCCCGTATTTTTTAGGATTTTATATTTATATTTATATTTATATTTTATTTTATGAAATTATCTAGCATGAAAATAAATTAAAATTTATGAATTAGGAATTTTTGGAGTCTAATATGGTATGTTTTAAAATTTTATATGGTGGTTGGATTAAAAGAAATAATTAAAATTAAGTGAAGGAGTTAATAGGAATTTCCTAATAAAGAAAGGGTAAATTGGTAAAATCAAGAGGGTCTTCTTAAATGAATAAGACAAAATAGAGAAGGAGTTGTGTATGTGTCGGTGTGTGAATTAAAAGAAGATGAAGAGACTAAGGTGAAGGAGATATTAGGAATTAGTTGGATAAGGAAGGGCAAAATGGTAAAAGCACAAATAATTGCATTAAATTGAATAAGACAAAGAAGAGAAGAGACGTGAGTTACGAGAAAAGAAGTAGAGAGTCGTATATTTTAAGAAATAAGAAGAGAAGAGTCGTGAGAAACCTAGAGGGAGAGAAGAAGAAAGACCAAACAAGGAGAAGAAGGAAGAAGAAAGTAAGGAAAAAGATAGAAGGAAGGGTTTTAGCTAAATTTTCTTGTAAGGTAAACCATCTTATTCCTTAGTTTTAAAGAAGTAGAAAGAAGTAGGTTTATGTGAAAAAGATGTTGAAGAAAGTAAAGAAAAACTAGGTTTTGCTATATGATGAAGATGAGGAAAGAAAGAAAAAGAATAAATGGTTTATGTTAGATCTTAGTTTATTCTAGCTAGATAAAATTCAAGAAGAGAATAAGTGTGAGTTTATTCATGGATAGCTAGGTTTAAGGAAGCATTTTGTGTTTTTGTGTTATTAAATGAAGATATGTTTGTCTTTGAGGAATTAGGATTATAGACGCCAAGAGCGAGAGGAAAAACAAGCTTGACTTTCGGAAATTTCAAGCTAAATAGGGGGGTAATATATTTATAGTTTGTGATGATGAACTACATTGAGTATGTGCATGTATGATGAGTATGTTGTTTTATTCATTGTGAAAGTGAGTAATATGTTATGGTTTAGTGATGATGAGTTGAAATAATTGAGTGTATGTATGTCAAATATATATGTTTTGAATCATTGCCGATATGGGAAAGATATTTCGTGAATGTATATTGGGTTGCATTGTGATAATTTAATGACTTTGTGTGAATGAAAAAGAAAAGATTCATGAAACATGAAACCATGAATACAATGTAGAATGTATGATCATAGAAAATTTTGTTATGTGGGCGAGAGAGAAATCTGTTTTGTTAGTCACGTGCACGTTGACCTATAGCCTTCTCCCAGCTACCCACTTGTGGCCACGAGATCCTGAGAAATCGGACTCGTTTCGTCTCGCGGTGTGAACTTTAGTTTTGCAGTTTTGTTCCACAGAACTCTCGAGCCATTGTGTGTTCATTACATTTTTGAACATGTTAAGTTATAATGTATATTGAATGTTATGAATGACAATAATTTTCAGCCCATTTGGTTTGTGATGATGTGTTGTGTTATAGGTGATTATTGTGTGGTGTGTAGTTCATTAGCATCGACTATAGGTATATTAGTCACTGAGCTATTCGGCTCACCCCCATTTTCCACTCCTCAGGTGAAGAACCAGCAAATCAATAGAAGCCTTGCAGAGTTTTTGGCATAACTCCAAGGAATTCAGATTTTGTAACTAAGTTAGTGTCAATCACTTTTAGATGATCTTAGAAACATGTCAGCATAAACATTATTTTATTATTTTTGCGATCATGTTACTGTTGCGATATTGCCAAACAAAGTATGAAAATATGGAACTCTTTGTTGTTGTGAATTGATACTTATATATGTATGTTGAATTATCATCTTATGAGATTAGTTGTCTACTGAATGCTGGGAGATATTGTGATGAATTGTTGTGGTAAATTGTGTAGCAAAGGAATTTGATATGTAAGGAAATTTAATGTTGGTTCAGGTCCTTTGAAAATGGGTATGAGAATTGCTTGTGAATTGATGAGTGAAAACAGAAAATATGGTGGTGATGTGATCTGAAACTTTGGGTAATAAACTGCACTGACCTAGGTAGATTTAGGCTAAGTGGTCTACATGAAAGTTGTAGATTATTCTTTTATCTTTCTATCGCTATAAAGATCGAAATTTTTGGACATCAGATGTAGAAGTTATGACCTTTATAAGATAGCTGTGTTTGGGTACATTATGCATAATTGGTGGATAATTTAGATTGAATGGTAATTTTCAATTAATACATTAATCTGTAGCGATACCAGCGAAATTTGACAAAGTTGTCTTCATGAAAGTTGTAGGTCTTGATCTTAGTTTTCCAATGGTATATAGTTTGTAATTTTTGGGTTTCTGGATTGAAAGATATGTTGCCTAGAAGTAAGGGTGTCAAACTGGGGGAAGGATCGCGATCGTGACACAGTGCAATCACGAGTCCCGGATTTTCCACAGTTCGCAATCGTGACCAAGATGCGATCGCGACTTTGGTACAAAAATTCACGATCACGACACAACACGATCAAGCGCGATCGCAACTAGGCCGAATTCGCCAAATTCGTGATAGCGACTAAGTCGTGATCGTGAGACTCCCTGTGTCCAGAACAGTTCGCACCGCCTCTTCCCATCTTTTCTAATTAAATTACAATTAACCCCTTTTACCATCAAATCTTTTATTCTTTGTTTATTGTTGCTATGAAAAATTTGAATTTAATAGTTGAGTGTTATTTTTATTTTTCGTATGAATTTTATTTAGTTAATAGAATTATTACCTAATTCTTTTATTGGAAATTATCCATTAATTATTTTATTAGTACTTAATTGTTTTTTTTATTTAATCATTTTTTTGAATAATTTAATTATATGTCTGATCACCACAAATCTTCCATGTCTAGCTCTTAATTAAATTTAAATGTTATAATTTATTTTATTGAAATGTTTCCTACTATAATATATTTATTATTAAATTTCCTAGTGGTGACACGTAGTCGCCATAAAATCCATACGGGGACTGGGGCCAACACTTATCTTTGGGTGATGGTGCCATTTGTTGAGTTTGCTTATGTACATTAATGAAAACACTAAAGATCAAGCACTTAAGAGAAAGGAGTGAAACGATGAGCAAATTTCATTTTGCATCGATACTTATCTTTGGGTGATGGTGCCATTTATTGAGTTTGCTTATGTATATTAATGAAAAGTAGTCATGATATGTGTAGTAACTTGGTATTTGAGTTTGCTAAAATTTAAAGGATTGTACATTTAAATCTTTTTGAAAATGAAGTGATTGAATTGATTGGTTGTATTTATTTTGCTTGAAGACAAGCAAAGATTTAAGTGTGGGGAAGTTGATAGTTGTGCATTAGTCTATCTTTTTCTAAGTATTTGGCATGTGTTTCTAACATAATAGTTTATAATCATTGTATTTTATAATTCATTTTGTATGTTTTGGTTTAGTTTGATTTTCATTGTTGCTCTTTTATGCTTGATGTTAATTTAGGGTAAGAATTGATTATTTTTCTATAGGATTGAAGATTGAGCAACTTCGAGATTTAGCAAGAGACCAAAGACGAGAAGAGAAGAGGAGGCATTTTGCTACAAATTTCCATGATCTTGGGAATCATGCTAATTCCCACGATCGTGGAATATTTTATCTGAGAACATATGGAGGGTTAGATATAATTTTAGACTTTTTAGACTATATAATACAAAAAAATCCTATAAAAGAAAGAGGTCGTGATACCTTTGTAGAGAAGAGCCTCCTTGAGTGAAAAATATAGGTTTTGAGTTTAGAGGAAGGTGGAGATTCAAGGATTATCCATCAAAATTTGGAAAATAGAACATCAACACCAAAAATTCCAAATTTTGGCAAAGAAGAGATGTTGTTTTCTTTATTAAATTTTCTGTATTTTTATCTCTTCTAATCTTTATGAGATGGAATATTTTAATGTTGGTGATATTATAGAGACTATGAGTGGTTGATTTAGTTTTAAAGATTACTTTTGAGCTATTTTTAAAACTCTTATTTTATTGAATTGAATGAAAGTTGTCTTTGATGGTTGTTGATTATATTCTTATACCTTACAATAAATTGAGAGATTGAGTTGGGTTATTTGTGTAGGATTGTACAATGAGAGCTAGCAACCTATAAACTTACATTCATCACATTAATTAATTAGTTAGAAGAGAGATCTTGATTAATTTAATTGATTACCTATAGGATAGCTTGATGACTACTTAAATTGGTGGAGTGATTGGGTAGGTTAAGAGAATGCTTAATCAACTTCATTTAATTTGATTAGGGAAAATTAATTATGCCTTGAGAGACGGTAGTTAATACAATTGGACATCTAAGGTGAGACACAATTCGATTAATAAAACAAGAGGAAGACAAAATAAAGAGAAAGTGATCTCTAGTCATTAAACCTTGAATTCCAATTTTCTACATTTTGGTATTTTTAATTATTCATTGTTAGTCATTTAATTTTGATTTAGTTTTCTAGTTTATTCTCATTAAACAATTTCGTTTCTTAAACAAAGTGTAATCTAAATTAAGTGGTGTCTAAGCATCAATCCCTGTGGGATCGATATCTGCTTTCTAACTACAAGTCATGACCCGTATATTTGTAGTTTTTTAATGTAAAACTGGTAGATTGTTTTGCAAAATTCACTCAACACCACCGTCATTATCACCAACCCTAATAATGTCCTACAATTGCCGCTACCACCAGTAGCTTTACCATCATAAAAATAGAGAAGCTTCTCCCAAACGACGAACTTTATATAGGAGCTTTCTCAAGCAATGCAGCTCAGAGATTGGGAAAGTGTTTGTGGATAAATGGTTGCATGTACAAGGGAGAGTGGAGAGATGGAAAGGCTTTCAAGAAAGGAAATTTTTTTGTGACCATCAAGGGAGACTTTTGAAGGGGAATTCAAGTTAGGTTGAATGGAAAGATTCAGTACTCTTGTCCGATCTAATGGAGACACGTATCAGGGGACCTGGAGCTCCAATCGGAAGCATAGATACGGGCAAAAGAGTACACAAATAGAGATTTTTATGAAGGGTATTAAAAGAAGAATCTTCAAGATGGATATGGAAGATATGTTTTGAAAAATGAGAATGAGTATATAGGAGAGTGGAAAAACAACATTATTTTAGGTAGAGGGGTTTTGGTTTGGAAGAATGGGAATAGGTTCGAAGGGCCATAGGAAAATGAAGTGCCCAAGGCAAATGGGGTATATATATGGTCAGATGGTAGTTTTTATGCTGGTAATTGGAGTGATAACAAGGATGTGAAGAATTGTCCTATAGATGCTAAAGTTCGTACATTGATTATTTAAGGAGCCTAGCAAATGCCTGAAGGCTTGAGGGACCATCAACCTAATTATCTTCCTAACCCTTCTGCTCTAGATAGTAACTATTATGAAGGCAAGTTTGTTCATAACTTGTCCAATAAGTCCACCAAATAATTGTTAAGAGGAAGAAATTATGAAGTAGCTTGGTGTATGATAGTATAGAGCAAATGCTTATTGCACAAAACTTCTTTTCTCTGATGGCTGACCATTAAAAATAGGATGAGTATTGCTAAATGATTAAGCTGTATGGATTGGAATAAAGCTTTCCCTTTATCTCTAGAACTAGAGGAAACTCGTGACCACTTTTTCTTTAAATGTAGTTTAGTAGCCAACTTCTAGAATATATTGAGAAAGAAATGCTTGTGGACCATTCATAGGAGCTCGTTAATCCACACTATCTAATGGCTCACTGAATAGACAACATTACCAAAAGCATCTATGCAGATTTATAAAATTGCTTTAGGGATATGTGTGCAATTCATTTAGAAGGAAAGGAACTCTAAGAGATTTGCAAGAAAAGTTGCTTCTATAGATGTATTAATCTCAAAATTGATTAATGGAGTAAGGGAAATGATTATACTTATAGACATTTCTAACAAATGCAAATCTAAGTTGATCTCCTCTCTGAGAGTCTAATTTCTAATATTCTCTTCAAAATTATGTAAATAGTGTTCTTGTAAGTTTTAGAAGTGAGGTTTGACAACTTTAGTAGGGTATTCCCCTTAGCCTTTTTATATTATTATTAGTGAATTTCTTTAATTTGATATATATAATAGTTAAAGTTAATAATAGTTAGGACTGAGAATAAATTTAAGGAACATGGTGCTTAGTTGAATTGGTTTGATAAATTATCATTTTGGCAAGGTCAAAACAAAGGCCAAAAGCCTAAATTGGGCTTAAACTTTTTAAGTTTGATCGTTTTGGAATTTAAACTTGAAACCAGCTCAATGAAGGGCCAAAATTTCAAAAGGTTGCTTACT
Organism: Erythroxylum suave; assembly: GCA_027563595.1. NCBI lineage: Eukaryota > Viridiplantae > Streptophyta > Magnoliopsida > Malpighiales > Erythroxylaceae > Erythroxylum > Erythroxylum suave. Next base: position 2,078,084 of record JAOSBN010000009.1, read on the forward strand.
TTAAGATTTTTTTAGACAAAAATTGGAACATGTTTACATTCATCGTTACATGCAACAACGTGACACCATTACCCTTTAAAAAAATTCCACATATAAAAGAGTAAAAGATTTTAGGTTCTAACAAAAAATTTTGTAACTTTTTGTAAATTTGGTAGAGTAAAAGAAGAGAAACCAAAAAGTTATGGAAAATCTTAAAATCCCATCATCGCTCCTGTCTTTGACGCATCTTCGTCGTCAGTCATTTCGCTCCAGTCTTTAAGTAAGGGTTGTCTTCATTGGTTCACGTATTTTCACCAAGGGTTGCCCTCGCAAGATCTGCACTTTATCGTTCACTGAAAGGGTTGTGTTGGTTTATTGACACATCTTCACCGTCCTCTGATCCACGCTCCAGTCTTCATTGAAAGTGTTGGCTTACTTGGATGATGCATCATCTCTTGAAACTAAGGCAAGTCTTAGAATTAAAGTATTAGCCATTGGATTTAAGAGTGGTAAACATTTGATTTTGAGAGGTTTAAGGTTAGAGAAGTTTGAGATTAAGAGTTATTATAGACATCACTGTTTGAGGGCAATCAACCCAATATCAATGACATTTGCAACAATGTCCTTGGTACATGATTGTGGTCTATCAAAGTTCTTAGGTATGACCTTAATCCTATTGGTACATCTTTGTTATGATCAGCATATATCACGACGCTTCAAGAGGAGAACCAGAAATTGAAGGCTAAGTTACAATGTATGGACGAGAAGTTAGATCGTACTATAAAAGAAGTGAACAAGCTTAAAAAGTTGGTCTACAATTACTAGGCTTAAACTATGTCAATGGTAGTGACGACGATGAGGAGTCTTAGTTTGCATATGACCTATATTGGATCCTGATTTTCTTTAGAATTTTTATATTTTATTTTTATTAAATTATTAAGCAGGAAAATATAAGAATTTATGAATTAGAAAATTTTTGGAGTTGAATATGGTATATTATGAATTTTATATGGTGGTATGAAATAGAAAGAAAGAATTAAAAATAACGTGAAGGAGTTAGTAGGAAATTGCTTTTATAAGGAAAGGCAAAATGGGAAAATCAAAATGTTGTCTTACATAACTAAGACAAAAGAGGAGGAGTCGTGTGTGTCAAGAAAAGAAAAGAAGAGGAGAGTCGTGGAAGAACCTAGAAGGAGAGAAGGAGAAACCTAAGTAAGGAGAAAGAAGAAGAAAAGAGCAAGGAGAAAGGATAGAAGGAAGATTTTTAGCTAAGTTTTCTTATTAGGTAAACATTATTACGCTTTAGTTTTGATAGAAGAAGGAAGTGGAGAAACTAGGTTTTATTCATGGATAGCTAGATTTAAGGAAAGCTTCTTGTGTCTGTTGATTAAATGGAATATGTTTGTTCTTAGGGAATCAAGAACCTCGACGTCAAGAGTAAGGAGAAGAGCAAGCTTGATTCTTGGAAGTATTATATAAATAGGTGGGTAATATGTTTATGGTTTTAGTGATGATGAGCTTAAATAATTGGGTGTGTGTGTGTTAAATATGTTTGTTATGATTCTGTGAATATATATATCATAATGCTTTGTAAGAATTCTATTACTTTTGTGTTAATAAAAAATAGAGGATCTAAGAAGCATGAAAGCATGACTATGTTATGAAATGTATGATCATTGTAAATCTGTTTATGTGGGCAAGAGAGGAATCTGTTTCGTTAGTCACGTGCACGTTGACCTATAGCCCCGGTTGCCCGCTTGTGGCCATGAGATCCTGCGAAATCGGAGTCGTTTCGTTTCATGACATAAACTTCGGTTTCATCATTTCATTCCACGGAACTCTCGAGCCATTTTGTTTGTGCATTGCATTGTAATTTGTTAAGCATGATTCATGATTGAATGTGATGTTTTGGATGTTTTGAAAAAGAGATCTTATCTGAAATGAGTAAGAAACTGATTATTTATGAACTTGAACTGTGAATATTAATTTATGTATCCATGCACTTAATTGTGTGTGGTTTATCATCGCTGGCTATAAACATATTAGCCACTGAGCTTCTCAGCTCACCCCATAAATTTTCTACTCCTCAAGTGAAGAATCAACATATCATAATTGAACCTTGCAAAGTTTTGGCAATTACCAAGAATTCCAGACTCTTTGTAACTAAGTTAGTGAGGATCATGTTTGGTGACTTAGAAGCATATTAGCATAAATATGTCTGTATGTATTTTTGTAACCATAATACTGAAGTAGCATTTTGATATGAAGTATGAAGATTGTGTGACAACTTGGTTGCTGCAAATTGGCAGAGGAAGTTGTTAGTGAAAGAGCAAATATTTCTCTGATATATGTATGTATAGTTATGTATACAGATTCTTTTACTTCTGTTAAGTTGGCTTTGTGTTGAATGTTGGGAGATCTGTGGATGGATTTGTTTGAAGTAAATTGTTTATCAAAGGGGTTTTGGTATGTAGGGAATTGAATATTGGTTTGGGTTCTTTGGGATTTGCATTAAAGATGTATGTAAACAAATGAATGGAAAACGGAGAGTAGGATGATATGTGAACTGAAATGGTAATCTTACTTAAGTAATTAAATTATAACTATGCAGGATTAATTAGTCAAAATCGTCTTCATGAAAGTTGCAAATCTTTTCTTAGCTTTCTAACAATTTAAAGTTTGAAATTTTTGGACCTTTGAATTGAAAGTTAGGGTCCTTAAGAAAAGGAATACTAAGGAAAACACAGACGAAGAGTATCACCTGTGCTGACATCACAACATAGATGCAAAAGAAAACATAGACGGAGAGTATCATCTATATTGACATCACAATATAGACACAAAGGAAAAACACAGACGAAGTGTATTATCTGTGATGATGCCAGAACACAGATGATAGGAAAGACAGACGAAGCGTATCATCTGTGATGACATGTGATGACGTTAGAACACAGACAATAGGAAAGATAGACAAAGCGCAAAAGACAGACGATAAAACAAAAATGATAGGAGGTCAAAGGTCAACAATAAAATTCAAATATAGACGATAAAACACAGACAATGGGAGGTCATAAGTAGACGATAAAAGTCAAACATAGACGATAAAACACAGATGATAGGAAGTCAAACCTAGATGATAGAAAGTCAAACACAGACAATAAAAAACAGACGATAGCCAAAGGTAGACTAGAGGAAAGGCAGACGATAAGAAAGGCAGATGATAGAAAAGACAAACGAAAGAAAAGACAGATGGTCGACAAAATCTGCAAGTGCACAGAGTCATTCCTAGTACTCACACATTAAGTATTCTAAGGTCGAATCCCACAAGGACTAAAATACTCACTACTATGTTAATTCTAATTACTTGAACAAAAATGAAAAGAAAATTAAAAGTTGGTTGGATTGAGTGAACAATTAATTGGGATAAATATGAATAAACAAACAAGAGAAACTTTCAATAGTTGAGATTTAGGGCTTCGGGGTTCACCACATTAAGGGAATTGATCGATGAATTACAAAATTGATTGACTAACAAGTTATAATAA
>JAOSBN010000009.1:2086336-2119921 GCA_027563595.1 Erythroxylum suave
ATTGCAATCAGCCAAATAAACGATGCCGTGAAATATTTTGAGAAGTATAGAGATGAAGGGTTTGTTTCTAGTTTGAATATTGCCAAAACTATTGCTTCTGAAATGAGTGTTGAGCCTGTATTTGAATATGATCATAAAGAAGTGGTACAATCACCAGAGAAATCATTTAGAGTCAACTACTTTATAGTTGTTGTGGATATAGACATCGCTTCGCTTAGTGAAAGATTTGAGCAATTAACTATCTTTCAAAATATTTTTGGATTCTTGTGTGATTCAAATAAGTTGAAGTCATTGGATAGTAATGAATTAAAAGAATGTTGTGTTAAGTTTAGCAAGACTTTTTCTCACAACAATGTGTCAAATGTAGACATCGATGATCTATTTTCTATGTTAAGAGTGCTGTAAAAGACTTTACCAGATGGGCTAATGTCTGCCATTAATATTTTGGAGTTTGTCAAAGCAACAGAATGCTATCCCAATGTTTCCATTGCTTGTTGAATCTTATTATTGGGACTGACTCTTTACCTTTACCTAGCAGGTTAGAGGAATTAAATGAAGAAGAAAAAGGCAAAGAGATGTTGAAAATATTTCTGGAGTGTATGAGCTTAGTCGAGATTGAGAATCTGAGGATAGGGAAGACATTGAATGGGTACGATGACCAACTAAGGCCTTATCCAGAACAACCCCATATCGAAGTTGCGCTAACTATAACACCTGAAGATCACAATTTTGTCACATGAGTAGAAGAAGGAGTCAAGCCAGGGACCCTCAACCAAGGCGTTTCATGGGAGGAAACCCAAGGTAAGTTAATTTCTTTTCTTTACATTTCGACATTAATTTGTGTTTCTATGTTAGTTTGTTTCTTGCTTGTTTTAAGTTTTCAATCAAAATGAGAGAAAGAATAAAACAAATAAACAAACAATTTATCATTTTCTATTGCTTCTGGGATTATATAGTCATAAGTAGATAATGAATTGACTAGAGAATTTCATACCAACTTTAGCATGTATTGTTACTCTTATGATTGGTCGGTGTGCATTATCTTTAGAAGAGTAGCAACTAATAGTAGATAAAGTTGGTGAGATTTTGAACCTTATTAGACTAATACATTTATATCAATCTTGTTGTCTTTTGATAACGTCTGACCTTCATGATATGTACATCCTGATTTTGCCTTCAATTTCTATTCGAGACCACATTTTTATCATATGTATTAACGTAGATAAGATTAGGCATTCTTTTCTTTTCTGAACCACATTAGCCAAATATCTTACCCATTATATGATTTTCCTTTTTGATAAGCCCCTTTGAGCCTCATTAGCCTTTCTTTTTGTATCAACTATATTACATGCTTTATACTTAACCAAATGTCCTACCCAAGCTATAAAGCTAGTGGAACATTTGTGATTGTTGAGTTTGTGGATGTACAAAAGTGTACGTGTGGGGTGTAGATATGTGTGGTTAGTTAATGTTGGGATGTTTTGTTAAGTCTTATCACTGAAATCCCCATGTTAATATAGTTTCTTTTATTGTAAAAAAAAGAAAGGAAAAGAAAGAAAGAAAAGAAAAAATAGAAAAGCAAAAGAAAAGAAAAGAAAATGAAAAAGAATGAAAGAAAGAAAAAGAAAAAGAATGAAAATTTTTAAAAACTAAAATTTTAAAACATTTCCAACTCCTTAGAAAAATTAAAATATATTAAAACCATTGATTCATAAATAAGTTAAATTCCTATTCTAAATAGAAATTTAATTTGATTTGAAAATAATTTTCAAATCCAATTGAAAACTATTTTCAATTTTCTTGACTCCTTCCATCAATTTTAATTGAAAACAATCTTCAATAAACTGTATTCTTACTTATTAAAATTTAGAAAAACTCTTTTTCAAAATCCTATAAATAACATTTTCTAATCTAATTAGAAGACTATTTCTAATCTCATTAGAAATTACTATTCCCTAATTACAAACCATTTTCTAAAATTAAAAGAAACTACTTTCAAAATTAAATAAAACACTTTTAAATTTAATTAAGAAAGTCATGTTATATTATTTATTTGGAGATTAATTTATTTATTAATTAAAAATCTTCCTTTGATAAATTAGAAAACTTTTTTAAAAAATATTTAAAAACTCCTTTTCTTGATAAATAAATAAAAACACTTTTCAAATTTTAATCAAGATAATATCCTTTCTAATAAATTAAGAAACTTATTATTTAAAAAATTCTCTAAACAAATAAAATTAAGAATTTAATTTATTTCAATCAAATTGAAGTAAATATATTTAACTAGAAACAATTTTCTTAATTATTTAAGAAAACACTTTTCTTAATTTTAAACAGTCAAAACAATTAATTTCAATCTAATTGAAACTAATTAATTCTAATTTTAGAAACTACTTTTCCAAAATTAATTAGGAACCAATATAATTATTAAACTTAATCAAATTAAGAAAAATAATTATCTTAATTTTGGAATTGATTTTTAGATTTTACAGCAATTTTAAAAATTATGTTTGGAATATATGTTGGAATACTTTATTCCAAACTAATTATAGGATTACTATAATCCAAAAATCAAACAAGTCTTATTCTAGGAGTAGAATAAGCCTATTCTAAACTTAGATAAGATATGCACAAAGCCAGACAAACCCACTCTTAACCAATTGCCAAACGCCCCTCTTCTTCATCTTTAAGAAAACCCTAAAAGTAAAGAGGTCAAAACCTAGCCGCCATCCAACCCATGCCACCATTGACCACCAACCTTCTCGTACTAGTTGCAGCAGTGCTACTATCCTCACAAACACCTGTGTTGCCGCCTACGTATGTGTTGTTTTCTTCCTTGCGTCGCCAGCTAGGCATCGTAACCAATGGTCTCTTTGTTGGAGTTTCCTAACCATTGCAATCACGCTAACAACAATCCAGCATTAACGCCACAATTAGCTTGTTTTTCCAGCAAAATCATGCCAACACATAGCCCAACATTTTCTAGTTTTTAAACACCACAATCCTTCATGCAGGCTTAATGTTATGGATTTCTAAAAACCCACGTTATATTATAAAAATGCAGGGTGTGGGTTGGATTTAAGAAGAAAAGAGAAGCATTTTAGCTAGTCTTTTATGTAAGTGATGCCGCAAAAGCCAAGAATGGAAGCACACAAGTGTGAGAGGATTTACAACAGGACAAATAAAATGCTAGCAACTGCCACCTCATGCTTATTCTGTTACCCCGTTACCGCAACAACAAAAAGAATACAACCGTTCTTCTTATTCAAAAACAAAAACCTAAAACGCGATCTCCATCGCCAAAATTCAAGAACCCGTATTACTAACACAACACAAACAATTGAGTTTCTAGAAACTCAATACGCACACGCATAAACTTGCATTCTTCAATGTGCAATATTAAGTTTTATCATAATAATTATGTTCTTCAGTATTTTAAAAATCTAATATGAACTTTTTAGATTTCTAGGTTTATAATATACACTTTTCACATTTTTCAATTCCAAAAACTCCTCTCAATAACAATCAAACATAGTTTAATCAAATTATAGAAATAAAATTTGCTCTGATACTACTGTTGGGAAATTGGGTCGAAATCCGATCCTACTGCAGTGGAATAATCACAAAATTTTTTGTGACTTTTGATTTCCCCAAAACCATAATCTTTTTAATTATATAAACTGATTAGCACAAATCATAATAAAGCGAAAACCTAATTCGTACCTTATTCTAAAGTTTGATCTTTATCTTGTCGTATCTCTCGAACCATTCCCAAAATCGATCTGTCTTAACCACCGTAGCCGCACAAATATCCTACCTCTAATAGTATTTACAAAACGCATTGAGAGAACTTTGTAACTCTTACAGAGAAGGTTAAGCATGAAATACTAGCTCTATGGAGCTTAAGCCTATTAATAATAAGCTTGAGACATTTTAGTATTTTAATTGAAATTAAATAATTTTTATTAAACTTTAATTAGAATTACAAATAATTCTAATAAAATACCAATTATGCCTATATAAGATTCAATACCTCATATTGATCCTTATTCATTAAATATCTCGTATTTAATCATAAAGTTTCTCAAACTTTACAATCAAGTCTAACTTGATTAAATTAACTTTGCTCTCTTCATCCCATTCTATATGTAAGACCCATTAGGTTCCCAAATATGTGGACAGTGATTATAAATTCTAATTCTAATTCATAATTAGAATTAGATAAATTAAAACTCTTCTTAATTTATTTTCAATTCTTTAATTAAACAATTTATAATCATAGATCAAGATTGACGTCTAGCAACACATCATGACCACCCAAATATTTAGGAATGTCAAAGTGGTTTGACTAACCTTTTTGTGCATGATTTTTTCATATAATTCAATCCTTCCATCAACTAATGTTCCAATTAGACATAGAGTATAGAATTAATGTCTACTCTATTTTGAGTCCAATTATATTAGCTCTCCGCCATTAGCTATTGATTCAATTAATGATATTTGTAAACTATTTGCAAATGTCATTCCACCTTGGCCAAGGATTTCCTGAATCAATATTAATTGAGAACAATGGAACATTATCCCTAATTACTTTATAGTGATGGATCCTATCTTGATCACTCAACTATCTCCATATAATTCATGCTAAACCTAATGATTATCGATTAAATGACCTATGGTTAAATAGATCATAGATAGTATCAAAACGTAGCAATCCTTATATAAGATAACTTTGTTGATCTCAAGTTAAAGGATCACTTATACTATCATCACAATGAGAATTCCACAGACATACAAGTAATGTTCCAAATAGATTTCTCATATCGGGTCTGTTCAGTGAACTTGTTCTCTAACAAGCACCCATACGTTTGTTTAAGTATCTCTATACCTTAGCCTATGAGATTGACTACTTCCTTCATAAGGAAAAACATAACATATACTAGTCTTTTTACGTTCTATTAATGTCCAATCTTAATAGACAATGACTAGGAACATTTAGGAATAATACATAAATGTAATATAAATCTCACAATTATAATCTCATTATAATTTCATTTGCAATGTACAATTATTCCTTGAAATTTACTATATACATCTAAACATGTACAAGATAAATAATGCCTTTAAATAATTTATCACTAAACTACAATCAAAGCAATTGGTGTAGAGCATAAACTAACAATTGTTTTGACTTCACGAAAGAGAAGCAAGAGTCGCAACAATTGTTGGTATGGGGTACCTAGTGTCTGCTCTCACTCAATATTATGGCATGGACCGATCTGGGTTATGTTCCACCTCCTTGTCTTCTTGAACCATCACTGTTTATGGTGAGCTGAAATCCTTCATTCCCACAAAAAGATACATGTCGTAATTAGGGCTAGTCAAGTGAGCTCGAGTTTAGCCCTGCCACAGCAAGCAGATGAGGACTTTACCAGTGGAGACTCCGAGGAAGAGGAAGAGGAAAAGGAAGAGGAAGGTTGGAAGTAAGTTTTGGATGCAATCTTCGAAACCAACAAGACACTTGTGGAGAGCATTATAATGATGAAGGAGATGGTCCGCATATAACGACGTTAGAGCTGGGATATCCGTTAGATCCATTGGTATTTCTAGGCTCATGGTGTTCAATTATCGCCTCCAACACCATCACGACCTCTATCTCCATTAGATTTGTGTGTAAGCCATTTTCTTTTTAAATTATTCTTCATTTTTATTTTTATCTTTATTTATATTTTTATTTATTTTTTGTTAACCTTAATTTTATATCTCTTCTTATCTTTTATGTGCTTGTTTATTTCCTTCCCACATTGAGGACAATGTGTTGTTTAAGTGTGGGGAGGATTATTTGTTTTGTTTTGTATGTGATTTTGCATATGGTATGATAGTGTTAGGTTGCGTTTGAATGTTTCAATGGCTTAGATGGATTGAAATTTGTTTAATTTTAAACATAGTCTATTAGGTTATGCAGAATCATTAGCTTGCAAAATTAGTGGATTGTTTGGATAAATATACAATGTGATTAGGATTTAGTTTAAAGTTTAGCATCCTATTGATTGTCACATTCATTCATAATATGAGGCCTTTCAACTTAAGTAGCTTTACTAGGATTTTTCATGGAAACGAGTAGTTAAAACAACAAGGTAGGTAATAAATAAAAAATTTAAATAAATCATTATTCTGCTGGCATTCAGGTTATGAATAGTGCTAAGTAACCACGATACGATCATAAATGTGTGCGTTCACGTTAAAAAGCTATAATCACGTTTCAACCAAGCTGTTTAATAAAAATGAGGTAACCAATTAACCAGATCGACATTCATCACCACTGAGGAAAAGACTAATTCCTTGTTTAAACAAATAAATGGAAAAAATGTTCTTAATAAAAAATTATCGGACTTGTAATAAGCTTGACTTTTCATGAAAAATATACTTAAGAATAGTGACAGAGTCTGTAGGACCAAAGAATTATTCATATGTGTATGCAATTGAAAAGGGTAAATAAATTAACACTTAGTTCTTGATTAATTTTTATATTTAGGTCAAAGCCCCTAAACACATATTTTGTATGCTAATGATTTGATATAACTCAAATGATTGTGTTTAAGGATAAATGTATTTCATGAAGTTGAAACCACTGCCTCATTACTGCATTGTGTGTAGTGTCTTTTTTTTTGTTTTGCTTGCTTGAGGACAAGCAAACATTTAAGTGTGGGCATGTTGATAATTATGACTTGGATCATGTTTTAGGGTTCAATTTGTTACGTATTAAATGTTAATTTGAGTGTTTAGTATGTGTTTAGGTTAAAATTATGTTAGTTTATGTTTTTAAGTGTTTTCATGGGTTAGTATAAGTCTTTGAGCTTAAATGTTATGTTTTTGAGGTACCTTGATGTGTTTATTAGTGTTTCAAGGCCAACAACCAAGAATAGAGAATTTTTGGAGACTTTCAGGCTAAGACCATGGCCCACGATCATGGCATAATAGGCTACGATTGTGACAGAAAGATGGGGGACACTATACCCCAAGCCACGATTGTGGCACTTGGGCTACGATCATGACAGAGAGGTCTGATTCTAGCCACAATCTTGGTGCTTGGGCCACACCGATAATAGAAAGGGGTAGATGCTGACCACAATCGTGGCATGTAGATATGGAAACAGGTGAAAATGTCAAGTTTTGAGGAACTTTTTGGACCATTTCAACCACAGACAAACCCTAGGGCTGCCAAGGTATATAAAGAACATAATAAATATAGAGAAAAAGCTTTTTGCATCAGCCAAATTTTGAAACCCTAGAGAGCTTTATCGATAGATTAACGAAGGAAATGAAGGAAGAGAGACACAAGGAAGAAGCCTACGTGAAGTGCTTCTCGTAACAGGAGGTTTCCCACCATTAATACGTCTACCAATGTTTTGATCATATTTTCCAAATATGTTTTAAATTTTAATGATGTATCAAATTAAGATAGTTAATGAGAATAGATTCATTGAATATTGAGATATGTCTATACTCACCTTCGAGAATTTTGGCTTTGATATTAATGAAAGTTGATTGATTGCATTTTCATTGAGTTTTTTGTCATTTGATTTTTGTACTTCATAATTCGGTAACAAAATGAGAATGTGAACCGAACAAAAATCATTAAATTGGGCTAACGAGAGTTAGGTAATTTAATAGATTAAGAATTGAATTAAATTGATAAAATTATGTAACGAGATATCATGCATAGTTTTTCGATAGGTTATTGGACAAATTCATATCTAATCTAAGTTTTGGGTAAATTGTGAATCGAGAGGTTGCAGTTCTATAATCTGAATTAGGGTTAAAGATTATAACCTGAGAGAGAGAGTAATTCACCCTAGGACCATCTAGACCTAGTAATTCACCCTAGGACCATCTAGACCTAGTAATTCAGTAAGTTCATAATCAATTAGGATTTTATTAAGCTCGAATTAAAATCCCCTTTCTATCAATTGGTAGTTCCTAGGTTGATTCTTTATTTTGGTTGCAAAATTTCTATCTTGTTTATAATTTTGAATTTAATTCTTGAAATTGATTGATTGATTGAATAATTTTCTGCCTTAGTTGTTTATTTTAAATTATTGCAAATTTGAGCTAAGCCTTAGATTTTAGGATTAGATTTTTCCTCTTCGTGGAATCAACATCTTAGATACTACATGAACTACCTATGCGCTTACGGAAATATTGAGGTTTAAAAATATTAAAACTTATCATATAGGAACATGTGATCAGTGAATAAAAGGGAGGGTTGGCATTCTTTTTTTTTTAATCCTTATCCTTAATTTCTTAGTCTTCTATAAGGTCTGGTTTAGCCTGACTTTTCATTGGTTCTTTTAGCCCTACCCTATTCCTAAATGTGATAGCCTGACATGAGTTTATTGAATTTATTTTCATACTACGTAGATAGTTTTCCATACTTTGCTTACAAAATTCACTAGAAAGTTGGTTTATTTGAACTTGTAGATTGTGAATAGAAGAAGCATGATCTTCTACTAATTGCTCAAACTTCTCTTCCAATCTCTTCTGGTTCTTTTCCATATCTGTGAGGTTATCCATGATTTTTCCAGCTTGGAATCCCATAAATTTGATTAATCTTGTTGAAATTCAAATAGGTCTTGATATCCCATATGAATACTTATATTGTTAAACCAATAGAAATTGGGGTGGTTCTGCCACTCCGAAGTGCACGAGTGCATATAAGGATGATGATTTCTCCAACTGAATTTTGGCTTATTGCTCCCTATAATATCCATCCTCCTTGATCATCCTTTTTATCTTTGCTTAGCATTCAACTCTTCAAATGTCTCATTCTCACTCTAAGATGTCTTAATGTCTCTCTACTTTATGCCCCAAAAATATTATTACAGTTAATTTAAAAACAAAATATAGTGAAAAAGCCTTAGACTAAAGAACTAAACTAATTGTTTCCCTGGAAATGGTGCCAAAAACTTGGTCGTAGGTTTCTGATATGAAAAAGCTTTAATAATTAATCTTGATATTTTGTAAGTGCATGGGTCATTCACATAGTACTTAAGGTTTTGATCCCATGAGGAGGTTTAATCTAATACTAAAATCTAAGGATGAACTCAAATCACAATAATTCAAAAAAGAACAAAACTAAATAAGAAAATGTTTCAATCAAGCAATTAATTACAATAATCAATTATGAAAATATAAACAAGATAGCAGATGCAACACCCAATCACAAAACAACCTAAAAACTACCAATTAAGTGAAAGGAGATTTTTATTCGACTTTAATAAAAACTTAATTAATTATGAATTTATTGAATTACCAGTTCTAAATGGTCCTAGGGTTGATTACTCTCTTGAGTTATAATCATTAACCCTAATTAGATTATGGGAATTGTAACCTCTCGATTCATAATTTATCCAAAACCTAAATTAGGTTTGAAATTGTTCAATAAACTACTGAAAACCTACACAAGATCTCTCATTACACAAATTTACCGGTTTGGTTTAATTTTTAATCTATTAAATTATCTAACTCTTGTTAGCCCAATTTAATGATTTTTAACTAGGTTCACCCTCTCAGTTTGTTACCGAATTTTACAAGTGCTGAATTGAAATCACAAGAAATTCAATAAAAACACAATCAATCGAATTTCATTAATATCAAAGACAAAATATCCCGAAGGTGAATTTAGACAAAACCTCAACATTCCATGAATATATCATTTATGGCTATCTCAATTTCTATACAATCATAAAGAATGAAATAAAAATAAAAACAGACTCGAAATGGATGATGGAAGTAGCAACAATAGACTCAGAATGGATGATGGAAGTAGCAACAATGAGAAACCTCTTGTTCTAAGAAGTACTTCGTGTAGGCTTCTTCTCCACTTGTCTCTTCCTTTATTTCTTCCTCAATCTCTCGATAAAGCTCTCTACGGTTTCGGGATTATGGTTGATGCAAAAGCTCTTTCTCTTGTGTTCTTCATGTTCTTTAAGTACTTTGTGTGTCTTGAGGAACCCTAAGGTTTTTCTAGGGTTGAAACGATCCAAAAAATCTCACAAAACTTGATGTTTTCTCCTGTTTACATCTATTCGACATAGGCCACGATCGTGGCATGCAACCTTTTTGTCACGATCGTGGACCAAATCCCACGATCATGGGTTGTGACAATGTCTTCTGCCACGATCATGTCCCTTAGGCTATGATCATGGTCTGGCTCACTTGTTTCTATCACGATCATGACCTATTGCGCCATAATTGTGAGCCATGGTTTTGGCCCGAAAGTCTCCAAAACCTCACCATTCTTCATTGTTGACCCTGAAATATTATCAAACACATCAAGGTACCTCAAAAACATAATATTTAAGCTCAAAGACTTATACTAACCCAATGAAAACACTCAAACATACAAACTAACATAATTCTAACCTAAGCACATACTATTCACTCAAACTAAGACTTAATAAATAACAAATTAAGCCCTAAAATATGATACAAGTCACAGTTATTATTAATAGAGTGCTAAGTGATACTTGAGTGAGGAATCACAAATTAAGAGAATATGGCATATAATTATTATTATTTTTTTATTTTTTAATAAAAGAAAATGCATTAACTCAATAATGTCAAAATGTATGAAACAAACATCGATCAAAGTCCAAAAACTGCAGCATCCAAATAGGTGGAACAACATATGAAATAGAAGCAACGTGACTTAAGCCACACTAAGCCAAATAATCAGCACATTGGTTAGCATCTCTGAATGTATGCTGGACCTTCAAGGCTTGGAAACCATCACGTATGCTCCAATAATCACGTACAACCTCCCAAGCAGTAGGTGGTGGTGGCACGCCAACAAGCAACTCAAAAGCCTCAAAGGAATCAGTTTCCACATGCAAAAACCGATAGCCCCTTTGTAACTCTAGAGTCATCCCATACGCGACAGCATGCAATTCCACCTGTAGAACTGAACATAGTCTCAACATGGAAAAAAAAACCCATAAGCCAATTCCCCTGATCATCTCGAAAGAGACCACCAGCTCCAGCACTATCCTGCCCCTGGTGGCGAGCACCATCATAATTCTTCACCCAGTCGGGTAAAGGGGGTATCTACCTTACCCACTGACTCTCCTGTCTACCCATAATAGGATTTACCTGCTTCCCAATGACAGCCGCATATGAGAACATCTTAACATAACTCACAATAATAGGACTGACATCTATTGGAACATCCATCCTTTGCCTAAAACCAAGATTAGTCCTCCACCGCCATAGTAGCCAAACCACCACACTAAACAAGAGTCTCTACTCCGATCCCGAACTAGATCATGTACTTCCACATTACGCACCCATGCACAATCTCGTAGCACATCCAAGGTGTCCTCAATGTCACCACATTGCACGCACTTGTCATCAGAAACAACTTGTCTTTGAAAGCAAAGACTCATAGTTGAAATCCGATTATGCCTTGCCAACCATAAAAAGCTGCGAACCTGCTCAATGCCAGAACATGCCCATATTACTTACCATAATCGATCGTATCTTGCATCCTCCTCTTATAATAATTGATACGCTGACTTAATAGTAAAAACCCCTAACAGACTAAACTACCTGCTCACATAGTCATCAAACCCCGGAACCAATGCATAGCGTAATAACTTGTCAATAATATCCCAAGGAAGAAAGTCTTGAAAACAAGTCAAACACCATGTGCCAGTAGCGTCAACATATTCACTAACCTTCAAAGCGGCATCTGCCACAAGTACATCCATAGCCCACATGCACAAAGGTCCGATATCATCAACCTAGCTATCGTACCAAAAGTAGACATGGTAGCCACTACTGACCATCCACCTACAACCTCGAACAAACACCAACCACATCTTACATATCACACTCCAAGTGACTGAACATTAAGGCCACGCTTTGGGACCTTCATATAGCACACCATCCCACCCATACTTCCCAGCTAGCATATGGGCCTAAAGAGAATCAGGTTCGGTCATAAACCTCCAACAAATCTTAAGTACTCAAACCTTATTACGAACCGAAAGAGAGTGAAAACTAAGGCCCCTACAATCTTTTTCACGACAAGCCGCAGACCATCCCACTAGATGATTCCCACGACGGTCATCTGTGGCTCCCCAGAGAAACTGCCTAATCAACCCATCCATAGTATTAAGGATTGAGCTAGGTAGTAGACTAGTCTACATAACATAAGATGGAACAGCAGCTAAGACAGATTTGGCAAGAGTAGTCCGGCCTACCAAAGACGTCTTCTTGACTTTCAAACTAGATAACCTGTCCCTCATCTTATCAACAATGGGCATATAAAATTCTCATTTCCCTCTGCCCTGTACGATGTGCACACCTAGATACTGACCGATCGATGAAGACTAGATAAAACACAACCAGGTGTAAATAGACAGTTGCAACTCTTGTGATGTATTCTTCGAAAAGATAACAGTAGATTTAGAGGCACTTACTTGTTGGCCCGAGCTATCACAAATCCTGTTCAAGCTATCCAGAATGACATCAGCCTGTTGAACAGAGGCTTCAGCAAATAGGAACAAATCATTTCCAAAGAACAAATGAGATAGTGGCACCCCATGCCTACCTATACGAATAGGCCTCCATCTCTTATCCGTATCCGCATCACCAATAATATGAGTAAGCTGTTCCATACATAACACAAACAGATATGGGGAAAGAGAATCACCCTGGTGAACTCCTCAAGTAGACTGAAACTCATCTGTGATAGCACCATTAAAAAGGACTCGCATTCTAGAGGTAGTAACACACTGTCAAATACACTCAATCAGTTCCTCCTCAAACCAAAGTCTCCTGAATAAAACCCGAAGATAGTCTATCATAAGCCTTCTCGAGGTCCAACTTAATCGCCATCCATCTTTTCCTACCAGAATGCCGACCTATGGAATGAATAATGTCCTGAACAATAACCACATTATCCGTTATCTGTCGACCTGGAACAAAGCTTGACTGACAACTTAGAACTAGTTGCTTTAATACCGGCTACATCTTAAGAATTATAAACTTGGTAATGATCTTATAAAGAACATTACACAAACTTATTAGTCTAAATTGGTGGAATCCCGAAGGAGAGGGGACTTTTGGAATTAACACAATGAAAGTATCATTTAGCCCAGCCAGGAAATGTCGAACTGCAAAAAAATCCTGCACTACACAGCGCATCGATTGACCTGCACAATCCCATTGACTCTGATAAAAGACCAGTTGCAATCCATCTGGTCCAGGGGCCTTAAACTGACCTATTACCTTAGCAACCGTATGGATCTCCTCCATAGATACTATTTTCAAAGACAACATCAATCCACCGCAATCGACTCGAGGGAAAGAACACGGAGTATGGCTGAGCAACTTTCTCCTTTGAATATAAAGCCTAGAAGAATCCAACAGCCATATTCCTCAAAACCAAACTATCATCTTGCCAAACCCCAACCTCGTCCTTCAGTTTCGAGATGGTATTACCACGGTGCCATGATAATGTTGCCATATGAAAATAGTGTGTGTCCTTGTCCCCAAAGCAAGTCCAATTAACACTTGATTTTTATTTCTATAGTAATTCCTCCTAAGCCAGTCCTTTTGTACCTCACTATGCATTTCATCCAGATTAGGTTTCCATCCATTATCTCTATACCGCTCAAGCTTTAAAAACCTACCCCGGAGTATCTCCTTCTGTTTGAAAATGTCCCCAAGGATGTTATTGTTCCAAATTTGGACCTCTTTAACAAAATCCTTATAAGCGGATTCCCATAAAACTCCGTCCCTTTACTGCTTTTTCACCAAAGGAATAAAACCAAGATGTGTTAGCCAGGCTGCCTGGAATCAAAAAGGTCTCACAGCACGCGAAACCGTTGCAAACATGAGTAATAAAATCGGACGATGATCTGATTTAAACCGTGGAAGATGATGGACAACTGATCCATAAAATTGTTGTATCCAAACATCATTCACCAAAGCCCTATCCAAAAAAATATGACGATTCCCCCAAAACCACGTAAACCTTGAACCAATGTACCCAAGATTCGACAATTCACAGTTCGTGATGAAATGAGGCAGCTCATCACTCCTTTGATCCTGCAATTTGGAGGCACCCAATCTTTCGTCTGATGCTGCAAAACAATTTAGGTCTCCAATAACTAACCAAAAGCCAACAACTTGTCTCCAAAGCAATAACAAATCCTGCCATAACCTTAGACGATTAGATATAATAGGACTAGCATAAACTACAGTTAACATAGTAAAAACATCATTACATTCCCACAGGAAATGAATAAATTGACGAGACTGTCGAATAACTGTAACCTTGCTACTTAAATTCCAAAACAGCCAAATACCACCTGAAAACCCCTAGGCCTCCTCATGAATCGAATGCTGCCAACCTAGTTGACGCATAACCTTTGAAGCATGATCGCCTCTAATATGTGGTTCCAAAATCACAAACAAATCATGTTTACGTAACCGAGTAAGCTCCCTAAAAGCAACCTGAAACTTGTAGCTAGCAGCCCCACGACAATTCCATGAAATGATAGACATAAAATCCAAAAGGAAAAAAAACTATCAAGAACCCGCAGGTCCCCCATCCTTACCATCTTTGCCACCCTTTACAAGCTTCCTCACATTACTCGGGTATTTCTCCTGGATTATTTTCCTCTTGCTAAAGCAAGTAGTCCTTCCATATTGCATCGAAGTATCCAGACTGCCAACAACATTCAAGTTCACAGTCGCATCAACATCAACTACTGCTGCCATTGCACTCGTCATAGGACGAGCCTTCACCGCACTCTCAACGGAGCCCAAAATAATCACACCATCAACATCTAGAGCCATACTCTCACTGGGTATTACAGTCGACTGAAGAACTTGAGTCGCAACAGGATCAGCCAATGGTTCACAAATAGTCAAACTCGGCACGTCATCCTGAACCGGAGAAACATGTCCTAACATCGAAACATTACTTGGGGCTGTAGATAAAATCCCAGCACCTGAGACCATTCTTAAAGAAGAAGAAGCAGTATTGACACCCATCAACCCTCACATCGATATATTGCTCGGAGCCACAGGAATATTCCCCGCACCGAATGACATTCCAGACGGCGGAATAGTCTTCACACCCAAACGAGAACTGTCAGCCTCCGCAAACATCATAGTTTTAGATAACTCAACAACTAGAGGCTCTGGGTCAACACCCAGGTCCTTATCCTTAGCAAGAACCGCAAACCCCTCGACAAGATGTTGGCTAACTCTCAGCCCTCTGTCACGTGATCAACCTCGACTTGGAGCGGCATCCTTCGATTTTGGATGTGGATACCTCATGGTCACCTACATCCATAGGCTATACACAGGTTCTGAGTCCGGCACTGGCTGCATGGAGCTAGAAGGCTCAACATTAGGGTTTGGCGGAACAAGTGGTGCACTAGGGCAAGTAGCTTTGGTATAAGCTATCCGACCACACCCGAAACATATTTGCAGAAGTTTCTCATATACAACCCTCTGCCAAGTGTTTTTAACCTCAAAGCCAGGAACAAGAGGCTGTGTCAGGTCAATCTCCATAGCCACTCGTGCGAACTTTCTCCTCTCATTATCAACAGTAGGATTATCAACCCGAACTACCTTCCTAATCGCATTCACAAAAGACATAAGGAGATCCTCTTGATAAAGATGCACTGGAAGATCTAAAAAATGAACCCATGCCGTAACAGTAGGAGCATTCGCCTTCATTGGATTGAAATTAAGGCTCCAAGGTTGAACAACCAAATAATTCCCTAACACAATGTACGGACCCCCAAGTAAAACCTTGCTAACATCGTCCTCATTACCTAGCTTCAATAAGAAGTAATCATTGTCTAAATCAATAATCTTTAGATTGACCAAAAATTGCCACAATGATTTGAGTCGGGTACACATCAATCCAAAAGAAACTTTTTGCCCCAGTACCTTGACTACCACGTAATACCGCCAAGGTTCAATAAGGCGATTAATTAGGCTCGATGATATCATGAATTTGACTCCTTTCTCTACATGAGTCATCAACACGTCATCTCACTCGATATTCATCCGAGGTCGAGTCTCCGAATCTCTAACACAATCTCGAAATGATGTAGTCCCACTGCCATCCATAATAGGAGACTGATTTGTAACCGATTCATCGATAGAAAAAAGATCTGTAGTCGTCGTCACATCATGTCGTGTCTCAGTTGGATTCCGATCATAAAACTTTATCGCAGGTGGATGCTGTCCCCCCAGGTTCAGAGAATCCTAGAGAGTTTTCCATTTATATGATTCATTTTTTCTTTATTATAAAAAAAGAGAAAAAGAAAAGAAAAGAACAAAATCAAATGAAAAAAAGAAGAAAAGAAAAGAAAAATGAATAGCATGTAGTAGCTTCAATTAGTGTAGAGAAGTAGTCTTATCTATTTGCGTAGCCACATTACAACCCGAAACAAAGTCCTTTTGATCTATCTTAGCATGTAATCGTTGTGGAGGAAAATTGGTGTATTAGCAAACCTATGATAGTGTGGCTTCTTATAGTAAGTTTGAGTGAAACACTAACCTTTAAAAACTTGAGAGAAATGAGTGAAATCCTTAGGGAAAGTCTATTTTGAATTTGTACTTATCTTTTGGTGATGGTTTCATAGGTTGTTTGTTTATATGTACTAATGAAAATTAGTCATAATGTGTGTAGTAGCTTGACACTTGAGTTGGCCAAGGTTTGAGGGATTGCATGCTTTAATCTTTTTGAAAATGAGGTGATAAAATTTTGGTCGTTGTATTTGATCTTTACTTGAGGACAAACAAAAGTTTAAGTGTGGGGATATTGATAGGTATAGATTGCATTGTATTTTATAGGTAATTTGATATACGTTTAGTGGTTAATTTGATTGTTTAGTGTGTGTTTAGGTTGAGAAATGTGTTAGTTCATAAACATTTGTGTTTTAAGTGTTCTTTGGATGAGAACATGTTTTTGAGCTTCAATTATATATATATGAGGTGTCATAATGAGTTTGTTAATGTTTTAGAACATTCGGAGGAGTTTCGAAGGAGAACTGAACTAAAACACATTCCCATGATTATGGTAAATCAGAAACACCAATATAGGGCCACGATCATTGGGAATATACCGTGATTATGATAGAGACCAGATGAATTGGCCACATTTCAGACATTTTAGACCTTGGAAAGACATTGGGGTTACCTTAATTGGTCAAGAGTATAAAAGGATAATTACAGAACCCTAGAAGAGAGACTACATTCTGCGTACATTTGGAAATCCAAAAAAAGAGAGAGAGAAAAGAAGAAGAAAAAAAATATGAGGGTTTTGTCGTCAAAGCTTCCTAGAATAGTTAATCTCCTGACAATGTTGCTTTCCCAAATCATCCAACCTAAGTTTCAATTCCTCCTCATTTACGTTTTTATTCATTTAATGTGTAACATCAAGATGGGTTGTATGGTTATAGATATGATGTTTTAACTTTTCCTTCGGGATTTTGCTTATGTTTAATATTAATCTAGTTGAATTGTGTTTATTTGATTTGGGTGTTATGATTGATTAATGTATTTGCAGACTTTGGCAACAAACCGAGAGGTGAACTAGATAAAAATGATTAGATTAGATTAACAAGAGTTGGGCGATCTAATTGACTACTTAATCAATCTAGTCTATAATTTCATAGAGGGAGATCTTGTGCCAGACCCGATTGTTTATTATAAAGGTTTAGAACTAATTAAAATTGTGGGTAATTTGTGAATTGAGAGATTACAAGTCTGTAATTCAATTAGGGTTTACAATTTAGGGAATGATTATAACTTAAGAGAGAGTAATCAACCTTACCATCATCTAATGCCAACACCTATAAACACATAAAATCCTAGATTAGCATTAATGATAGGTAAAATCCCCTCTACCATAACCTAATTAATTCTCTTTACAGATTTCCAATATTACATTTTTTTATTCTTGTTAGTTTGTTCAATTTAGTTAATTTTTCAGTTTAATATTCAAATTTAAGTCTTAAACAAAGCACAACCTGTAACATCCCGTTACCCATGTTGAGGCTAGAATTGTGATTGCAAATGAATATGATTGTACATGCATTCACTGACATTTTTCGGGTACAATTGATTTATAAATTTAATTCAAATGTGAATTGTGAGTTAATTGCGTAAAAAATTTATTTTGAGACCATTAGTATTATTTCAAAATTTTTGGTGAATTTGAGGTACATTTGGACTAGGACAAATGCCAAGTGGTAGGATAAATTGATACATGAAAAATTTAGATGATTCAGTCTATAATTGAGTTACATTTAGCATAGTTAAATTGATGACAAATGGACTAAGAATTAATTGACAAATGGATCAATCACTGTGTGACAAATGGGCTGGTAAGTTGATGACAAATGGCATATTTCATTAATGGATAAGTGAATTAGTTAATTGGAGACATTTGGAAGCACCTATGCTTGATAAGTGCTGATCATGCAATAAGACATATGGTCATTCCTTTAGTTGACACCTAGTACCTTAGGTGTAAGTTTTAGCAGGAGCAACTCCAACTATGGTCATTTATCTTCTTATTTCCTCTCACACACCACCAAAAGACTCTACCTTGCACTTCCCTAAGTTTGTTTATGTTCATGTCAGATTGTTGCACCAATAATTCGTGCTTCACCCTCCCTAAAGTTAAGTAGAGAATCAAAATATAGTTGCCTTCTCCTAGCTGAAATCTAGTTTCCACCTTGAATGTATGATGATTCTGCATGTTTGGAGTACTAATTTTGGGTGAATTTTGAGCTTGGATTTGAACTAAACAAGTAAGTAAATGATTAGTGTTTATAATATGTTATGATAGAGAATTTATGATGATTTAATTAGGAAAGACTGTATAAGATGTTAATGTGGAAGTATGCTGGAATACTATGAACTGGAAAACTTTCACTGAACATTTCTCGGTTTTCTAATTATAACTTGATCCATGTATTTCTAAATGAGTTGATTCTTATTCAGGTTAAACTAGAGACATATTTCTATAACTTTCCTAAAGAAGTCTAATGTTAATTCTACCTCTAAGGATTTCAAAATCTGGCTAGAAGTAGAGTTATGAGTTTTGTTACGGTTTTAAAAAAATGGTCTGAACTATTTTGGGTATAATTTTCAGTATATTGAATCAAATTATACAATTTTAGTGTTATTAGAAACTGGAAACATAGTGGCACAATTGTCTAAAAGAAAGTGTTGCTGAAATACAACATTTTCCTAGTCATAATGATCATGCAAAGTTATCCTAAAAAGGGGTGTTAGCAAGAAAATGCTGAGGCACGCTGGAGTTTGATAATTGGAACGTTTTTTTTACTGAACATACTTCGGTATTTTGGCTATAGTTTGATCTTTAGACTTAAAAATGAAATGACTCTTGATTTAAATTGAACTAGAGAGACATTTAGATACAAATGTTAAGAAGAAATGGAATTTGAATTCTATCCTTAAGGGTCTTGAAATTGAGCTTGAAGGTAAGTCTTGGCTTAGGCAGTAGCACTACCAGGGACAAAAATCAGGTCCTGTTGTTATTTAATAAATTGTATTTATATGGGCTGAATTAGACTGAAGTGTCTTCATCGAAGTTGTAACTAATTCTCTTAGCTTTAAATTGGTATAAAGTTTGTAATTTTTGGATGCTAGAGTGGAGTGATATGAGGTGTACAACTTGAATGCATGACCATGCATTAGCCAAAATTTCAAATATACAAAATCTGTGGTATTGTGAACATAACTCATAGTATACTGAATCAAATTAGATGAACTTGGAGCCATTAAAAACTTAAGACATGGTTGAACAATTTTCCAGGAGAAAGTATTGCCGAATTTAGTCATTTACTTTATCAGATTTAGTATGCAAAATTAACCCGTATATGTATTAGAAGAAAGTCAATGAGATTATGAAATTATTTTTACATTGTTTTGTTTTGGTCCAATTATAAATATACATGGTATTAATTGGGCTTTGATATCTGAATGAATTGTTGATAAGGATCATAATAAAGTACCCCAGAATTGTCATTGAACATGCATTGTGCATATTTTATATAAGTGCATGTGCATAAAGGAATACTTATACATTTGTGCAAAAATGTAATATATTGTTAATGTGTTGTGTATGTTATAGAGGAGCACATCAGACACTGGTTGAATATTGCCGGACTATCCAAGCAATAGCTTTTTGGCATGTACCGTTAGTCAACCTAGATGAATTTTCTAGGATTTATTTGATTTGATTTGTTAAGCTTCCAATTATTTAACTGTTGCAATTTGTTTATCAATTCTAGACTTCAAGTCCGAGAAGTTAATATTTGGGAATGTATTGGAAGTGTTCTGATTGCTGTGAGATTCTGAATGATAATTTTATTCTGTGATTCGTTTATAAATTCTAGACTTAAAGTCCGAGGAGTTAATATTTGGGAATGTATTGGAAGTGTTCTGATTGCTGTGAGATTTTGAATGATAATTGTATTCTGTGATTTGTTTATGAATTCAGGACTTAAAGTCTGAGAAGTTAATATTTGGGAATGTATTGGAAGTATTCTGATTGTTGTAAGATTCTAAATGATATTTGTATCATATGTGACTATTGTATATGGCATATTCTATATTTGATGCATTTCATAAATGCATGCTCAAATAAAGGCGTTGTGACCGGAGTAGCCAGAATGAAAGCGCTTGCACGTAGAGCTTTGCTCCATGGTTTCTGTTTCTACACGTAGAGTTATGCTCTGTGATTCTGTTTTGGCTGAGCTTAAAAGGCCAGTTTCTATTTATGTATGTGAGAGGCATTCGGTCACAACAATAATAACGAACCTGGAGTCTCATATGCATTTGTATTTGTTTATATATAATTTGATTTGCAATGATTAAAAGATGTGCCATGACAGTGTGAGTATTTGAAATATTCATATTCTGTATGAATAATTGCGAAATATGTGATTTGAGTATGTGAATCCGGTGAAATCATCAATGATGGTTCACTCATTGAGTTTGCAAAACTCAAAAAAATTGCGACATGGTTTTTCAAGTACGAGATAGGAGACTTAGTGTCTATTCTGGATTAAAAGAACGCTTTGGATTAAGTTATGGCTCAGAGGTCTGTTAGCTGACGTTAGAGAGTTATAGCTTTTATTTTGTAGTTTCTGCTAGAACCTGTATGAGGTTTTGTAAATATTTGTCTAATGGAAATAGAGTAGACTTTATGAATGAATACAAGGAATGGTTTTAAGATTTGATGACTTCTGATTATGTTAGATGATACCATGTGTAAGTTGGATTTGTTTTTTCCTTATCACGCCATTATCATATGATATGTACTTGAATATTCTTGAATGTTTGGGTATGTACCTTGTGGTAGTGGGAGGTTATATTTTTGGTATCAAAGCCAGGTTTGGCATCTTTAGGGATAAATATGAGTTGAGATATGATAAATAGTGATATATTCAGATAGTGATCACACTTTTATTTGTTATAGGTCACCCTCTATAGGAGATCCAATTAGTGAGTCAGCTGATATGGTGTCTATAGGAGTCAACGTAGAGTCTCCTGTACCTGAGTTTGCTCAGATGCCTCTGAGAATTCCGAAAAGGTGAGAAAGAAGATGTGATAAATTGAGGAAGCAAGGGGTTGTGGACTTCTACTAAAGTATAGACCCAACTGAAGCAGAAGGATGGCTAGAGAGAACTGGACGAGTGTTCACCGAGATGGACTATGAGGCAGATGAAAGATTAAATTATGCAGTCTCATTACTGTAAGGTCCCGCATACTAGTGGTGGAAGATTGTGCCGGGCAGTACCACTAGTCATTGTAGTTTGACCTAGGAGGATTTTCTGAGAATGTTCCGAGGGAATTACATGTCAAAGATTTATATGGATCGAAAAATGAAAGAATTTTTAGACTTGAAGCAAGGCAGACTGATAGTAGCAGAGTATGAGATAAAATTCAATGAGTTGATAAGGTATGCAACTGCATTGACCCCAACAGAGGAAGATAAATGTAGACAGTTTGAGGATGGTTTGAATATGGAGATCAGAACGAGATTGAACATTTCTAATTTAGGCAGTTTCATAGAACTCCAAGCAGCCTCAATCAGAATTGAACAATTGTTGAAGGATGGTCGAGGAGAGCACAGACAGGAGGTTAGAGGAAAGAAGCAGGATGAATCTCAGGCTAATTCTAGCAGAAGCTACTGAAAGCACCAGAACAGATCATCTCAATTCCAGGTTAGATCAAGACAATCTAGATCCCAATCAAGAGGTGGATTTGTTCAGATTGGAAAAGGTAGAGGAAAAATGTCCTCTAACCAGTCTCAACAACTACCTGAGTGTGAGCACTATGGTAAAAAGCATGGCATTGAGTGTTGGTAGGAAACTAGAGCTTGTCTCCGTTGTAGCTCATTAGACCATATGATCTGAGATTGTCTTAAAATGTTTAGATCACAATCTGGAGTTTGAGGAGGAACAGTGACTGAGGCATCAGTACAACAGAGTAGAGCTGGCAGATCTACATAGAGAGGCAGAGGTAGAGGCAGAACTCAGTTAGTAGGGCACAATGTTAGGACTGACAAGCGGAATAACTAGCCACAATCTCAGGCCAGGGTCTACGCCATCACCAGACAGAAGGCGCAGAACTCACCAGATGTGGTAGCAGGTGTGTTAAATGTTTTTCATTTTGAAGCATATGCATTGGTAGATTCAGGATCTACACATTCATTTATCACACCTCATCTAGAATCTAGATTGCATTGTGAGAGAAAGATACTAAAATGTGGGTTAGAGGTGAGTATCCTAGTGGGTAGCACAATAGTGATCGGTGAGGTATGTAAAAGGTGCATAGTTCGAAATTGTCAGGCAAAGCTAGAAGCTAATCTGATTGTATTGCATTTAAAGGAAATTGATGTAATTCTTGGCGTGGATTGGTTTACAGTTCATCGGCCTATAATGAATTGTTACACCAAGGAAGTAGTTCTTGAATCTCCCAGCCAACCAAAAGTGGTGTTTCGGGGAGTTAGTCAGGCAGTGCCAGCCTGACTAATTTCATTTATGAGTGTGCTAAAACTGATCTAAGGTGGATGTGAGGCTTATTTGGCCCAAGTAATTGACACTCAGAATGAACAAACCATTTAGGATATCCAGTAGTTAGGGATTTCCTGGATGTGTTTCTTGCAGAATTGCTGGGTTTACCCCTAGAAAGGGAGACGGAGTTTACCATAGACATTAGTCTAGGTACCGCTTCTATATCAATACCCCCATATAGGATGGCACCTGTAGAACTGAAGGAGTTAAAAAAGCCCAGTTACAAAAGTTGTTAGATAAGGGTTTCATCAGGCCTAGTGTGTCACCTTAGGGAGTTCCAGTGTTACTTGTAAAGTTTATGGCTTTGATGAATAAGGTATTTCAAACTTATTTAGATTTCTTCGTAATTGTCTTTATTGATGACATTTTAATGTTACTCGAAGTGTAGAGAAGATCATACTATACATCTAAGATTGGTTCTCCAAATAATGAGGGAGAAACAGTTATATGCCAAGTTCAGTAAGTGCAAATTTTGGCTTGATCAAGTAGTATTTTTAGGTCACATAATGTCTAGACAGGACATTTAGGTTGACCCAAGGAAAGTTGAAGCAGTGATGAAGTGGAAGGCTTCAAGGAATGTGTCGAAGATCTGGAGTTTCCTTAGATTAACTGGTTATTATAGAAGGTTTATTGAGGGGTTTTCACTAATCTCAGCCCCTTTGACAAAACTTCTAGAAAAGAATGTGCCTTTTAGATGGAATGATGATTGTCAGAGGAGTTTTGAGGAGCTTAAGCATCGGTTAACTATTGCACTTGTGTTAGCTATTCCATTTGGCTTTGGAGGTTATATTATACACAATGATGCTTCACACCAGGGTTTAGGATGTGTACTAATGCAACATGGTAAACTAATAGCATATGCATTGAGACAGTTGAGATCTCATGAATTTAATTATCCAGTCCATGATTTGGAACTTGCTATAGTAGCGTTTGCCTTAAAAATTTAGAGACATTATCTATATGGAGAAACTTTTCAGGTTTTCACTGATCATAAGAGTTTGAAGTATTTGTTAAGCCAGAAGGAGTTGAATATGAGACAGAGGAGATGGAAGAATTGTTGAAAGATTATGATTAATCATCCTGGCAAAACTAATGTGGTGGCTGATGCATTAAGTCGGAAGTCTAATAGCAGTGTGGCTTAAGTATAGTTATCGAGGTTACCTAGCCTAGTTCAGTTGAGAGCACTGAATGTTGAATTAAATTTGGACTAGGACAAATGCCAAGTGGTAGGATAAATTGATACATGAAAAAATTTAGATGATTCAGTCTATAATTGAATTACATTGGGCATAGTTAAATTGGTGACAAATGGACTAAGAATTAATTGACAAATGGATCAATCATTCTGTGACAAATGAGTTGGTAAGTTGATGGCAAATTGCATATTTGATTAAAGGACAAGTGACTTAGTTAATTGGAGACATTTGGCAGCACTTATGCTTGATAAGTGCTGATCATGCTATAAGACATATGGTCATTCCTTTAGTTAACACCTAACACTTTAGGTGTAAGTTTCTGCAGGAACAACTCCAACTATGGTCATTTCTCTTCTTCTTTCCTCTCACAGACCACCGAAACACTCTTCCTTGCACCTTCCTAAGTTTGTTTATGTTCATGTCTGATTGTTGCACTAATAATTCAAGCTTCACCCTCCCTAAAGTTAAGTAGAGAATCAGAATATAGTTTCCATGTCATAGCTAAAATCATTCAAGTTTCCACCTTGAATGTGTGACGATTCTGCATGTTTGGAGTACTAATTTAGAGTGACTTTCGAGCTTGGATTTGAGCTAAACAAGTAAGTAAATGATTAGTGTTTATAGAATGTTATCATAGAGAATTTATGATGATTGAATTAGGAAAGACTGTATAAGATTTTAATGTGGATGTGTGTTGGAATACTATGGAATGGAAAACTTTTACTGAACATTTCTCAGTTGTCTAATTATAACTTCATCTGTGTATTTCTAAATGAGTTTATTCTTGATTCAGATTAAACGAGAGACCTAATTCTACAACTTTCCTGAAGAAGTCGAATGTTAATTCTATCTTTAAGCATTTCAAAATCTAGCTGGAAATATAGTTATGAGTTCTGTTACAGTTTTAAGAAAACAGTCTGAACTATTTTAGATATAACTTTCAATATACTGAATCAAATTGTACAATTTTGGTGTTATTAGGAATTGGAAACACAGTGGCACAATTTTCTAGAAGAAAGTGTTACGGAAATACAACATTTTCCTAGTCATAATGATCATGCAAAGTTATCTTGAAAGGTGGTGTAGGATGAAAATGCTAAGGTGTGCTGTAATTTGATAACTGGAATGTTTTTTTTAATTGAACATACTTCGATATTTTGGCTATATTTTGATCTGTAGATTTACAAATAAAATTATTCTTAATTTAAATTTAGCTACAGACATTTGGCTATAAATGATGAGAAGAAATGGAAATTGAATTATGTCTTTAAGGGTCTTGAAATTGAGCTTTAAAGTAAGTCTTGGCTTAGGCAGTAGTACTACTAGGGACAAAAATTAGGTCCTGTTGTTATTTAATAAACTGTATTGATATGGGCCGAATTAGACTGAAGTGTCTGCATCAAAGTTGTAACTAATTCTCTTAGCTTAAAATTGGTATAAAGTTTGTAATTTTTGGATACTAGAATTGATTGATATGTACTTGAATGAATGACCATGCATTAGCCAAATTTTCAAATATATACAGTCTGTGGTATTGTGAACATAACTCGTAGTATACTCAATCAAATTAGAGGATCTTAGAGTCATTAAAATCTTAAAACATGGTTGAACAATTTTCCAGAAGAAAATGTTGCCTAATTTTGCAATTTAATTTATCAGATTTAGTACACAAAATTGACCCGTATGTGTATTAGATGAAAAATCTGAAGTGGTCAATGAAATTATGAAATTGTTTTGTTTTGGTCTAATTATAAATATACATGGTATTAATGAGGGCTTTGATATCTGAATGAATTGTTGATAAGGATCATAATAAAGTACCCTGGAATTGTCATTGAACATGCATTGTGCATATTTTATATAAGTACATGTGCATAAAGAATACTTATACATTTGTACAAAAATGCGATATATTGTTAATGTGTTGTATATGTCATAGAGGAGCACATCGGACGTCAATCAGATATTGTCGAACTATCCAGGTAATAGTTTTTTGGAGCGTACTGTGAGTCAACCTAGATGAATTTCCTAGGATTTATTTGATTTGATTTGTTAAGTTTCCAATTATTGAACTGTTGTGATTTGTTTATGAATTTCAGACTTAAAGTATGAGGAGTTAATATTTGGGAATGTATTGGAAATGTTCTAATTGCTATGAGATTCTAAATGATAATTGTATTTTGTGACTTGTTTATGAATTCCAAACTTAAAGTCCGAGGAGTTAGAATTTGGGAATGCATTAGAAGTGTTCTGATTGTTGTGAGATTCTGAATGATAATTGTATTATGTGATTTGTTTATGAATTCCAGACTTAAAGTCCAAGGAGTTATATTTGGGAATGTATTGGAAGTGTCCTGATTGCTGTGAGATTCTGAATGATATTTGCATCATATATGACTGTTGTACATGGCATATTCTGTATTTGATGCATTTCATAATGCATGCTCAAATAAAGGCATTGTGACCAGAGTAGCTAGTATAAAAGTGCTTGCACGTAGATATTTGCTCCGTGATTTATATTTCTCCATATAGAGCAATAGTCCGTGATTCTATTCTGGCTGAGCCCAAAGGGGCAGTATCTATATATGGATGTGATAGGCACTCGGTGACGACGTCTCATATGCATTTATATTTTTTTATATATGATTTGATTTGGAATGATTAAATGATGTGCCATGACAGTGTGAGTATTTGGAATATACATGTTCTGCATGAATAATTGCGAAATATGTGATTTGTGTATGTGAATCTGGTGAAATCGTCAATGATGGTTCACTTATTGAGTTTGCAAAACTCATAAAAATTACAACGCGGTTTTTCAGGTATGAGACAGGAGGCTTAGTGTTTAGTCTGGATTAGAAGAATGTTTTGGATTAAGTTATGGCTTAGAGGTTTGTCAGCTGACGCTAGAGAGTTATAGCTTTTATTTTGTAGTTTTTGCTAGAACCTGTATGAGGTTTTGTAAATATTCGCCTAATAGAAACATTGGAGACTTTGTGAATGAATAAAAGGAATAGTTTTAAAATTTGTGGACTGCTGATTATGTTAGATGATGTCATATATAAGTTGGATTTGTTTTTACTCTAACATGCCATTATCATAGGATATGTACTTGAATATTCTTGAATGTTTGGGTATGTACCTTGTGGTAGTGAGATGTTGCACAACCTGAATTAAGTGGTGCCTAAGCACAATCTCTATAGGATGATATCTACTTTTTACTATAAGTGACGACTTATATACTTGAGATTTTTAGCGTAAAATAAGTAATTAGTTTTATAATAACCAATCCTATCAAAGGTGGCCCCACTAGTCCATAGAAGGAAGCTATTACATTTTGTAGATTATTGAGAGAATTGAAGTAAGAGTTATATACTGGTTATGAACAATTTTCAACACTATCATTCATTGTTGAAGTATTGAAGTGGAAATGTCTTTTCTAGATTAGTGCAACTGTAGTTTATGGAATGCTTCAAATTATGAAAAGATGGTTTCCTAAACGCAATAAAGTTCCTAGATCATGTATTGGTTTTCATAAAGTTTCTCGAGGTATAAGGCTTTCATATAAGAAGATAGATGCTTATATAAATGATTACATACTTTACATAACTAAATATGATAATGCTCAATCTTGTCTAACTTATGGTAAATATAGATGGAAGAATAATGGGAAAATGGGGAATATAATTAATGAGCATGACTGTGGGAAAAAGATTCCACCAAAAGTCTTGCAATATTTTTCGTTAACTCCTCACTTACAAAGATTGTACATATCATTTAATTTTTCCAAAGATATGAGATGGCATAAGGAAAAACCATATAATAATGAGTTTATAGGACATCCAGTGGATTCTCCAGCTTGGAAAATATTTAACGCCATGCGCTCCTTCTTTGCAAAAGACGTACGTAATGTTAGACTTGGTTTAGCAAGTGATGGATTTAAGCCATTTGATAATATGACACTTCTTATACTGTGTGGCCAGTTTTATTATTTCCTTTTAACCTTCCACTATGGCTTTGCATGAAAGATCCTTATTTCATGATGTCACTTTTGATTCTTAGTCCTAAAGCTCCTGGAAATGGTATTGATGTATACTTAGTGCCATTGATTGATGAATTGAAATGCATTTGGGAGACAAGTGTAGAGACATATAACACAATTTCATAGAGAAATTTTTAATTGAGTGTAGCTTTGTTATAGACCATAAATGATTTTACAACTTATGGTAATTTATTAGGATGGAGCGCCTAAGGCAAATTAGCATTTTATGTTTACAATCTTGAAATGTCTTCTTATAGGTTCAAAATGGTTGTAAACACATGTTATCTTGGTCATCATCACTTCCTACTGACTAATCATTCTTGGAGGGAAAATGCTAATGCATTTGATGGTACTAAAGAAAATCTAGGCACACAGAAAAAATTATTAGGGTTTGATGTTGTTGAATAATAAAAACAATTTTCAAATGCCTTTGGGAGACAGATGTGGAGCATATGATGCATTTTCATAGAATAATTTTCAATTAACTGTTGCTTTGTTTATAACACAACTCAAAATAATTAGACTTACAACTATAGCAGTGGTGAGTTTAAGTTGATTCCACAGAGAGTGTGTGTAAAGCTTTTGAAATGAAAAGAATCTATGTTTAGTTTTACGTGGAGGTCCAAAATAATGGAAGTGATGAATTTGTTAGGGACCCATTCATTAGTTTAATCTCGGCCGACACATAATTAAACATGTTTCATTGAATTTTGGTTCTCATGCCTCTCCTAGAAACTATTAATTGTAAAGCTTTGTTAACCTTGATTTCCCTTAAATAGTATTTAATTAAGAGACACTTGTTAGTTAAACCTAGCTATTGAACAACCTAGAGCAAGCTTTCTAGATTTAATTGCACAACTGCATTATGAGTTAGGAAAATATATTAATCAAGGCAACAATCATAAATGTTCGGGTAACCTAGGCTATGTTATATTTAATAATTCTAAACCAATCAGAAACATAAAAATCATAGATTGTATCCCTAATGATCAGAAACTATTAGTTACCATAAACAAATCTTAACATAATTTATGGATTCTATTGAAGACTCCAGTAATGGGTTTGTAATAAAATAATCCAATGAATGCATTAAGATCATCTCAACATAATACCCAAACAATAAAGATAGGATAACATAATCAATTCCTAAGAGAGAAAGAACAACAAACATTGAAAGAATATGACCTTTAAACCGGTGTCAAGAAGCTCAGCCCTCTATGGACCTTCAAGGTAAGCAAGTTTTGCCCCTCTTCATTCTCTCGAAATTTCTAAATTGTTTCCTCCAACCTTTTCTAAATCTCTACCATCAAAACAATGTTTTTATACTAAAAATTAGGTTTTAGGACAGCTAGCCATTTCTCACATGTGTGTATATGTTGTTCTTATCCGTGATTGTGAGTCATGGGGCTCATAGTTGTGACCCATATTACATGGTGTCATACCCATGCAACATATGTCAAGGCTATGAGTCATTTCTTGCTCTTCATCTTGATATTTTCAACATATGATCATCATCTTAATGCATTTGGTCATTCTTACTCCACATCATTGTGAATCTTTGAAAAACGGCTCAAATATTGTGCTTTCAACTCGCTTTATCTCTTTCTCTTTTGAATTGTACTAAACCTAAATATGAACTAAATTGAATGTCTTAAGCATTTCATATCTTTAATCATTAAGTGTTACAGGATAAATGTATATCAATTAAGCACATACCCAAATAGCTTTTGACCATCCTCAGGCAAAACATCATAATCAAAATGATGGACCCAAAATCATTTACTCATTTAACATATTTCCCAAGAATAATCAATCATAAGAAAGCATGAATAACTTTTAAAAACTGTTTGAGTAGTGCTCTAAAGACAATCACCTTTAGCTTTTTTATGTTGACTTTGTTTTCATTAATAAATTGAAAGGCATTTTTCATTAATTTTATATTTGTTTATATGTAAATGTATATTAATCTTAAATCGAATTAATGAAGTCCATGATACAAAATATAACATGAGGGAAATCATGATGAGATCATGATAATGAGATTCCTGTCATGTGCAATTATGTTTGTATCTAAATAATCCCTAGTTATAGGACTAAAAGGATAAGAAATTATTAATGTGGACAAACTACACATGTTATACTCATTGATGTGATCAAGCAGTGGATCTCATAAACTATAAGTATGAGATGTTTAGAGTTAACATGTGGATGCTTACTAAGGGTAGTAAGTACATCGGATGACCAACTATGAGATTATCATATGGATGATCTATCAAATTTCAATGATTAATCTTGTCATATAAATGGTGCAAATATCCTTATATTTGAGGTACTCAAGGATATCTTAGATACTTATCATGTGTTTTGACATCATTCATTGTTACCTTAAGACGAGGTCACTATTAAGGTGGTGATTGAGTATAGCTATTGGCATTTGAAGGTAATTGGTAGTCAATAAAGGATCCACCACTCTTGATAGAAGGAGAGGATACCCACAACCTCTTGTTTGGGTCATTACTCAGGAGTCTTTGGCCAGAGAAGTTATATGTCATGAAGAGAGTCTTCAATGACACATAAAATAATGAGATCCCAGGATAAAAACTAACATCACTTGGACTAGATGTGATGTATTTAGTCTAGTGCGAGTTGACACATAGCCCATACTTTGAACCAAGTGGGGTATAGTATAGTGAAAAGATGAATTGCATGGTAATTTTCTATGGAATGGTTCATAATCTAGAGAATGAACTATTAAAGAGTTCGTCTGTTAATCCACTTATATTCACAAAAATTGGCATCATGAATCCCTTCATGATTTGCTTGAATTAAGAGTTAATTCAGGTGCCTAAAATAACTAGGAACCTAAAGATGACATGCATAAAAGATCAGATGAAAAATATAGAGGCACGATCATGGTTGAAGGTTAGCCTTTTTTTTAAGTAGACCATCATCGTGGCTCATTGGCCATAATTATGACAGAGGGCACAAACGAGTGCATAAGTAAGTTCTTCACTTATGTACAGAAGGTCTTCCCACGTCTTACACACTCAAGCGGGAGCACAAGGGCTCTAGAAGAGCTCTAGAGTGAGAGAGAGGAATCAAGGGTCTTTTTCTTGCAATTTATGCAATTGTGGCGTGAATCAAAGTGCATGCAACAAGAATCTTGATCTATCTTCTATCATTTTGAGCATATGCTAGAACTCATCTAGTTTTGTGCTTAAATCACCCTTATACATTATTTATTTTTGATATTTACATGTTCCTAGGTGATCAAGGAAGGGTTTGGTGTTTGTAATAACCCAAACAAGGAGAAAAAAACAAGAAAGGAGGAGGAAAAAAAAGGTAAAAATGTTTTATGTTTCATGTTCTTTACATATCCATGCATGCATGTATGATTATATGTTTTTTGGGTTGTCATCATGTCAGAATGTATATTCCAACACTTCGTTTGTATTCTTATGCATGTGATGCATGTATCTATGGCAAACCCAACACTAGTATCAGAGCCAGGTTTGTGCATGTATTAGATGATGTATTGAACATATGCAAAGTGTTTGCTAGGTTGTGATTGACATGCATGCTGAAAACTTTTTTTTTCTAATTTTCTTTCTTATAAATGTTTATCAGATGTTATATTATGTTTCTATAAAGGGAAATTTCAATCGAATGTCATTTGGTATTTTTATTTTAAATTAATATCCAGGCTATTCATATGTTGGTTTCTGGGAATTTCTGGAAAACTAAATGCATATGCTGATTTTGAAAGTTTTGTAATAATTCTAGAAATTTTTTTTCTTATTTCTTTCACATAAATGTTTATAGGCTTTACGTTATGTGTATGTAAAACGAAAAATGCAATTGAATGTTATTTGCTATTTTATTACAAATTTAGTTTCAACCTGATGCATGTATGAAGTTATAAGAAATTCTAGAAACTTGATGAACATGCATGCTTGTAAATTCCATATTAATTTTAATAAGAACTTTTTTTATAAATTTTGTGCATGCACATGCAAGATGAAATCTTGCCACATGTATGAGATGCATGACACTTGTTGTTAAAGGGATTATCTTATGCACACATGATGTAATGTTTGAATAGTGTTAGAAGTAATATAACAAGTGTCATACACGTGATGTGCTAGCTAATTCCTATTTATTAATAAATAATTCCTAAGAATTAGGCTTTGGAATTTGTTGCGAGGTACATTTAGAATGTGTATAAGACTCTGGAACTTTTGCATAATTACTTGAATTTTATTCAACTATCAAATCAAACCAAAATCATCATTGGTCAATGTTTTGAAAGATGATGGAGTTGACTTACTTAATGACTTATATGTTGGAGTTATATAAATATTGTGCCTTGGAAAGCAAGTGTATTTACATATACCTTAATCATCTTCAGTTACATTTTTGTAATGGAAATATTTATTATTAATAAAATAAAAGAGTTTGGTTTCAATGAGCATTATATATCTAGTCATAAGGTACCAAGATTCTTTTGAAGGTAATACACATATACATAAAGATATATGGGAAACATATATATAATTAGAATCTAAATTAATGAATTCACAGTTGAATAATCAGGTTAGTTGCTTGATTATGGTTTAGACTGTAATGTTGCAATTTATCTCCATGTAAGTTAAGGAGTTCACTTCAAAGGAATGATGAGTTTCATATCATGATAGTAGTTGACTATCAATAATGGCATTAGTAAATGAATTTGGAATCAACTATGTTTTCAAGAATAAAGTGAGCCGTTACTTTAATCTTAAAACATACAACTTAAGCATTCACTTATTATAAACTACAATCTTGATGAATGGTGAACTCTTATGTGTTTCATTATAATTCTAGATATGATCGGAATGAATTTTTACAAAGTATTAATCCAGTGTCTACATCTTGAAATTATTAATTGAAACATGTATTAAGGAACATTCACTCAAGTAAAGAGTTTATAGTGATATCATCACTTCTAGATGTTTTAAGGAGATTTGGTGATTAAACTGGCACCAATAGTTTAATGGACTAGCTACCCATCAAGTCTTAACACCAAGATGAGATCTTGTGTGTTAATCACTATAAAAAGTAAAACGGGTGATCGCGGATCTGTCGATTCGATCTTACGATCGATCCTTGGAAACCGGTCAAATATATAAAAGTTCCAAGATTGCAGTATAGGTTG
>JAOSBN010000009.1:2129739-2144116 GCA_027563595.1 Erythroxylum suave
CTAGAAGATTCGTTCAAATGAACGAGAAAGGCTCTTAACTCTTAAGAGTTAAATGAAGGTGGATGGGGAAGACAAGATGTAATGAAGGTGGATGGGGAAGAAAAAGGTCAGAAGATGGTGGAGACGGCGACGGCGACGGCGGTGAAGACGAAGAGAGTAGAGAGACTAGAAGCTTCGGGCAAGTGAGTGAGAAACGCGCGGTGAATCAATAATATCTGTGTTCAAAACCGGTTGAAACGGTTTGATTAAAACCGGCTGGTTCTCCAGCAAACCGGCCAGTTTTAAGTTTGAAAGGTTTTTTCAAAAAACCAAACTGGACCACTGACCGATTCAGAGGTTTTCAGGTCGAACCAGCCGGTCCGGTCCGGTTTTTAAAACATTGGATTAAAAAGATAATTATAACAAATGAAATTCAATCGACAAACTTTGCTACAACCTTTTCTTTCTTCCTTTTTTCATTCTTCCTTTTTTCATTCATTCATTCTTTTTTAGTTTATTCTTTCTTTATTTTGTCATTTAAACAATATTCCAATATTTTCAATATATGTTTATTTAAATAATTACAACTTTATAGTAATTTTAAGGTTTTTTTCTCATGTCTATAAATATTTTCACTATATGTTTATAACTTTATAATTATTTAGTTATGAATAAATATTTTAAATAAATATTTTAAATAATAATCATTAGAAAACATCAAATAAATAAACCACAAATACATTCATATTAATAGCCAAATAGCATAATAAGTTACAAACAAAGATAAACTAAATTAAAACACGCATACATAAATATTAATAGTCAAGCAGTAGAACTAAATTTTATAAAGTAATTTAATAATAAAATATGAAAGGTAAAAAAGAATATGTTGAGAATATTTCCTTTTGGTGTAAAAAATAGAAATGTGAGCTAGAGTGAAAAGCACAGTAGTATCTCAAAAAATGAAGGAAACTATGCTCCATTTTGCAGGAACCGGATTGAGATGCCCTGATAGAGAAAGTGATTGCAAAATAGTTTCCTCCTCCTCCATTTGCAGTACCTAACGATACCCGATCCTCATATACTAAATGGAGAGTCACGACGATGACCACCGTCGTTGTCCCCAACCTCGACGATGTCCTGCAATTGCCACTACCAGTAATAGCTCTATCACTGTAACAATAGAGAAGCTTCTCCTAAACGACGGTCTCTACATAGGGGCTTTCTCAAGCAGCATGCCTCACAAATTGCGAAAGTATTTATGGATCGATGGTTGCATGTACAACAGAGAGTGGAGAAGGGGAAAGGCTTCCTAGAAATGGAAGTTTTTCATGGCACTCGGGGTTTTCGTGGAACTTAGGCTCGATTTTTGAAGTTGAATTCAAGTTGGGTTGAACGAAAGGATTCAGACGGAGACATATATCGGATGACCTAGAGCTCCAACCGGAAGCATAGATACGGGCAAAAAGAGTATGCAAACAAAGATTTTTGTGAAGGGTATTAGAAGAAGAATCTTCAAGATGGACATGGGTGATATGTTTCAAAAATGGGAATGAGTTTGTAGGAGAGTGGAAAAATGACAGAGGGGTTTTGGTTTGGAAGAATGGGAATAGGTTCAAAGGGGCATGGGAAAATGGAGATCCTAAGGGAAGTGGAGTATATATATGGCCAGATGGGAGTTTTTATGCCAGTAATTGGAGTAATAACAAGAATGTGAAGAATTGTCCTATAGATGCTAAAGTTCGCACATTGATTATTTGAAGAACCTAGCAAATGCCTGAAGGCTTGAGGGACCATCAACCTAATTATGTTCCTAACCCTTTTGCTCCAGATAGTAACTATTAGGAATGGAAGTTTGTTGATAACTTGTCTAATAAGTCCACCATAGAATTATTGATAGGAAGAAATCTTGAAGTAGCTTGGCATAAGATAGTATGGAGCAAATGCTTATTGCCCAAAAGTTCTTTTCTCTGATGGCTAACCATTAAAAATAGGCTAAGTACTACTAAATGATTAAGCTGTATGGATTGAAATAAAGCTTTCCCTTTATGTTTAGAACTAGAGGAAACTCACGACCACTTGTTCTTTAAATGTAGTTTAGTAGCTAACATCTAGAATATATTGAAAAGGATATGTTTCTAGACCATTCATAAGAGCTCATTAATCCACACTATCTAATGGCTTATTGAAAAGACAACATTACCAAAAGCATCTATGCAAAATTTTAAATTTGCCCTAGGGATATGCGCGCAATTCATTTGGAAGGAAAGGAACTCTAAGAGATTTACAAACAAAGTTACTTCTCTAGATGAATTAATCTTAAAAGTGATTAATGGAGTAAGGGAAATGATTCTACGTAAGGACATTTCTAAAAAGTGCAATTCTAAACTGGTCTCCTCTCTAAGAGTCTAATTCCTAATAGTCCCTTCAACATGGTGTATTTAATGTTCTTGTAAGTTTTAGTAGTGGGATTTGACTATTTTAGAAAGGGTATTCCCCTTATCCTTTCTGTAATGTTATTAGTGATTTTCTTTAATTTTTTTAAAAATATATTTACAATAGTAAAAGTTAATAACAGTTAGGACTGAGTGAAATTTAAGGAAACGTGGTGTTTAGTTGAATTGGTTGATGAATTATCATTTTGGCAAGGTCAAAACAAATAATGATTATACTATTGAAATAATGTTACTCACTTATGATAGCTCTTATTTTCTTTTCAAAAAAAAGTTAGGTTAGCAATTTCTTCACCTATCGATTAGAGGTCATTCCATTAGTTACGTTTTGCATGCTCAATAAGTAGAACTTGTTTTTTAGTTTGCCAATGAAGTCCTCATTAGAGTATTTCAAGAGGCACTGTTCGTACCATATGATGGCTCCTTTACTATATAGGCAACGTTTGTGAATCTCATTGCTGGTGCCAACAATATAGCTTCAAAATTTTGGAATAAAGGCATCTGCCTTGCACATTGCCAGTTGTTACAAAAGTTTTCCTTCAAGCACAAACTTGTCTCACATGATGCACCAAATCCTTTGTACGATAATCTCACTTCACTCCGTTAAGGCAAGATTCAGCTTTGTCCTGTGATCTTCAACTAACCAACTTGTTCTTAAATGTCTCACGACCGTCACAGTGTTTCACAATCATACCATTACAAGAAAACTATGAAAGAACCAAATATTCATGGCAACAAAAGAACACAAGAAAGAGATATAACTAAAAAGTTAACCTTTATTACTTCCCTTAAAGTATACAAAGAAATACTCTCTTAATCTTTAGGTGTCTATCACACTCATCTTCTCTAAGTGTCTTTGACACTCACACTCTTTTAGAAGAGCAAAACTCAAGTGATATATTTATAAACACCTCTAGATGGCAGAGTTAGAATCCTAATACAACTCTACTAGCTAAGATCACAATCTCAGACTATATTATCCTTATCAAATTACATTATACTAACCAATAGATAATATTATCATCCAATTAGGACTCCATATAATAGGATTAACTACACCACGATAACAACATAAAACATTACATCTACTAGGAATAATCTATCCATATCCTTGAAGATCTCCTCTATTTTTAGATGATCCTTCTATATGATCTTTATCTCTAGTGCTGATGTTTATCCACTGTGATCTTATCCACCACATCATCTAAGATCTCAACATCTCTATTTGTTGATGATGAGTCATCCATTCAATACTTATCTATACCAACTTCCTTAGCCATGGTCCATCTATTTGAGCACAAACTAAATCCTTAGTCCTTCAAGAACCCAACCTTATAGCCAAGTCAGCTCATACAAGGTCTGAGATTCTACCGAAACTTGTACCATGCTTGATCTACTTGCTAAGTCACCTTTGAAGTCTTGTATAATCTCGTTATGCATGTGATCCAACTAACCTTCCACTTAATGTCTGTCTCATTCCTTCTTTTGGTCTCACATCAGAATCTTGAATCTCGCCGAGGATTTCCACCAATGTGCACCAATGCATGCCAACGTTTCACATTGACTATTTTTGTCCTTGCCTTGATTCTTTGTTCCGTGTGTTAAACATTGGTCAAGGCTTGCAATGGTCACATGATTTCGCTATTTGGAACTTAGGGGTATAACACCAGTCTGTAAGATCGCTCTCACTCTAGACGCAAACTACCAAGTACAAAACCTCCAATTGGGGCTTGATTGTAGAAAAAACGCACGAGCCTATTGAAGCTTATATGATAAGGGCCATTGGCAGTGAAATTTTTATTACTTGTTCAGATATGTAGGAGAGGGTCAACTCCTAAAACAGTTTGAGTCATTATAGTGGCGACTAACAAATACAATGCAAAGACAAATCTTAAGTACGACACGACTTTCTCGAACTTCCGCAACACCTGTGTTATGCTTGTGGATTTTAAGCTTGGAGGTTAGGGCTACTAATAATAAGTGTAAAAGAAAAAGAGCACCCTCGTCTGTGTAATGCGGATCGTGTCATTATGTCGGTGGCCGTTGTCCCTCTCACCGCCAAACTTGGTTGGTCTAGTTCTTTTTTGGGCATAGTTCAGGCATATATATTTATATATTGAGATCCACGGATCTCGACCAAAAGGAGCGTCAGGTCATATAGCAGTTTGATGATTTCCTATCCTTCGAGTCTCACAATGTTTCATTAGGTGGTGATTTTAGTATTCAGATCCACGGGCTTATGGAGTTTGAGTGACAAAGGTATGAACTTTTTGTGTTTTTAATTTAC
Source organism: Erythroxylum suave (assembly GCA_027563595.1). Lineage (NCBI taxonomy): Eukaryota > Viridiplantae > Streptophyta > Magnoliopsida > Malpighiales > Erythroxylaceae > Erythroxylum > Erythroxylum suave. Next base: position 2,134,459 of record JAOSBN010000009.1, read on the forward strand.
CTGAAGAGCTTTTTCCTTTCATCTGTTTCTTCACTGTTGTTAGTGGCGTGAGCTTGTTTGGTTCTGAGAATCTTCATCAAGGTGTCATCTTTATCGGGATGCAGTCATGCCTACTCTTGTTAACTATAGTGGTAAGATTTCTGCTTTCTGGGTTAGGTTGCGGTTGGTTTGTTTTAGTATTGGATGTTGTCTTCTGGGTCAAGCTTAGTGTTTGATCTTACCGTTAAAAATGCAACTTTCTTGCTCTTTGCACACACCTGGAATGTTGATATCTTTCTTCTTTTTTTTCTAAGATTCATCTAGTCGATCATAATACGAAAAGTATACAAAAAGTCATGTTCTTGATCTAGTGCATGTAATGTATAAGGTTGATAAGTATGGCACTCAGACCATGTCAAAGGAGGTGGGGGAAGTAAGATATCGTCCTCTCCCCACTTTACTCTCCTAAGATTTGTCAGGTACTTCTTAATTTATCTTTGTATCCCTCTTGCACTTGCTGGGGTGAGTACTAGGTTTTATAGATATAGGTTTTTGTGTATGGTGGTTGGGGAGGTCAGGATTCGCTAGGTTTGTTGCGTATTTTGTTAGGGAGATCAAATACGCTACTTGCATTGATTTATTCATAGCTAGGGGAGGTTCTGAGTGTTAAAGGTGCTTATCAATAACATGCTTTTCAACTAGTTTCCTTCTTTTCAGTTACTGAATACAGCCCCCCTTTTCTATTTGTCTTGAGTAATGACGTTTTCTGGGTAAGGGGTGTTATAGGTTTTATTTGTGTTAGATTCCTTATGGCGTGTCAAACTTTTTCTCTGCATATATGTGCATACTTTCTCTTCGGTTATTCTTTTCACTTCTTTTGCTCCGCAGTTTGGGGTTAGGAGGCTTATTTCTTCTTCTTTGTTTTTAATGGGTATGTATAATCACAATTCCTCTTGCTCTAACGTAGTTTCTTCTCTACCTGTCCACGTTAGACGGATATCAACGGTTGTGTATTACTGCTTGAAGGCTAGAATGGCATAGCTCGTAATGTCGTGTAGTTATGGAGTTCTTTACTTAGGACATCACAGAGTATAGTTGTAGACGGTGAGTGAGGGGGAGAGGACGAGAGAATGGGTGTCTTGATTATTGGTTTTGTCGATTAGCAACGCATTTATTACCCGCTGTTGGAATAGCTTTTCAGATTTTGGTAACGTGCAATTTCGGCGATTCCCTTCATTGGCAATACCTCCAACTACACTGCAGTGCCCTATTTATGCATGTAAATGACGACCGGAGACTGTAGGGAGGATTTAATCCTCTTCCATCAGTCTTTTCCTATTTTTTACCGTTAGTCTCATACTTGTGCCATTACGAGCCCTCCTCTGGTAGTCGAGGTATTTATTGGGCATAACGTGTCTCTGCGATTTTCTTTCTATCTGTAAACTCTCCAACGACTCCCTCGTTAGCACTCCAGTCTTTTTTTTCTTTTTGAGCTCTCCTACTGCGACGACCTCGTGAGCATTTTTACAAGATTGAGATTTTCTTTGATTGGTCCACTAGCTATTTACTTCCCTGTGTTTTATTTTAGTACTATTTTATTTTATTGTCTTTCGTCTTTGTATTAGTTTTTATTATTCATATTATTAGCACCGTTGAGTATTATTAGTGTTGGTATTATTTGCATTTATTTTTATTTATCGCTTTTTGTATTTTTTATTATTATTTTTATCAAGTGATGAGATTTTTAGAAGGGTTGCTTACAACATCTTTCCACTTTAGTTTTTTTTTTCTAGCCAGCTCCTCCATTGTTACGAGAACGTGTATGGATTAGTCTCCTTCGGTTGGAACAACAGTTACTACTTAGAGGGTATTGTTATTATTATTAGTATTATTAGTTTTATTATTATTAATTGTAGCTTAATTTAGTATACGTCTATATATTTACATAAAGTTTGTTATTTTTATTGTTAACCCTATTTATTTATGTATTTATTGAAATTTTAATTACTTTTTTTTTTTGTTGCCCACGAAGTGTCCTGGGTGAGTTCCAACTATGAAAAGGTACCTTTAAGCCATCCACACCTAGACTAACTCCGCTCGAGCCGGATAAGTCCTTTGGGGGAGGCAAAGCTCTAGCTCCCAAGTTTTAAACGGCTGCATACATGAGGGGAGTTCGAACCCACGACCTTACTTAAGCTAGGAGAGCCCCGTATTAACTCACCTGCGCCTTGGGGTTTAGTTACATATATTTTTTTCGTGCTAGTTTTACCTTTTCTCTATAACCTGCATCATTTTTATATTGTCTCATTTGCATGTGAGTCTACCGAAAACAACCTCCCTACTGTGTAGGGGTAAGTCTGCGTACTATCATATTTTCCCAGATCCCGCTTTATTGCGGGATTTCGGACTGGGTGATGATAATGATGATGATGATCATATATATATATATTTGTATGTATTTATATATATACGTATCAACTAATTAATTAAGAATGGAAATCAGAGGAGATGACTTTTTCCTCTACGTTTGCCAAATTCTCAAGCAGTCGAGCACTCTTCGAACGCGGTTTATGTCGTTGAGGTTTATGAGAGCCATGAACATTCCATAACTGCTGTTTATGGGGCACATGATGACAGAAATTTGTATGCTTTGAGTTCCCAAAAAAAAAAGAAAGGATACATGCAAAGTGTATGCACTTAAAATAAGCAAAGTGTATTCACATAAAAATAATATACCGCTTAAGATTGATAAAGTTTAATCCTTACATTAATTAATCTAAAGCAAATCTCCAATTCAAGTGTCAGTTACATCTCTTATTATCAACTTTTAACTCCTTGTCTTCCGAAAGTGGATTTGTTCGTCTTCCCCTGATATCCCTTTCTAGTTATAATAAGTTTGAATGGACCAAATAAATTAACTATGGGAATGAACGATAGGATTAAACTAATCCTTTGTCCACCTGCCAAAAAATGAAACTAATCCTTTGTCCACCTGCCAAAAAATGAAAAATCCCTCAGCAATACGCTATGAAGCTCATGGGAACAACTACATAACCACCCCTGACTTTGTCTTCTTTTACTGGCGCAATTATATAACTAAATTATAGTTTAAGGTGTCGGTGGTAGACAGGTCCTATTTTGACTGACCAATCCGTGTCGATTTAATCTTAATTACAGCAAGACTGTTTTTAACATATATACCCAAGGAGTTGGTCGTCTGAAGCATCAACGATATTAGTAAATTGAACATTTTGTTTTAATTTTGACTAATTTTCACGGCAACGTTGAACAAAAAATGATAAATTAAAGGTGAAAGGGGAAAACTTAAAAAAAGTAAATTCTATATTTGTGAAATGATAAGGATACACATAAAGAGGCTATATATATATATATATATGCAAATATTGAGAAATATTTTAACAGCTTATGAGGTTCGATTTTTTTCAAATATTGGGAAATATTATATGACGTTCTCACAAATATTCCATATAGTAATTTTTCAAAAAAATTCTATGTAATATCTTGCCGAAATTTCCTGGTAATATACTGAAAAGTAACTAAAAATTTTGATGCGACAGATAAGACGTCATGGTTAATGAGCTAGTTTTAGTAACTCTCATCTCCAGAATCGCGTTACTAACATACGTAATCTAAGGGAATGAAAGTGTCCCTAACTCCTACAAATGTTAAAATTGTTTAAAACATGGCAAGCGTCCACAATATACATATAATAAACGTAATAACTCTTACAAATATTAAGGATTGTTTAAAACATGGCGATCGTCCACAATTCTCACAATTTTTGTGAATCAAACTAACCTTGATAATCTTGACTAGAACAATGATTTTAGCCACTCATGGCCTGAAACAAAAACAATAAAATAAAGAGAGAACTATGAAAATTGATCAGGAAAGCTGAAGATGCCTAAAGTAATGATAGGCCTCCTATTTATAGGAAAAGAGGAGAGTAAAAATTTAGGCTAAAATAGGGAACAAATCCCATTAAATAAAATTTAAATAAAAGAAAATCTCATCAAAATTAGAAAATAAAATCTTGAACTATATCTTGTCTCTCTTGTGCAGATTTTTAGGATTTATTGAAGAAATTCCAATTTAAGCTTCAAGCGTGCCCAAATGCTTAAGTGCAGAAACGCGATTTAAAACCAATCTGACCAGCCAATCCAAAATTTGCTCCAATTAATCTTTAGTTTCCTTGATTTTGACTTAGTCTTCACCAAATCCTTGATTTTGCACCTAAAAAATAATTATGAAACTAATACCTTCCACAAAAAATAAAACCCTAAAGGTACCATATTCACCCAATGATTTGAGCTATACGTCCTAATTTCTTTTCTTCAAGCATGGAAACCCCATACCAAAAATAGTATGATTGATTCTTATAATAATAAATAAGATAGAAAAGATGGAAAACAAGTGAATATTCCTGTACTATCCCTTGTTAATCTTAGGAACAGAGGAGGATAGATTAGTCAAAAGGTTATCGGTTTATGACTGAATGGTGTCCCTTCATTTTAGGATAAGAAGGGGTAGAGAAAATGCCTCTAAGCACTCAGCGTAAAGTAAAAGGTTGAAATAAGAAAATAAATAAGGGATTTGACCCTTACTTACTATGGCAATACTTACCAACGATACATGCACTTACATTAGTTATGAGTGATAGATTAAGAACAGAGAAAATTGAAATAGTAAAAATAAACTATCACTTCATATGCTTATCAAACCTAATAGTAGATGACCTTTAATAGGTGTAGATTGTATTATGTTTTGCTAGATGTTTAAGTATGTTTTCAAGTACGTCTTAGATGATTATCATGTGTATAGGCTTAGAATTATGTTATTGTTAATGTTTGTATGTATTTTAACTGTTTGATTGGTTTTAGAGCAAAAATTGGGTTTTAATTTTATGTTTCAAGACATGTTTGATGTGTTTGTTAGTATAGGAAATTAGGAAATTGAAGAAAAAAGAAGATGTAGGATGCATAACGGATTTCACTATCATGCTAGGCATTGCATAAGGTTGCATGGCTCTTTATCCTAATTGTGATAGGGAACACAATCGTGACAGAGATCAGGAAGAACAGTGTGAGGCACGATTGTGTCTCCAAGTCATGATTATGCCATGAGCGACTTTTTTTTTGTGTTGTGAGGTTTGGAACTATTTCTGGAATTGAACAAAGTGGGGAAACTATAGAAACAACCCTATAACCCTAATGCACTATAAAAGAGTATGAAAAACACCAAAAAAAGGCAACAACCACTACATGAAGAAGATTAAGAGAAGAAGTCAAAAAGAGCATTAGAGAAGTTCGAAATTTCCAACAACTAGTTTTGTTTCTTTTCCCTTTATTTCTTTCACTGTCTTGGATGTTTATTTGGATTTATAAGATGATTAACGTGATTATGAGTTTCTAGATCCCTATTATGGATTATTCTAAAATTATTTTGTGAACCTTATTTCTTGTTGAATTCAATACGTTGATGTATGTTTGTGAAAATTTTTGTGCATATACTTAATAATAAATTGAGAGAGTGAGTCAAGTAATTAGTGTTAAGGTGTGCAATGAGAGTTGGCATCTTAAAAGACCCACGATTATCAAATTAACAATCAATAGAAACATAATAAGTATTCTTGCTCTGACTTTGTATTAATTGTTCTTTATTTATCTTTATTTGTATTGTTTGTTTTCCACATTGTGGATAATGTGTTGTTCAAAGGTGGGAATGTGTATATGTAATTAAATATCATGTGTGTACTAATTTTGCATTTATATATATCATGTGTGCGTGAATTTTACAATTGTATAGTTTTTGATTAGGTTGGCATCATGATGTATGCATTGTATTAATATATCAATGGAAAGAATTTAATGGAATTAGTTTAACTTTGAACATGGTCATTTAATTTGTAAAGGCATAGTAACTTGTGAATTTTGTGTTTTAAGTGCCTTAGGGATAAATATATATGTTAAGTAGGATATGACACCTATTATTTCACTTTAGGAAATTTGTTCGTATACATTTATAATTAAAGTCAATTGAATTTGTTAGGATTATTAGCATCCTTTCATGAGAGTGATTGATTAAGAATAAATGATGTAAACTAAAAAATTAAATAAAAAACTACTTTGCTGGTCATTTTTAAGAAAATTAGGTTAAGAATAGAGCTAGTAGTAGGTTAAAAGTTGTGATATAGATGAGTAACGAGGTGCATCAAAAGCCTAGAATGACCTTCCAGCCAATGTAAATGAAAAATGTAACCTAATTAAGTAATTAGGGGATATTGATAACAAGTTGTTTGCCTTTGCGTCAAAAGACTAGGTTACAATTTTTAAAAAATATCTAAAAATTGTTTTATAATAAATTAAACCTATTGATCTTTTAACAATAGTAATAATTTTTATAATTTTCGAAAAAATAGTAATAATGTTTATGAAAGGTTACTTAGTGATAGTTTTCCTTTTTGATTAATTATTAATAATAAATGCATGCTTACAAATGTCGTAGGTGTGTGATAAGGGTGCTAATATTTTGATTGATAAGTATATTCAAATAAAGGTACTTAAACATGAAAGGACTAAGTTAGTATATTGACACATTTTGGGTTATTAATGTTTGAGGCCAAGTTATTTTCCCAATATTTGATGCCATTCTACCATTATTATATTGTTGTATAATTGTGAGTTCATGTATTCATGTGTTTTTGTTCTTAGTTTTGCTTGAGGACAAGAAAAAGTTATAAGTGTAGGATGTTAATATGTATAGATTGTAATATGTATTGCTAGTTGTTTTATGTGTGTTTTTAAGAATTTCTTAGATGATTATCATTTGTATAGGATTAGAATTGTGTCATTATTGATGTTTATACGTATTATAAGTGTTTGTTCGGTTTAGAGCAATAATTGAATCTTAATTTTATGTTTCAAGGAATTTAAAAAAATGATGTAGGATGCATGAAGGATTTCAAAATCGTGCATAGTGGGACGATTCTGATAAGCATTGCATGGGGTTTCATAGCTTTTTATCATGATTGTTATGGAGAGCACATTTATGATAGAGAGGAAGAACAACGTGACGTATGATCGTGCCTCCAAGTCATGATCATGCAAAAAGGATTTTTAGGTGTGATTTTCTCATATTTTGAGGTTCATAGCTATTTTTGGAATCAAACAAAGTAAGAAACCCTAGAGACAACCCTAAAACCCTAATGCACTCTAAAAGAATATGAAAAATACCAAAAAGAAGTAGCGACAACTCCATCAAAGAAGATTAAAAGGAGACATTAAGAAGAGCTTAAGACAAGTTCCAAATTTTCAAATCAAAACTCCAATTGGTTTTCTTTCTTTTCACTTTATTGCTTTCATTTTCTTGGATTTTTTTTGGATTTCTAGGAGGTTAAACATGATTATAGGTTTCTAGATCCCTATTATTTTGTGAACATTATTTCTTGTTGAATTAAAGACATTAATGAATGCTTGTGGTAATTTTTTGTGCATATACTTGATAATAAATCAAGGGAGTGAGTCAACTAATTAGTGTGAAGGTGTATACTGAGAGTTGGCTATTTAATAGACCCACAATTATTAGATTAATGATCATTTGAAAAGAGATCTTAATTGTGAAATTAATTATTTATATGATTACTTCAGATCTAATTGAATAAGCTAGGAGTAGCTTTGTGAATCAAGATATTACAAATTTATAAATGTCAAATTCAATTAGGGTCACTTGATTAGATCTTGAGAGAGAGTAATAAAAAATTTAGGATATCTTCGATCAAACATAAATTGAACCAACAAGATAAGCACATAATAGTTCTTAAGTCTTTAATTTTGACCAAAATTAATTTCATTGGTAGCTCGCTTGTCAATTCTTTAGTTATTTCATTTTATCAGTTGTTTTACTTTTAGTTATTTATTTTAATCCAAATTAATTCTTAGTACCTTGGACAAAGTTCTTTTCAAATTGTTTCGGTATTTAATAATCCTCATGGAAACAATACCTTTTGATACTATAAGATACGATTTGTATACTTACAGTATTGAGAGTTTTATTATATATAAAGCTCACTTAACAACCTTAATAAGGTTATTATGGTGCCTCTAAATCCCACAATTAAAGTAGATCATATGTCCTTAATAGTCTTATGTTTTTTTAATTAATGCACATTGTCATTGTCCATAATACTCAGGAGCGTAATGCGAGGTAACGAGTTCATCCTTTTTCATATCTGATACACCTCATGATCACTTTTATGTTGATTCATATTGCCTCTCTAAAAATAATTATAACTATTTAGTGGCTTTAGAACCTCATGCTCATCCCACATATATTAGATTTTCGTGCTCCAAGTTTCATAATTGTCACATTTATATTTTCACCTTTCTTAAACTTAGGAACAATAAGAACAATATTCTACAACATAGTAGATAAACTGAAGGGTTAATTACAAAAAATCTCAAACTTTTCCTAATTTTGTAATTATAGCCCAAACTTTAAAAAGTGATATTTAAATACTTAAACTTTCAATTTTTTCAATTATGGCTTAACTTTAGTATCTCCATCAAGTTTATTGACTTGACTTGCCATGTGTTTTAGAAATCCTAATTAGACACTTATATACCTCAGAGCTAATTAAACTAACTAATTAAGTTTAACTAAACAATGTCATTTAATTAAACTAACAAATTAAACATATATGGGCTATATCATTTTGTGGGCTAAAATCCCTAAATCAGTCTAAGTTGCTTCCCTTCATTCTCACACAAACGTCTGCTGCATGGCCACTCATGCTTGCATCACGTAATTGGTTCTTGCTTCATGCCACTCGTTCTCTTCTGTAGGGAATCGACTTAGATTTAGGGATTTTAGTCCCTAAAACAACATAGCCTAGATGTGTTTAATCTATTAGTTTAATTAAATGACGTAGTTAAGTTGAAATTAATTAGTTAGTTTAATTAAGTTTGACATGTAGAAGTGTTTATGATTTTTGGAACATATGGCAAACTTAATGGAGATACTAATGATAGGCTAAAATTGAAAAAAATTTAAAGTTCAAATATAGTCGTCATTTTTTAAAATTCGGGCTACAATAGCAAAATTAAGCAAACTTTGGAAGTTTTTTGTAATTAGCCCTTTATTTAAAACACTAAATTTCTACATCATAAATCTCTCAATTATCATTCATGTAAAAATTGAATATCAGTTACAATAATTAAGTTTAATTTGCATACTTCAAGTCTGTAATAAATAATAAGATTAGAAAATAGCTAGTTTATTTACCTATAAAAGACACAAAAAAGATGACCAAATAGTTGATACATTATTCAATGCAGCATACTTGACCTAAGCCAAGCGATCAAACAACATACATATACTGAAACATGAGTTAAACATAAGGAACTTTATGTGAAATACAATTAACTAGTACACATGACAGAGCAATTGAAGCACAATATTCAGTAATTCTATCTCAGTAGGCAAGCTTATAAGTTGTAAACTCCTCACAATACCAACTACCATCATATTTTAACAATTCTTTTTATATATAGCAAACAGGTAAACCTTGGTCGATTTATGCGTTCACGAAAGGGTAAAGCTCATATCTAAAGTTGCAACTTGCACCCACAACCCTCCCTCCTCGTTTCGCATTGCAGCAATT
>JAOSBN010000009.1:2144216-2163204 GCA_027563595.1 Erythroxylum suave
CATAAGGGCTCTAACCATATTTCGACTCGTGATCAATCCATAGATACCAATAGAAAATAAATAGGCACTCAAAACAATTACATGTTCGCGCATGGTCAAACAAATCCTTATCAATTTCAATTTATTTCAATTAAAAAAACAATTCAATACCAGACTGATACTGAGTTTGTCTTTCAATAGGCCAATTCGATTAGATCATTAAAAAAAAAGTTTACAATTTATGCTAATGTAAAGGCGGTCAGATGAGATTTCATTAACTGATTGTACAGGGAAGGCAATAGTTTTCTAGTTATATAAAAGAATGGAAAAAATGACTGCCTATAAAAAATGCCGACGGACTACACATTCCGTCGGTAATTGTTAAGCATATTTATGGACGGAAAACATGTTACCGTCGGTAAATTTACCGACGATATTAAATACATTCTGTAGCTAAATTTACATACGGTTAAGGAACTTACCATTGGTAAATTTAATGTTGGAAAATTTTTAACCCGTCGGTAACTTATGGACGGAAAAATTGTGACGGTCGGTACATTTACCGACAGTAAGTTATTCTCCAACGCTAAATTTATCGACGAAAATTTCTTTACCATCGGTAAAATTAGTGACGGCCAAATCTACGACGTTTTTGTCTGTCGGTACATTCCGTAAGTAATATTTAATACTGACGGAATATTTATCTTTTCTGTTAGTATTTTCCGTTGCTAAATAACAGTTTTGTTGTAGTGATATGAAGTAATAGGAATTTAGGTAATAACTAGTATATAAAGCAGGTAAACTTTTAAAATTGTAAAGTCTTATCTTTTGCCAATATTGTAAAATAATATTTTCTTTCATAAAAATATTTAAGAAAATGAATACAAGCTATTATAATGATCTTGGTTATTGGAAAATTAATAAAATAAAATAATCCTTCCCAGCTGGTATAAGGTGTTTGAGATGTAAACGCCTGGGGGTTCATTCGACTTTTAAGCGTTAACAAATGGATAAGTTTCATATCTAATGCTGCAACTTCCACCCATGACCCTTCCACCTTCTTTTCCGCTACAGCAGCTTGAAAGCTCACTTATAGCACCGTCGATGCACCCTTTGCAATCAGCAGCAGAAAGATCCCTGGTGCATTCAGTCAACCCATAAAGTTTTTTTGACCCCTCGAACTCTAGCTCTCCATCCGCATACATTTTTCTCGAAGTCGAAGCTTCACTGGCAAGTTGGGTCAGCAATTCCTTCACCTTTCGATTAAAGGAGATTCCATCAGTTACGTTTTGCACGTTGAACAAGTAGAACTTGTTTTTGTTGTCTAGTTTGCCAATGAAGTCCTCATTAGAGTATTTCAAGAGGCACTGGTCGTACCATATGATGGCTCCTTTATTGTATGGGCAGCGTTTACGAATCTCAGTGCTGGCGCCAACAATACAGGTTCGGCAATCTGAGACAGAGACATCTGCCCTGCACATTGCCAGTCCATAAGGTCGCTCTCGCTCTAGACCCAAACTACCAAGTGCAAAACCTCCAATAGGAGCTTGACTGTGGAACAAACCCATGAGCCTATTGAAGCTCGTATGATAAGGGCCATTGGCAGTGAAATTTTGATTACTTGTGCAGAAATGTAGGAGAGGATCAACTCCTAAACCGGTTTGGATCATTACAGTGGTGGCTAACAAATACAAAGCAAAGGCAAATCTTGAGTAAGACATGACTTTCTCGGACTTCTGCAAAGCCTGCGTTATGCTTGTGGATTTTAAGCATGCAGATTGGGGCTCTCAATAATATGCATGTATCTATATGTCTATATATATACGTACCAGTTAATTAATTAAGAATGGAAGTCAGCAGAGAGGACTTTTTCCTCTACCTTTGCCAAATTCTCAAGCAGTCGAGAACTCTTCAAACACGGCTTACGTCGTTGAGGTTGCAACTGCTTCCCAGGGTTGATATAGCTGATTAATTCGCAACTATACTCTTAAATTACATTAATTAATTTCTTTTTTTATGAAAAAATTGCCACCGTCAAACAATTTCTCGAAGGTGAAACATAGTTTGTCAAAAATTTTTTTGGAAACACTCTTAATCTTTTATATGCGTAGATATATATGATAAAATTTATGAGAAAATTATATATTGCAAATAAATTATAATGAGATTATATTAATGAGGTTTATATTACAATTATAAATTATCCCTAATTGTTTTTAGTTATTGTTTTATTAAGATTGCACATTAAAAGAAGAAAAAAAGACTAACACAAATTTTATTTTTTTCCTTAAGAATGAAGTAATCTATTTTATAAACTAAGATATAGAGATACTTCAACAAACATACGATTACTTTTAGGAAACAAATTCCCTTAATTGACCGGATATAAAAAATTCATCTCACCATTACTTGCAGGAAAAAAAAAATCAATAGGAGTTTTAGCGGATGAAGAAAATGTACGAGTGTCAGAAATTTATATGCTTCGCGTTTGGAGAAAAGAAAAAAAAAAGCAAAGTAATTAAAAAATTAAGATGGCAAAACGATTATTTATACGCTATGAAGCTCACGGGAACAACTACATAACCACCCCTGACTTTGTCTTCTTTTACTAGCGCTAAATTATGGTTTAAGGTGTATTTTACTGACTAATCAGTGTGTATATATATACATAATCTTACAGCAAGACTGTTTCTAACATAAATACCCAAGGAGTTGGTCTTCTGAACGATTCTAGTCAGGCTACATCATGATATTAGTAAATTGAAAATTTTTGTTTAATTTTGACTAATTGTCACTGCAACGGTGATGACAGGATAAATTAAAGGGGAAAACTTAAAAAGAAGTAAATTCTATATTTGTGAAAGGTTAGGGATACAAATAAAGAGGTGTATATATATATATATATATATATGCACAGAAAACCATGTACATACAAGACGAAATATTCACATTTAATTTTGAGAAATCACTTTCTGTGCAAATATTACGAAATATTTTAACATGGGATAAATTATAAGACATTCTGACAAATATTCTATATAGTTTAATTCTTGCCCAATCTTGAAGGTAATATGCTGAAAAGTAACTTCAAATTTTGATATGAGAAATAAAGCGTCATGATTAATGAGCTAGTTTTAGTGTCTCATCTCGTTTCTAGAGTTACATAACCATCAGAGTTGTAGAAAGAGTTGCCTCCAAGGAGAGTACTAGACCATAAAATGGCTTTAGGACCTGGTGCAACTCCCGTGCTCGTGCTCCATATCGAATGTCTCCTTCAGAACAAAGGAAACAACACAAATCGTTGAATGAGTTGTAGGAGGCAAAGGTGCAGTTACCCCTCGAAAGCCTAATATATATGGTGCTATAATTTTGTTCCAAAAGAAGGAAAATAGAACATTAAGAATGTGCATTAACTACCGGGCACTGAATAAGGATACCATCAAGAATAAGTATCATATCCCATTAGTTTAGGACCTTAATGGACATGTTAAGTAAGCCTATCATATTCAGAAAAGTTGGATCTTCTATCTAGGTATTAGTAGGTTTAAATTATGGACGGTGATAATTCTAAAACTACTTGTGTAACCAAGTATTGAGCATACGAATATTTGGTAATGCATTTCAGATTGATTAATGCACCTGCCACATTCTATAATCTTGTGAATGATGTATTATATGATTTTTTTTTTATGACTTCGATTTTGTAGACCTTAAAGATATTGTGGTATATAATAACTCCATAGACGAGTATGCAACTCACTTGAAACATGTGTTAGAGTGCTTAAGGAAGAGTCAACTTTATATTCAAATGGAAAAGTGCAAGTTTGTTAGGTCAAAAATTAAAATTTTGGGCCATTTGTTGAGTAGGAATCAAGTTCCGAAATTACTATCGAAGATTCATCCACAACTAGTCTCAAACAGCAGCACCTCTCACAAATTTGCTAAAGAAGGAGAGGAAGTGGAGCTAAATAGATTATTGTGTGGATTCTTTTGAAAAGCTCAAACCGGCCGTTACATCTTAACCTATTTCAAGATTGCAAGATTTAAAGTTACCACTCAAAGTTCATATAGACTTATTAGATAAGGCAATCAAACGTGTACTAGTTCAAGAGGGACACCCTATAGCTTCTGAGATCATAAAGCTTAACGATGTTGAATAGAAATATTATGCTCATGAAAAAGAAATGGTGTTGGTAGTGCATTGCTTTTGACTATGGAAAGTTTACTTACAAGGACAGAAAATTTTGGTTGGGATAGGCAATATATCATACACTTTGTTCAAGGTGGAGAAGATGTTAGCTAAACATCAAGGTGGCAAGAATTCTTAGCCGAGTATGGCTTTACTAATTAGGAGCTCAAATTAGGCAAGTGTAACCAAGTGGTTAATGCCCCTAGTAGGAGAGAGGTGTTGCTAGCTTACATTTAGCCCACGAAAGCCTAATATATATGGTGCTATAATTTTGTTCCAAAAGAAGGCAAATGGAACCTTGAGAATGTGCATTAACTATTGGGCATTGAATAAAGGTAACATCAAGAATAAGCATAATATCCCATTAGTTTAGGACCTTATGGACATGTTAAGTAAGCCTATCATATTTAGAAAAGTTGGATCTTCGATTTAGGTATTAGTAAGTTTAAATTGTAGATGGTGATAAATACAAAACTACTTCTGTAACCAAGTATTGAGCATACAAATATTTGTTAATGCATTTCAGATTGATTAATGCACCTGCCATATTCAAATAACTTGCTTTATAAGTGAAGTTGTTCATTTCTAAATTGAAATGTGGTAAAACATAAAAAACCCAAAGGTTGTAGTTCAGTAATATATATGCTCTGCCGCAGTTGCTTCAAATTGAAGCTAACGGTTGCTTATCAAAAAGCAACTACATTAGGAACTGCGAATTTTCCAAAATTTAATCACACGCAGAAAAATTTAATATGCAACAAAAAAATCAATACATGAAATTTGTTAATGCAATTTGGCACACACGGCCTACATCTATAGGTCTCTCACCCAAATTAATCAAATTTCACCAAAGTATAATAGTCTTACATAAGGCTTTACTGAGCTGACACCACTAACCCCTTAATGCTATCCACTTGTACTTACATCATGTGAAAGTATTTAACAACCAATAGCATGACCAAATCATGTTAACCTCAATGGAGGATTTTTGCAACAACGACTGAAGACAAAGATAAAAGTAAATCTCAAGTGATTAAAACAAGAATAACATAAACAAAGAAACACTTAAGTCAAAGGACACTCCCCTATAGGTGAAGCCACATTAAACTATAATCTTGAGGAGTCATCCAACACAAATATGCTAGAAACTTGGTAGGTTAAGAAACCTTTGCGCATTGGCCACAAAAATCATCAATCAGACATACATTTCATCACCAAATCATACCAAAAATGCAACTGGAAATATTGATGAAGGCACTACTTATTTTTCTCTAACAAAAATTTTGTCGTTTTACTTAGCAATTGATCACCTAAAGTCCACATGCACAGCAGCAAAAATCAATGGATATATGTCACACCATGGACTTCATTCAGACAAAAAAAATCGTTGTGTACTATTTAATCTTTTACTCAATGCTCACACTACACAGAACAACCTAAAATTCAATGGATGGATTTCATATGATAGACTCCATATCAAACAAAAGTCTACTAGCAAACATATATTATCTCTACAATATGTCTCAACACGCAGCAGCATAAATCAATAAATATAACATATATTTTTCATTGAAGTGCCCAAAAACACAGCTGCAAAAAATAAGTTGAATCTTCGATAAATCTTTTCCATGTTTATCTCCACCAAAACATGTTTATCTTCGACAAATCCAATCTTTCTTAGGATTCTATCTCATTTATAATTTCTTCTTTCCACACTATCTTATCTTCCAAAAATACTACATAATCCAAGATGCTGAAATCCTTTACCAAGGCAACTAATTATCATAAAGATATATCAAATATATCAAACTTCAAATAATGCCCAAAATAAAATATCTTATAAAAAATTTAATGTTCCAATGAATATAGTGAGTGATCAAGATACTTAATTCATTGAAAAATTTTGGACATCCTTTTTCAATGTAATGGGAGTAGAATTAAAGTTTTCCATAATGAATCATCTATAAGTAAAGTTATTGGATAGTGCCCAGTTTGTGTATAATCTATACGATCTTCCGCCAAGAAGAAGGGTCCGTTTTAGTTGGTGTTAAGACAATAGCCCCTCACTTCATTAGAAGTGCCAAAGTAATAGATAGGAGGCAAATGTCCTACTACTTACACATTTGCAAGGGATAAATAAGAATTGTTTTATGATGTAAAAGATAGCTTACAGAAGGCCAGGATTCCTATAAAGAAATATATGAAAAAGCATCGATGACCTTTGGATTTCAATGTTCGAGAAAAAGTATTGTTGAAGCTTAGACGTCAAATATACTAACAATTATTGAGTCAACATAAGAAAAACTAAACGATGGAATTCTTAGTGTAATAGAAAAGGAGCGAGGTTATTGATGCAACTTAAGAAAGAGACACTTATCTTTGACAATTTAAGGACAAAATAAAAGCCAACGTTAAGAATCTCTTGTCAAGGATGTCGACTCCTTCTCGTGGGGGAGGTTTGTAATTCTCATTGCTCATTTTGGACTAATTTGTTGGCTAGTGATTCCTATTAGCTCAAGGCTTCTAAATTGATAATTTTGATGATAACAACAAATAATATTTAGCTACATTTAAAATTCAAATTTATTTGACTGAATTATCTCATTTATCCAAAAAGATAACAATATCTAAATGGCTATGTAACTTAGTTATATGTTTAAATGAGAGGATAATCGACTAACAACTCCTATTTACATGAACGAACTTAACAAAATCATTCAAATGGTAGAAAACAGTTCCAAAAAATATGGAATGATCAAATAAACTCATTTCAAAATTTTTAGGCATCAAATACATCTTAAGTAAACCAATATTCATTTTGGCCCATTTCATCCAGAAACATGTCCAATCATAAATGTCATTGCACTTCAGAATTAACACATACATTGTACAACAGTTGAGAAATACAATTCTTGATATAAAATAACGGAAGACATGTGCAGGTACAACTGATCCCGATTACTAACTCATGTCCAATTGTAGTAGCTATATTCCAATTAGTCTAACTAAATCTCCTCTGAATATGAAAATCAACATTGCAATCTTGATGAGTTTGTGAATTCAGTTAGTGAACGATCATCGATGTGCTCACCGATATCAAAACATAAGGACAATTCATAATCCAACTCATAAGCAAATCATATAATACAATATTGAATATCATATTGCATTTCATCATACCTTATCAAGTACATCAAGTTTATCATACTTTCATAAGTATATAAGGTAAATTAACATTTCATATGACAACATATCTTTATTTATTTTTCAACTATATTTCAAACATTTCAATAATTCACTTCAATTTAATCATATAATATATATGAGGATGTATATGCAAATGCACATGTGACTCCATTCATTTTTACTTTGTTGTAAACAAGCACCTATTTACTGTCCTGTATCAATTGTGGATACTAGGCTTATTTCAATTACTGTCTTGTACCCATGTGCATACCAGGCTTATTGATAATTGAGCCTGTGGCTCTTTATGTAGATGTCTTAAGCTTTAAGCTCCTTTTCACACTGGTCACTTTGATCACAACTATATCATCGCATTTTCTCATGTTAAGGGATAGAAAGGGAATTGCATTTCATGCTCATGCATAAAATAGGACACATACACGTGAATTTGTTTTTTGCACATTACATAAATTGCTCATGCACTCATTTGACATTTTTCTAAGTATAATTGATTTAATGTAATTATGAAATAAATTGTATTGAAAATTTATTTGGGGAGTATAATTATTGATTTAGAATTTTGGTGAAAATTGAGATTTTTCTTATAATTATAAGTAATTTGTGGATTAGGAAAAATGCCAAATCGTAGGATAGTTAATAAAAAATAGTAGAAATAAATATCAAATAGTAGTAGAATTATTGAAAAGTGGAATTAGGATTTAATGATAAGTTTCATTAAAAATTGGGAGAAAATTGGAGTAGAAATTGAAGACAAATGGACTAATTAATAAAGAGTACCCATCAGAAATCTTAAGGTGGTGACATGTGGCAAGTGACATTGTCACTAACCTTGCCACACCTTTACCCATGATATTTTCAATTTTGAATATCCATTCTATTGTCTTTCATCTCTCTCTCACGAGATGCTCTCACCTTCTTCATCTCTTCTTTCTTCTCTACACGACACACTCTTCTCTTCAACCATCAGTGTTAAGCATTGTTATTTTCTTTTGCCTGATCACTCCATATATTTGTGCCTTCACTTTGTTGATGAAAGCCTAACCTTTCCTCCCCAAAATGATGATAAATGAATGGTTCTTGGAAAGCTAGGGTTAGGTGATTTTTGAAGATCTTGAAGCAAACAAGTAAGTTAAAAGCTTTACTCTTCTTGATTTGTTGAATGTAGCATGTATAATGATGGTTAGAGGGCATAGGATCATAAGGTGTTGTCATGTATATTGGACATGAACGAGAAAACCTGAGTTTGTTCATGTCTTGTTATTATGTGTATGATGATTTATGATTCATAAATTGATGCAGAGATTAATTAGAGTTAGAATGAGTCCTAAAATGGGGTTGAAAAAAGTGCAGAAAATTGATTTACAAATGAATGTTATATGTTCTGTTTTTGGGTTAATATTCAAAAATAGATCATGAATTGTTGTGTACGATATTAAGTTTAAGTAGAAGTAGGAATGAAGAGGAAATAATGAGGACATGAGTTAGAAATGATAGAATAAGTAAAAGAGATGAACTAAAATGAAAATGAAGTTAAATGTGTGCTGAAATATGTTAGATGGAGTGTTTTATTGAACAGGCATCTGTATTTTAGCTATATATTGAGCTGTAGATATCCAAATGAGATGATTTTTAAAGTATATTAAATTAGATAAATAGGGATACAATTTTTATGAAGGATGTGAATTTGAAATCTGACCTCAAGAGTCTTGGAATTTGGCTTGAAGTTGAGAATTGTGTTCTATTGAGGTATGAGAACAGTCTGTAGTATTGTGATTATAACATGCATGATACTGAACCAAAATGTATGAATTTGATTTCAATAGAAACTTAAGCCATATAATAACATTTTATTAGAAGAAAATGTTGTTTTAAACCCTCATTTTATAGGTCATAATGGTCATACAAAATTGGCCAAAAAATCAGTCCTAAGAAAAGCTAGAAAACTGCAGGATAAGTTAGAGATTTGTTTCTGTCACGATCATAGCAAGGAATGTCAGTATCATAGGCAATGAATTTTCATTGAAATGTTTTGATTATGAAATGGTTGAACCAATTAAGAATGAGGTATATAATTATGATATTTTTGGACTTAATTTGGACTTCAAAGGAACATAAGTGATGTTGGAAAAAAATTGGTTAAATGTGTGATAACTTTTGATTGATCTTGATGTTATATCTTTAAGGAAAATGATGTTTAAAGGTAATGCATCAAAATATGAAATCTTTAGAGTGTTAAATAAGGACATAACATAATGAATGAATTGTTTGATTCATTATGAATAAGACATAGTATGGAAGGAGATTGGATTCATGAATGAGAATGTGTGATTGAAGATGCCTAATCAATTGAATAGAGTTTGACAAGGGAAAGCAATCAATCTGGTATTTGAATTAGTGTGTAATGATTAGAGGTATTGAATTATTGAAAATTGGTATTGAATTGGCATTGTGATATGTATTGAATTTGGATGAATGGAGGAGGAAATTTGTAGGCCACGATTGTGGCTCTCACCTCACGATCGTAACCTGAAAAAAATAGTTTCTGTCACGATCGTGGCCCTTCCAGCATGATCTTGGCCAGCCCTAAAATGTTTCTGTCAAGATCGTGATAGGGACACTATGATCGTGGCTTGAAGTATGGAGAAAAAAGAGTTGTCTTTTGAATGAAGTTGAACCAACCAATGTTAGGGTGCTTCCATATAAGGTAATTAGACTTGAATGAGATCTTAAATGAACCTAACGAATGATGAATGAGATGGGTAATTCAAGTAAAGTGCTTTAAGTATTAAAAAATGATTGAAAGATGTTATTAAACGATTATGAGATGTGAATAAAGGAAATATACTCGGGATTGCCAATATGAGCATGCATTATACCTTATACACATATGTGTATAATGAAATGTTTATATGATTATGCCATTAATAATGTGTCTACACTATGTGTATTGCATGAAATTGACATATAGGATTCAACATTTGCATCCAGATGTTTTTGAATCATGGAAGCCAACGCTAATCTAAAGAGTACTGTGAGTCAACTTAGATGGTTTTACTTTAAAATGATTGTTCTGTTTAAATTTCTGTATTGATTTATTTTGAAGTGAATGCAATTGTGATAATTCTGGACTTTAATAGTATGAGGAATTTGATAATTGTGAGCATAATGGAAGTGCTTCCTTGGATATGAATGAGAAAGAAATAAGTGTTCTCAACTCAATTGTTGAACGTCGGATATCGATTCGATGAGAAATGTGAATGTGAAATTGAATACAAGCAATTGATTGAATATATTTATGAATGTGATGCATTTCATTACATGAATGCCTGAACAAATAAAGGTTGTTATGATCAGAGTAGCCAATGAAAAAGAGATTAAAGTTCAGACATTTGTGGTAAGAGCCTATGGCTTGATTTAAATGATAGACCCTGGTATCCACAACAGATACGGGATGGAATAATAGAGCCCAGTATCCAGAACAGATACTGGACAGAAAGATAGAGCCCGGTATCCACAACGGATACGGGACAATAAGCATGGCACTTGGTCACAACAATGAATGAAGTGAATTTGAGTCTTATAAACACTACATATACACATAAATTACATGATTTGAATGAATGCAATTGAAATTTGGAATCAAATTGGTTGAAAAATGCGAGAGTTCATGATCAAAGTATGTTATTGATACGACATGATGAATTAATGAGGCGATGTGAATTATGTGATTACATGAATTGTATGTGTTATGTGGTTAAGTGAGTCATCAAAGATGGTCCACTCACTGAGTTCGCTAACCTCACCCTAATTTGCAACATATTTTTCAGGTTCAGAGGAGACACCCAGTTAAATCAACTGAAGTCTAACCGTTGCTTTTAAGCCAAAGATAGAGGTCGGGATCAGTTGGCGTCTGCATTTGTACTTCATTATTTTGTATGAAATTGTGTATTCACAAGTACTGTTCAATGTGTATGTGAATGATTTTGTAACGACATTATGAAAAAAAATGTTTTGTATATGTAACAGGCCCAAGTGACTACTGAAATTTTGATGAGATGTATGTTGATTGTAACATTGAAAAATGACAATGTTCATGAATAAAATAGGCTTTTTGATTATTAGTTTTCCGAAAAATATGTGTGATGAATTTTTTTTTACAATGAGTACAATTGACTGACTGCTCTAACGCATCGCTTTCGTAGGGTGTGTATCTGAATATTCTCAGGATGTACAGATACGTGCTCAATGAAAGTGGGACCCTACAACTTCTTTATATGATCATGTTTTTCAATGTAATGCATCATTCCATATGTCATGTTTTATTACCTTTGATTCTTGTGTGCTTCTGTCACATGCATCAATTTCATCGGATCTAAGTTCAGCAATTCACATTCACTTGCTCACTCATTACATATTCATTCCGGCATTTCACATCTAATTGTTTTCACATTTCATATTCACATACAATTAGACAACACTTCAAATAAAATACTGAATATTGAACTCCTTAGACCATCAATGTCTGGAATTATCTCAATCACATAAAAAACAATTCAATATCAAATAGCTAATCACAAAAAATTCAGTCATAGTGAGAAAACATCTAGGTTAACTCATATTATGCTCCAGATAAGCTATTGACTTGAGGATCCAACAATGTCTGGATGCTAACGATCAACTTGTGCTTATTTAATCATGCAATACACACATATTTTTCACACATTACTAAGTTAATTAATCATATAAATATTCAATCATGTAGATGTATATGTGTCATGTTCGATGCATGCTTAATTGACTTTCTCGGGTATGTATCCTTGTCCACAAATCTTAACCATTCATAAAACATAACTTGTACACATCTAGTTTGTAATTAGGTTTATACCTTAAGTAAACTTGATTATGCTAAATTCATCAATCATTCATTCACCAATCCTTTTCTAGCATTATATAATCACACAATATCCCAATTCTCATTTATTCTTACTTAATTCACGTTACTCATCTCCTTTGGATCGCTTTTGTATTCATAAGAACACCTTCATTCCTCTAATACTCATAAATTCCCAATTTAACTACATTGATAGCAAACATTCCTTTCCTTAAGTTATAACTTCAAATAACAACCTAAACTTATCAAACATTTAATCAACTTATCCAACATCGAACTAAGTTCATTTTAAGCCTAAATCAGGTTCAAATACACCAAAGTAAAGTAACTTATCATTAGTTAATTCAATAATCACTCAAAAAAGAATTTTTTTAACGTCAAAACATTGCTTATGATGTTGGAGCACCTTCCCACGATCGTGTGATGAGTGATCTGAAAGTTCACCATCCATTACCTTCAATTTTTTCCAGCTTTTAACATCTTTATACCAAATTCAAAGCATCTTCATCATAGTCCATTAATTATACCTCAATTCCTCATCAATTTCATCTCAAATTCTATCTCAAAATCATTCATTTGGCAAAACTATTTTCTTTCACGCATCAGAAATCAAAACATAAACTACCATTCATGCATCATTTTCTAGCACTACTTTAATATCAATACAACATTCAATCCATCGCTAATCATTTATGATAAAAGTTCTGTCAAAACATACCATAATAGAATACTATTTCATTTCCTTGCTTAGCACTAAGGCCACTTCAAGATCAACTTTCTTAACCTTACTTGCATGCAAGATCATTTCACGAACAAGATCAAGGCAGGATAGATTCTAGCAAAGGCAAAGAAATGATAGCAGATGATAGTTATCTTTATGAAGGGTCTTGTATAAATTTTGGGTGGAAATGCTCAGTAACTCCAATGTGTGGGTGAGATGTGTATGTTATGACAGTGAGAGGGAGAAGAAGGAGAGTTTCTAGTAGAAACACAATAATTAATGTAAAGATGAGTATGCATTGCCATGTGTAAGATGAGTGTTCTTGTTTTAGGTATACTTGTCATCTATTTAACAAGACACATGTGCTCTCCCTAGTTGGCACATAAGTCCTTCTATGAGGTTGCCAGTCTTCACTTGATTTAATGCCATTTGCCACTCAATAATAGCTACCATTTTTCAATGAATTGCTTATGCCAAATGTCACTCATTTGTCTATTCCATTTGTCACTTATTTCATGTGCTTAGTCATCCTAATTTTCCATATGTCAATTTGTCTTATCATTTGTGGCATTTTCCCTACTCCAAATCTATATATTAATTCATCAACCTCCCAATTACAACAATTAATTCCAAATTACTAACTGTAATCCATCAATCCAAAATTCAAGACATAAACAATACACAGTTGTAATCCATTCATTATGAATTACTACACTACTTCATTGTTCAAATGTCAAACTATGAGTAAACTTGTGTAACCAACTACTTTTCATCAGTCTACATTGTTTACTTTCTACTCAAGTAGTCTAATTCGAGTTTATAAATACATTCAATCTAATTCTAACTAGCATGACATAATCTCATGGCAATATCCATCAAAATGATTCAAGTGTGGCTCCATCACTTACCACAAAACAATATGATATACATCCTATTTAAAAAAAATGTAAACAGTGATTAAAACAATGTAATTGACAAAGTCAATGTCACCTCCCTACACTTAAAGATCACATTATCCTCGATGTGACAAGTCAACCACCAAATAAGGAAAAATGAAATCAAACTGAACAAAAGAAAACAAACAAACAAATGACATCAAACCAAACAAAAGACATTAAACCAAATAAAAGAAATTAAACCAAGCAAAAAAAAACAAATGATATCAAACCAGACAAAAGACATCAAACCAAACAAAAGAAATTAAACCAAATGAAAGAAAATAAACAAAAAAATGTCATCAAACCAAAGAAAAGACATTAAACCAAACTAAAAAAATGACACAATTTAAAAGATTAGGGTAAGAAGGGTTTATAAAGATGATGGTGGCGACGGTGTTGGTGAATAAGCTTCAAAATTATTCCTCTAAAAGAATTTGAGGAACTTCTTCTTCAAGTACCATTTCTCCTTGTGGACTTGTCATAATTGGGTGTCGAACTCATTAAGTTGCGATTTCATTTGCTGCTGATTAGAGGACATTTGGTTGAGGATTTGTTGAAATCTGTTGACCTCTGTTATTGCACTTGGTTCCTCCTCCACTGCTTCTCTTTTGGCTCTAGGATTGCTTTGGACGCGGAGGGTCGAGAAGTGGTTGTATCCTTACCCTTCCTATTCTTCGCTGCAGTACACGTCTGAGGATTTCGGAGCTTTATAGAGTAGAACTCCAAAATCTCATATCGCCTCAAATAAGATATGTCAAACATGTAGTATTGAGTTGTACACACATGGTCCACATTAAGTTATAAAACAAAGCCAAAGCAGAAGCAACATGAGACGTGCCAAAATAAGAGCCCTTCTTATTCACAACACTCATTATCGATCAAAAAGTCCTATAAGGTGTATTGATTTTTATTTTTTGATCCATACACCAAAGAAAGAAAAGTTCTTTAGCTAATCATTTATTACTTTCAATTTTATTAAACAATGTTAAGCACATAAATTTGTACAAAATCAAATGCTTGGTGCTTCGGATTAAAGTGTTTGGTGCATTACGAGCGTCAAAATTTTCTTCACCTATTATAGCTTTCCAGTAACTATCAACATCAATCTCATTGTGATCTTCTATAATTTTTGTATTTGATAAACTAAAATGGCACAAATGATATGATAATCAAGTTTATAAACATTACCAGCTAACCTAAGCCAGAAAACATCCATTTTAGGGTTATAGCGTATTATAGTGAAAAACTCTATGTTCATCATAGGGTAAATAGGCACATCACAACGAATGAATCTATTCCAACCTATATTTGCTGCTAGTTACTCAACATTTTGTCGCACATCTATGGTTTCTAATAATTCAAAATCAAAGTAACTATGAGTAATCAATTCCCTATCTCTAAGGTTTCGGAAACGTATACCTGCTTTCTCCGAATAAATTGGAAATGGGGCACGAAATTTTGCTTACAAATTGATTTTTATCTTTACCGGAGACTTGATTGCATAATTCATCGGTCAGTTTCTGAGCTGCCATCTTCTCTGGTGTCATTGGAAGAAGAAAAAGTAAGAGGAAAGAAATGAATTTGAATTTTAGATAGAGAAGGGAAAAATCTTAACCAAATCCTTGTGTTTTTGAATGATTAGTGCATGATAAGAGTAAAAGATTGAAAGATTTATGAATAGAGATGAAGAAAATACCAAGAATCTAGAGGAAGATTAAGGACTTTTGAGAGTGGGAGAAGAGTTTTCTTAGGTTAGAGAGAGAAGGTATGAGCATTTTAAGAGTGAATGAAAGAAGAAGAGGGGGAGGGAAATTTAAAATTTCCCTTAGATAGGATTCCCATGATCGTGGGAATACCCATAATTCCCACGATCGTGGGATTTCTCTCTAGAATCTTTCTGGAGAGATTTTCCACACTCGTGGGAGTTATTCCAATTCCCATTTTCGTGGATTTTCTCTCTGGAAACTTTCTGGAGAGAATTCCCACGGTCGTGGGAATCACTCCAATTCCTATGATCATGGGTTGGTGCAATTCTTCCACTTCTAAACCTTCTTCCAAACCTAGCATGCATTGTCAATGATCCTGCAACCTACAAACACTTTAAAATAATATTATCAACAAAAAAATTTGAAGACAAAAACAAGTTGAAATTCAAACAAAATCCAAATAGACACTAATCAAACTCAAATAAGTCAAACAAACAAATTAACATGAACAATCAAACGAAAGTAGAATTCCATAGGTTGCCTCCCATGTAGCACTTCTTTTAACGTCAGTAGCTCAACTCTCCTTTTTACTCACGACAACTTAAGTGAATGGGGTGGTAGTAGTGCAGACACTGATCTTTAACTTTGCACATGAGCTACCTTGGTATGGATTCCACCCTCCTTTTGGTTGTCCTTTCTTTGCCTTCTCCTGTGCAATCATTTCTTTTTGAATGCATTCCCAGGATCCTCAATATCTTCCCATCCTCCTCAGGGTTCAGGTTCCTTAATATCCGTTAGGGATAAAGGAGAACAATAGTCCATCTTTGATACTTTGAAGATTAATTGCTCCTTTCCTACTCTCAGTGTTAATTGACCCCCATCAATGTGAATGATCGAACGAGAAGTAGCCAGAAATGATCACCCAAGAACCATAGAGGTTTCTGTATATTCTCTAATATCTAGTATTTAGAAATCAGTGGGAAAGATGAATCTATCAATATGCACTTATACGTTATTAATAACCCATTTTGGCTGGTGCACTGTTCTGTCTACTATCACTATAAGAAAACAATGATTTTAGTAATATCTTAGTGGCCTCTGGCTCTTCTAACCCAACTTCTGACTAAAAGTGTAAGGCATCATGTTGATACTAGCTCCCAAATTCGTAAATGCCTTAGCTATCTTGACTCTATTTAAACTACAAGGAATGAAAAAGTTCCCTGGGTCTTCTTTCTTCTGTTCTATGATCGGATTTCCTTTTGTTATATGCTCCTTCACCTCTTTCTTGGTTGGTTACTTGAATGTGAGCTTTGTTTGGAGCTGATTTGTTATACCTTTAATCTTGTTTGACTAAACCTCCTTAGAATTGCTCGCTGCCTTTTGATAGTTGTGATTTGCATTATGTTTTAAGGTTTAATTTGTTATGTATTTAGTGTGAATTTAAGTGTTGAGTGTGTATTTAAATCTTAATTATGTTAATTTATATGTTTAATTGTTTTTATGGGTTAGTATGAGTCTTTGAGCTTAAATGTTATATTTTTGAGGTACCTTGATGTGTTTGTTAGTGTTTCAGGAAAACTACAAAGAATGGAGAAGTTTTAAAGAGCCAAAAACATGGCCCACGTGAAGAGGCGAGTCAGCAGTAGCCAGGCCACGATTGTGCACCTTGGTCACAATTGTGACAGAGAGCTCTGAACCAGGCCACGATAGTGCACTTTCGGTCATAATCGTGACAGAGAGCATTAGGAGCTGGCCACAATCATGGCCCATCTCAACTAACACAAAAACTTGAATTTTGCAAAACTTTTCGGACTGTTTCGACCCTGAATCAATTTTAGGGCTTCCAAAGTATAAATATAACAATAAGGAATAGAAGAAGCAGCCTTGGGAAGAGCTTTTCACATCAACCAATTTTCGTAACCCTAGAGAGCTTTATCGAGAGATTGAGGAAGGAGATGAAGGAAAAGAGACAAGGAGATGAAGCTTGATAGGAAGTACTTCCTGGAACAGGTGGTTTCCCACACTCACTACCTCCACGAGTCCATTCTGACAGTGTTTTCTATTTTTATTTCAATTTTTTATGTATAAAATTGGGATAATCATTGATAATAGTTGTTGTTGAATGTCAATTTTTATCTAAACTCACCTTCGGGATTTTGATTCTTGAGATTAATGAAGTTTGATTTATTGTGATTTATTTGAGTTAATTGTGATTCAATATCTGCTCTTAATAATTTGGCAATAAATTGAGAGGGTGAACCGAGTGAATATCATCAAATTGGGCTAACAAGAGTTAGGTAGTTTGATAGATAAGAATTGAATCAAACCAGTGAAATTGTTTAATGAGAGATCAAGCATAGGTTTCTGGTACATTATTAGACAAGTTTAGAACTAATTTAGGTTTTGAGTTAATTAGAAATCGAGAGATTACAATTCAAAAATTTATATTAGGGATTATAAATTAGGGTGAAAGATTATAACTCGAGAGAGAGAGTAATCCACTCTAGGACTATCTACACCCAGTAATTTGATAATTGCATAATAGATTAGATTTTAATTAATTTTGGATAACACCCCCGTTTCTCTCAATTGGTAATTTCTAGGTTAATTTTGGATTTGGTTGTGTGATTTTCCATTTTATTATATTTCTAAATTTTAATTCTTGAAATTTATTGTTCGATTGATTAATTTTTTGTTTAGTTGTTTGTTTTGAATCATTGCAATTTTGAATTAAGCCTTAGATTTCATGATTAGATTAACCCTCCTCGTGGGAACGATACCTTAGGTACTCCATGAATAACCTATGCGCTAGCAGAAATATCGAGGTTAAAAATTAGTAAAACTTAGAACACATAACTTGTCGATCAACCTTTTGGCATCGCTGTGGGGGAGGCAAGTAGTGCAATTCTTTAGTCTAAGGCTTTTCACTATCATTTTTTATTAATTAAAAAATAGAGAAGGAGTTGGGGCATAAAGTAGAGACACAACAAGATATCTTAGAATAAGAAATGAGACATCTGAAGAGCTAGATGCCAATAAGGAATAGAAAGAATAATGATGGAAAATAGATATTATAGAGAGCAAGAAAATTTTGAGAATTACAATAAGTCACAGTATGCTTGCGAAATAACTAAACTTATTGGAACATGTACTCTTCGGGGTGGCAGAACCACCCAGATTTCTATTGGTTCGACAATATAGTAACTCACATGGGATATCATGTTAGGTCCGTGTTTTGTGTACCGGGGCGAACTGGGCCCAGCCTACCGTAAGTATGCACGCAACCACAACCTTAATCGGTATTGTCCTCTTTGGTACTCGAACTCGAGACCTCAAGGTTTTGTTGTATTTAAATGCACG
>JAOSBN010000009.1:2163304-2177375 GCA_027563595.1 Erythroxylum suave
AGGGAAATGTATTCCTGTGTTATCTACTCTTGAGTTTAGGCCAGGACTTCACATTTCAGTCAGATAACAAGCTCCACTTACAGGAAAAACACCACAATGTCCTAACTGACCACAAGAGGTCAGAAACTGCAGCCCAGCCTGTTCCAAAGGGAGGCTGCTCATATTTGATTTTCTGCTGAAAAGGTTGAGTATCCTTAACCTTGAACTAGTGATTATTTTTCCTTTGCTTTTCTGAATTTGTTTATTTGTTTATTTTTATTTTTAATTAATTTCTTTTCTTGTTTGGTTAGTGGTAGTGCATGACACAATTTTGCACTCTGGTGATTTGAAATTTGATCCAGAAATTAAAAAAACGATATGCCGATTGAGAAGAAAATTTACATAAAGTTGTAAGGATTCGTCACCATCTAACAAGCGATTTGATTGTTCACTAGGAATTCAAATTTTTTTAGATTTTCTTTATAATTTCTCTATTAATTCCATTTATGAAATAGATTCTGACATGGCATAGCAAAACAATGATCACACTCTTAAGTAGTTAGTTGCTCTTGATTTTGACCATCAACCTTTGTGCATTGATTTTACTACTATTTATGTTACTTTTGAGCTTAGATCTAGTCTAATACATCTTTTTCCTACTTGTCATGATATGCCAAGTGAAGATCCTTGTAAGTGCCTCAAAGAGTTCCATGTAGTCTATTTTGGTATGAAGCCAGCAAGGATATAAGAAGACCAGATTAAGTTAAGGGCATTGCCATTTTCATTAAGGGACACTACCAAGGATTGGCTTTACTACTTTTTCTTTTGAATGATCACCACTTCAAATTAGATGCAAAGAACTTTTTTGAAGAAGTACTTCCCTACCTCTCGAGCTACGAATATTTATAAGGAAATATGTGCAATATGTCAACACCATGGGCAGACATTATATGACTACTGAGAGCCTTTGAAAAGGTTATGTACTAGCTACCCTTACCATCAAATTAGTGAACAACTCTTAATTCAATACTTCTATAAGGGGCTTTTACCCTAAGAAAGAAGTATGATAGATTCAACAATTGGAGGTTCATTAGTAGATGAGACAACTATTGAAGCCAAAAACCTAATTTTCAATACGGTTTATAACTCTCAACAATTCAACATTCGAAAGGATTCCAGAAAATTAAAATTCAATGAAGTTAGTACTGCAGCATTGGAATATCAAATAGCTGGGTTGACATCTTTAGTAAGACAAATGGCTGCAAATAGTGCTCAATAAGTCAAAATATTAGACCTTAAAATTTTTCTTAGATTTTATTCTATTGAATTTGCAAAAATGAGCATAAATTTGAACTTAGAAATTTTTGGATTTAGTTATGAATATAGTTTATTTAAATGTGTTTGCATGGATTAAATGGAAATGTTAGAATTAAGTTAAGGAGTAAGTAGGTAATAGCTTAAATATGGAAAGGTAAGATTGGAAAGAGTAGAAGTTGTATTAAAATTCATAAGAAAATAAGAGTGCACAAGAGTCATGTAGAAGTAAAAAAGAAAAAGAGAGAAAGTCATAGAAGAAACTAGAAGAAGAGAAGAAAAAAACTGAAACAAGAAAGAAGAAAAAGGAAAGAAAGAGAAGGAGAAAGAGAAGAAGAAAGAAAAGATTTAGCTGAGTTTTTTTAGGTAACCTATATCTACTTTTCTTGTTTTGATAGAAGAAGGAAGTAGAGAAAATAGGTTTTATTGTTGAAAATAAAGAAAGAAGGAAGAGAACCAAGAAATCCATTTTCTTAGATTTTTATGGATTTTTCAACTAGATGTTTAGTTATTCTAGCTTAGATAAACTAAGAGTAGATTGAGTCTAAGTTTATTTTTGGACATTAGAGATTTATAGAAGTTTTATTCATACAGTAGATTAAACAAAAATTTGTTTGTTTGAAGGGAATCAAGAAAATCGAAGGAAACAGTAAGAGGAGAGACAAACTTGAGTTTAAACCTATCATTAAATAGGTGGGTAATGTGTTTATATTTTTTGTGATAATGGGTTGAAATTCTTACATGTTTGTGTGCTTAAATGATTGTCTTTGAAGCATTATGAATGTGCGAAAAATACATTGCGATTTGATAACTTGTTATGCTTGAAAGATTTTAATGAATGTTGAATTAATGAAAAACAGAAAGTGCAAGAAACATGAAAGAATGAATATGTTATTAAATGTGTGAGCATCGAAAATTTGCTTGTATAGGAAAGAGAGATACCATTTCCTTCGTTATACGCATGTTGACCTAAAGCCTTCTCCCAGCTGCCCGCTTGTGACATATGAACTCCGAAAAATGTACTCATTTCATTTATGGTATAAACTTTGGTATCGCCATTTCATTCCGTAGGATTCCTCTAGCCATTATATTTGTGCATTGCATCTTGATTGTTGAGCATGGAGCATAATTGAATATTATGTTTTGATGATTAAATGATTATATGATCTAATTTGAGGATAATGTGATTTGCTAAGACTAAAATACAATATATATGTATATTATGCTTGATTGTGTATGAAGCCCATTACTGATGACTATAAATGTATTAGCCACTGAACTTCATAACTCACCCTATTATTTTTCAGTGCTCAAGTGAAGAACAAGCAGATCATTAATCCTTGCACACTTTGGCAAACTCGAAGAGAAAAATTTATCTTTTGTAACTAAGTTAGTTTGGATACTTTTGATAACTTAGAAGCATATCAAGCATGAGCATTCATATTGTATTTTCTGATTATGCTACTATTTTGACTCTTAATATGTAATTGAATTTATGTATAAACCTTGCATTTTCAAGAGATGAAACACTATTTTGTTAGAGTAATGAATGAAAGAGTTAGTGAAGTTTCCTTCGTACTTGTTTAAGAATTTTCTTCACTATTAAGTTGACATTTTCAGTTGGGAATAAAATTATGGGTTGTTTGATGGCTTTTGGATAGATTTTTCTTAAGTAAATTGTTATGATGGGAGTCTGTTATGTTATGAGTCTTAAATGTATAGGTTATGTTTGTTGGATTTGGGTCTTTTGGTTTTTGTGAGAACGTCAAATAGGCAGTAGAGGAATAAGGGGACAGAAATTATGTCCTGACTTTAATGAATAAACTGTATTGATCTTGGTAGAATTTGATAAAATTATCTTCATAAAATTATGGCTCATTCTTTTAGCTTTCTAAGGGTATAAAGTTTTGTAATTTTTGGACTTCAGACGAAAAAGTTATGGCTTTTACAAAACAGCACCATTGGTGTAGGTAGAGGCTGTAGCACTATTTTTCTGGCAGAAAATTGTGTTTTGTTTTTAAATGATAAAACTATATCAATATAGGTCAAATTAGACAAACAGATCTTCATGAAAGTTGTAACTTATTCTCTTAACTTTCTGACGACATAAAGTTTGTAATTTTTTGATAGAGGAGTTAAAAGTTATGAAGATTGGAGGTGGGAGTGGCAGTGTCAGAATTGTGCACGATCATGCAAAAGCTGCACTATTCATGGAATTGAACAATCGTGAAAAAGCTAGTTTTTCCTTAAACACACGATCGTGCATTGTAAAGCATGCCTATGCATCTTTTATGCATAGCCGTTCACTTAAAGCACGGTCGTGCATCTTTATTTATTTATTTTTATTTTTAGTTTTTATGATTAAAGTCACCCAAGTCGACCCAAGTTCTACATCATACTATAACCAACACAAAGCTTGCAGAATTTGCACAATGGTAGGACATCCAATTTATATGTGTACAACTTTGTAAGAGGAATTCATGGAATAAGTGTATGCTTTTGGAAGTTTTTTGGGTCAACCATAAAAGAAGTATGATCCTAGATACTCTTATGCACATAATTTAGGATGGAAGAATCTTCCTTTCAACAATTATAGAGAGTAAGGACAACAACAAAGCTCTTACTAATAACCATATCAAAGTCAATTTCAACTTTTAAGCTCTGGACCTTTTTTTAGAAGACATACTGAAAATAATGAATCGAAATACCCCACAATTGCAATAACAAACAAGAGCTAGCATTCAAATTCTAGATAACCAATTAAGTCATAAAGCTACTATTATTAGCTGATTGGAAAATTAGAGTTCAAGTAAGCTTCACTATCAAAAGATTGTAAATCTTAAAAATAATGCAAGTGCTATCACCTTGAGAAGTGGTAAAGAAATAAAGGCACGACAAAAGACTGTTGTTATTGGCAATGATGAAGAACTTGAAAAGGAACTTGAATTATCTCTAAAAGAAGCTGAAATGGGAACTTAGGTAAATTCTTAATCTCCTATGATTAAAATTTTACTATTAATTTGCCTCCTTTTTCTAACAAGTTTGTTAAATCAAAGAAAGTGGAGCAAGATAAGGAGATTTTAGAAATGTTTAAAAGGGTAGAGTTGAACATACCTCTAATTGATCCCATTAAACAAGTTCCAAGATACGTCAAATTTATAAAGGAATTATGCATGTTTAAAAGGAAATTGACAGGAGACGACAAAATGGTTATGGGGGAAAATGTATCTATAGTCATTCAAAGGAAACTTCCTTCAAAGTGTAAGGATCCAAGTACTTTTACGATTCCCTACAAAATAGGTGATACTAGATTTGAAAAAACAATGTTAGATCTAGGAGCTTCAATTAATGTCATATTGTATCCCATTTATACTTCATTGAATTTGGGGTCTTTGAAAGAAATGCTTGTCATATTTCAATTGGTAGATAGATCTAACACTTATCCTTAAGGGGTTGTTGAGCACATGGAGGGAGAACCTTTGTCTAATTCTATACCATTCCTTCTTGCTCAACCATTTTTGAAAACATCAAAGACAAAGATTGATATGGATGCAGGACCATTGACTATGGAGTTTTATGGTGAAAACATTCACTTTAAAATATTTGAAGAAATGAAGTACCTTAGTGATGTTTGTTTTTTTTTATCAATTGATGTTATCGATTTCCTGTCTCAAGAAGTTTTTGATAGGGAAGATAAAGATGAGTTTGAAGTCATTCTTTGCATGAGTTTAAAGGAAAAACACTTTGAAATTTTCTAATTTATTAATTACAAATGAGATAGAAGAAATCATGCTAGCATTGTAATCACTACAACGAATGTGAAAAAAGTATGTATTTTTAAAATTTGAACTGCTAATATCTCATACAAAATATCTACCTTTAGTTGTGTAGGTACCTACAGTTGATTTGAAGCAATTACCAGAGAACATGAAATATGTATTTTTGGAAGAAGAAGAAACACTTCTGGTAATCATAGTAAGGAACCTAACCAAGCTTCAAGAGGAAAAGCTCATTCGAGTGCTTAAGGATCACATCAAAACTATAGGGTGGACTATAGCTGACATTAAGGGTATTAGTCCTTCGACACGCATGCATCGAATTCTTTTAGAAGAAGGATCTAAACCATCAAGAGAATCACAAAGAAGATAAAATCCTCCGATGATGGAAATGGTAAAGACAGAGATCTTGAAGTTGCTTGATGTTAGTATTATCGATCTAATTTTTAATAGTAAATGGGTAACTCCAATCCAAGTGGTACAAAAGAAGAATGGGATTATAGTGCTAAAAAATAATAATAATGAGCTTGTCCCTACAAGAACTTAAATGAATGGTGAATAAGTATTGATTATAGGAAATTAAATACTGCTACATGCAAGGATCATTTTCCAATCCCATTCATTGGTCAAATGTTTGAACGATGTACTGGACGATCTCATTACTATTTTTTTTATGGGTATTCAAGCTATAACCAAATTGTGATAGCTCTAGAGGATCAAAAGAAAACAACCTTCACATACACTTTTCATGCATTTGCCTATAGAAGAATGTCGTTTGGACTTTTCAATGCCCTAGTAACCTTTCAAAGATGTATGAAATGTATTTTCTCTAAGTATGTTAAGCACATTATTGAGGTGTTTTTGGATGATTTTACCGTCTATTGAAATTCATTTGATGCGTGTTTGGATAATTTGAATTGCATACTTGAACAATGCAATGATACTAATCTTGTTGTAAATTCTAAAAAAATGTCATTTTATGGTTGAACAAGGAATAGTTTTGGGACATGCAATCTAATCTAGAGGGATTGAGGTCGATAAAGCTAAGGTAGAAATTATGCGAAACTGATCCTGTCCTACAAATGTGTTGGAGGTTCATTCTTTTATTGACTATGTAGGTGTTTATTGTAGGTTTATCAATGACTTCAATAAGATCTCAACAAATCTACGTCGTTTTTTACAAAAGGAAGTATCCTTTAAATTTGATGAGGGATGCAAGGAAGCATTTAACAATTTGAAAGAACTTTTGAGATTATGTGTGATGCTAGCAATTTTACTATGGTCTTTGGTAAAAAATGTGACAAGATGACTTATACCATTTACTATTCTTCAGGAACTTTTAATCCAGCTTAATATAACTACCCTACCATAGAAAATGATCTTTTAGCGATTACGTTTTCTTTTTTTCTTGCTTTGTTATAAAGTAGTTATATATTATGATCATACATCATTAAGGTATTTTTAATCAAAGAAGGAAGCGAAGCCAAGGCTTATTAGATGGATTCTCCTAATCTAAGAGTTCAATTTGGAGATCAAAGATAGAAAGGTGTAGAGTACTCAGTTGTAGACCACTTATGTCAAGTTGTAATGAAAGAGGATTCAATACCATTGCAAGAGCTGTTACTGGATGAGCAATTGTTAACAGTTAAAGATAAGGTACTATGGTATGTTGATATTGTGAACTGTCAAGTGAATCATGAGATACCTAATGATTTGAGTAAATCTAGATGAAGTAGAATAAATAGTGATTCAAAATATTATATTTGGGATTATCCTCAATTATTGAACTGTGTTCTAACCAAGTAACTAGGAGATGTGTGCCTGAATTTGAAGGTGAATCTATTTTGAAATTTTACCATTAGTATGCTTGGGGTGGTCATTTTGGGCCTAATAGAACTGCTAGGAAAATACTTGAATGTGATTTTTATTGTCCAAATATCTTTTGAGATTACTATATATTTTGCAAAGCATGTGAACAATGCTAGGAACAAGGTAATTTATCCATAGAGATCAAATGCCTTTATCTCCAATCCTTGTATGTGAAGTTTTTGATGTATAGGGCATCAATTTTATAGGACCATTTCCTTGCTCTTTTGGATATGTTTACGTTTTATTGACTATTGACTTTTTTTCTAAATAGGTGGAAGCTAAAGCTGCCAGGATTGATGATTCTACAGCTATTGTGGAATTTGCCAAGTCTATCACTTTTGCTAGGTTTGGAACATAGTATGCATTTATTAGCAATAGGGGGTACTCATTTTTGCAATCAATTAGTGAGAAATCTTTAAAGAAGTACCATGTCACTCACAACATGTCTACAACCTACCATCCACAGAAAAATGGGTAAGTAAAAGTGTCAAATATAGAAATCAAGTTAATCCTTCAGAAGATGGTGAGCCCAAATTGTAATGATTGGAGCCAATAACTTGATGATGGTTGATGGGCATATAGAACTGCATACAAGACACCAATTGATAGGTCTTTGTAACAAATAATTTACATGAAGCCAAGTCATCTTCTAATGTAAATTGAGCACAAAAATTTTTAGGCAATTAAGCAATGCAATATGAAGATGGACATAGTGGGCGAATAGAGAAAGTTGAAACTACAAGAATTGGAAGTTATTTTATGATAAGATGATTGTTAGGAAGAATTTTGTTGTTAGACAAAAAGTTCCTCATTCATGACTGGTTTTCCCAGGTAAATTATGTTCTCATTGGATTGGACCTTTTGTTGTTACTAATGCATTTTCACATGTTGTAATTGAAATTGAAAACTTACAAACACACAAGAAATTAAAGGTCAATGATCTTCAATTAAAACCCTTCTATGAAGGATTCCAAGCAGAAGAGGTGGAAGTGACAAGGTTAGAAAACCCTTATTATGAAGATTGAGTAACATGGAGTCGAGCCAATGACTGTAAACAAATCCACTATTTAGGACGCAAACTAAAGGAAGTTGATTTCTTTTTATTTAAAATTTTTCATTTTCTGTTTTTATTAAATGCTCCATTTCTTACATTTGATGTTACATTGGGGTAATGTAAGTTTTAAGTGTGGGGTAGGGACCTTAGTTTTTATGCATGTTTTTTAGCTTAATTATTGCTTATGTGGCCTTTTAGACAGTTTTCAAAATCAAGAAAACAAACTAATATTTTCTCCTTTTTAATTGCTTTTAAGACTATATAGTCATAATTAGAAAGTGCATTGACTTAGAAGAATACATAGCAGCTTGAGCATGTAATTTTACTTTTATGATTGGTCAAGATGCAATATCTTTAGAAGAGTAGTGACAAGTGGTAGACATAAGCCGGTGAGGTTTTAAGCCTGTATAGATTGACGCATCTATATCAGCCTTATTTTCTTTTGATTATGTATGAGCTTCATGACATGTACATCCTAACTTTGTTTTGATTTTCTATTTAAGACCACATTTTTATCACATGCATTAACATGGAAATGATATAGGTTTTCTTTGTTTCATACTATACATAAACCAAATAGCCTACCTATTTATATGATTTTTCTTTTGATTAACCCATTTGAGCTTTATTTTCCTTTTCTTTTTATGCTAACCATATTACATGCTTTAATTGTTAATGATTATGGATTTATAAGAGTATAAGTGTGGGGATGGGCATATGTGTGGAATGGTTATAATTATTGGCTTATTATTTTATGTTATATGAATGAAATTCCTATGCTAATGTAACTTCTTTCAATTTTCATTACACAAAAAATTGAAAATAAAGAAAGGAAAAAAAGAAATTTTGAATAAAAGTATCAAAGAGGAAATACATTTGTTTTGAAAAGTTATTCGTGATTAGTTTCGCCGCCTAAAGTTGTATGGAATGGATGATTTTAGTTTAATGCATATGAGGTAGATGTTGCTTTGAGGGATCACTCCTTATAGTTTCAATGTACTGTTATCATCAATGTTTATGAGTGATTCCTTCTAATTAGTTATGCTCCATTTGCTTTATAGTGTGAGAGCTTGAATTTAAGCTATGAAATATAGTTGTTGCATCCATCATAGTTGATTGCACCCAATTTTGAATGAATGTTAGCTTGTTCACTTGATGTTTTATTGAGTGTTACTTTTTCTTTACTAGCTTTGATGCCTTTTATGCTACATCACCCAAATAAATCTCACCTTACCCTTGCCCACATTACAACCTAAAAAAAGTCCTCTGCTTCATGATTATGCATATGACTCTTAGTGGTAGAGAAATGAAATCATATGCAAAGTTATGGAATGTCATGATCATAAATGGCATTTAAGTCTACCTATGGATTTATCTTATTTAAACACATTTTGTCTAAGTCTACCTCTAAATTGCTTAGTTTCTAAAGTTGACGAATGTTGATTAATAATGAGTAGAAGCATAAAATGT
This sequence comes from Erythroxylum suave, assembly GCA_027563595.1. NCBI lineage: Eukaryota > Viridiplantae > Streptophyta > Magnoliopsida > Malpighiales > Erythroxylaceae > Erythroxylum > Erythroxylum suave. Next base: position 2,172,767 of record JAOSBN010000009.1, read on the forward strand.
TGAGTTTTGGCTTTAATAGTTATTTCTCTTTGCCTATGATTATCTATTCTTTGGAAATTATGTAAAATGAGTAAGTGTTTTAGTTTGTGACTTTGATTTTGATGATTTTCTCAAGGACGATAAAAAACTAAATGTTGGGGAACTTGATATATGCTTAATTGTTAATGCATTTGATCCATGACACTTAGTGATTAATTCTTAAATGCTTAAGACACTCACTTTAGTTCATATTTGATTTTAGGTACAATTTGGAAGCATAATAGCTAAAGTGAACCAAAAACATACTTTTTGGGTCATATTTTGAGATTCACAGTTCATTGTCTTCATAAAACTTTTTAAGGGTTTTGGAAGGGTTCGTGACATTGGCTTTAAGGTGATATAGAACCGAAGAGCTTGGTTAAAGATTCTTTCATTATTTTTGTTCTTTCTCTCTTAGGAATTGATTATTTTATCCTGTGTTTATTAAATTGGGTAGTGTAAGAATGATTGAATGATCTATTTTATTGTTTCTATATATGAACCCATTGTTATAATTGAATACAATATGTAATCGTTGCGTTTCTAATTCATTTGTGACAACTAATGGTTTTTAATCATTTTGGATTACAAAGCCTAGATTAAATGAATTATATGGTTGTTACCTTAATTAATTTGTTTTCCTAACTCATAATGCAACTCTCTAATTAAATCTAGAGAGATTGTTCTAGGTTATTTAATAGCTAGGTTTAATTAATGAGTCTTCTTTATTAAACACGACCTAAGGGAATATAAGGGTTAACATAACTTATTGTTAACATATGATTAATAGTTTCTAAGGGACGCATGAGAATAAAAACTCAATGAAGTATGTTTAATTGTTTGTGGACCGATGTTGGGTCCCTAATCCATTCATCTCTTTTCATCATTTTTTAATGTTTTCTTTAATTTGTTTTTCTTTGTTTTGTTTTGTTTTATTTTCTTATTTGAAAACCAACAATCCCCCATAACCTAAACACCGATTGGTTTCATTTCAAAGCTTTACATAGACTCTTAATGGGATTGACATAGACTCATCACTACTATAGTTATAGGTCTAGTTATTTTCAGTAGTGTTTTGACACGCTACATCATACTCTACCATTGTATTGAAAATGACATTATATCTTTAGCTACAATTAGATCTCTAGCTATAATGGTAGATATATGATCCATCATTATATCACTTAAGTTATGAATGTCACTGTTTAACCTTCCATTAATAGTTTTAAGATATTAAGGATTATAAGAGGGATAAACATAAATAAGTTGATATATGAAACACAAAGGATAAAACAAAGGTGTCATCTATAGATTTCTATAAAATACCCTAAAATCAGTAGATAAGCATACTTAAAATTATATAAGTGTGAGATATTATTATGGCTCCTTGTAACATGATTATTTTTGTAAGCATTGCTTAGTTGGGATTTTTATTGTTTTGTAAAATCTTATATGTCAGAAAATGGAAAAAAAAAAGGTTATTTCTTCTCTTCAATTGATTAGTGTAAACAAGCTTAGAAGGTTTACAAGTATCATAGAAGGATATAATTCTACGTACCTTAAACTTTGAAATTCTATTTTTTTTCTTCGAAATATGATTCGTCAAAAAATTAAATATTTGCATATATTCATTTGGAAGTTGGAAATAAGATAAAAAAAATGGGTATGCTTATTATACTGATCATATTTAAATGACAACAAGGGTATCATCAACCTATTGGAATAGTTACAGGATCATAATATTCATCCTTGACAAAAGCTGCGGACTAATCTGTGGATCTTCTTTAGCAATATGATTAACCCTTAGACTGAAGTAGAATAAACTTTGTACATGTCGATGAATTCCTTTGGAAATTACATTTTTAAAACTCCGAACTTTCCTATCTATCGGTTTGTATATTTTATTCTGGTAGTATTTTTAGATCAATAGTAAACTCGGGTAAAAACAATTCCACTTGAATGGGGATTTTGAGGACCCAACCTCCAAAAAAATGTGAAAAAGCCCAAAATAGGTATTAAAGTCAAATGAAATTGAAACTGATTGAAAACAAGTCCAATCGGATGAATTTCAAAAATTTTATAAGTTTAGGACAAAAATGCCCTTTTTGGAAAATAATGGGTATTAATGATTTTAAACCCATTCAAAATTTTTAAGGCATCTAATTACTAAGTATTGATCCTAATTAAAGTATCCCACAGTCAATTTTGTGGTGAGATGGTTACGGAATACTTTTAGGATTTAATCTGGTTTATAGGTGTAGTAATCTGTGAAAGGGCAAATTTTACTTTTAACATCCATGGAGTTAATTAATAAATTTTCAATAACTCACATTTATTGATCAATTACAAAACTCCATATGGTTTAAGAATCATCAAATTAGATGATGATGAGTAATTTGAGATGTTAATAAGAAAATGACATGTAATTTATTAAAGTAGTATAAAAAGGAAAAAGAAGACAAAATTTGGTTCATTTGAAAGGAGGATTCATGAGAACCAAAAAGAAATAGAGAAAAGAAGAGAGAAAGAGGGAGAATCCATCCAAGAAGAAGAGGAAGAAGAAAGGTGCAATTTTTGGGGGATTTGGAGTAGAAATTAAAGAAATCTTAACCTAGAATTGGTGTTCACCAACTTCCTAAGAGATTAGGAGGAAAAAGTGGTAAGTTTCAGCTTAAATTTCTAATTTTTTTTTAGTTTTATTAAGTGAGATGGAAGTGTTCAAGATCAATGTTGTGTTGGTATTACTTTGATGTTTCTCTGTATAGAATTAGTTGAATATGACAAGAGAGGAAAGTGTAGTGGAATTATGTCTTAGTTTATCGTAACCCTATCCCAATGTTTTAACAATAACTCAGCCTATAGACCTCCACATTGAGTGATTCTAATACGAGATGAAGCCTAATACATAGTAATAAAAATATCTAGAAGATACCTAGACCTAATTTTTGATGAAAGATAAAGAAAATTGAGATCGAAAATGGTAACATAATACTGCCCCTATTTTGAACCAGCTTGTGATATTTGGTACATTATTCATTATTTATAAGTTGAAATGGCACGATTTTTGATGATGTAGAAACTATAGGCATAGGGGAATAAATGTATAGAAGATTTCAAAACCTAATTTGAACGTTTACTAAGTGAAAATTAAGGAGCAAGTGGAGATATGAATTCTGGACATGGGTCATAACCGTGACTCATCGTGCATGATTGTGATATGTGAATTAAATTGGGTGAGATTGTCTTTTGAAGGATTTGATAAGTTAGAATGGATAAAATATGGTATTTAAGTGAGTTTTGAAGTTAGATTTAGAAACGATAACCAATAGGTTAGCTTACGAAAGTAAATAGAAATATGATTAGCATACGTGTTACACTATAAAATACAAATCTTGAATTTAGTTATATTTAATATATAGTTTTAATGTTTTATTTCCTAATTTGGAGATAAATGCCTAAGTAAAATGAATTTTGTGTAGGAAAAGGAGAGTCACCAAATGCGTGAGTGTGCTTGGCAATAAGTGTGCAAAACTATAAGTGTATCTTTAAACTGATTTTATGAAGGAAAATAGTTTCTATTTTATCAAGAAAAGTATGCTTATGAAAAAGTTAATTGGTGTTGCTACTTGAATTTGAAGCTAATTTTTATGATATATATATATATATATATATATATATATATATGCTTTGAGATAGCATCGAATTGAAATTGCATATGCACTGAATTGGCGTGATAATGGAATTTGAAAATGAACTAAATTGGTATAGAAATATGGTGCACCTATGTACTAATTGTAGCCTGTGGTATGCCATTAGTTATCTTTATACATATTATTATAGTGATCAAAGTACATCCTAATATGCATGGTAGAGTCTAAGGGGAGTGTTTGTCCCTAACAGTTGGTGGTGTGGTGTCTGTTAGTATGACTTGTGAGTCGCCCTTTGCATGTACAGAGTATATATTGTGCTAACACTGTTATAGGTAAACGTTGTATAACCAACTCTATAACCACTGATTTATATGTAGTGTCAACAACGTTATGGTTAAATGATATAGAATTAGCTCCATAACAATCAACATATAGCGGTTAACCTAGTGCAGGTAAGCCATGTAGAACCAGCTCCATTACTACAGTTTAGCCAGGAATGGGTAAGCGATGCAAAACCAGCTCCCTAGGCATATGTTGGACCCCATTTCCAAAGTCCAACCCTTGATCATTAGCGATTCATCTTCTTGCTCTAATACCACAAATGTTGGATCCCATTTTTGGAACCCAACTCTTAATCGGAATACATATGCTACTCTCTAATCTTTACTTCATCATACTACTTAATACATTACTTACAACAAATTTTCATCAATCACATTTTCAATCCCCTTATAACAAAGGATTTTTACAAAGCTATAATGACCTTTCAAGTCATAATACAACATAATCTGAAATCTCCAAAATACAAAGGTACATGAACTACAATTTCCAAAAAGGACTAAATCTTTGCATCTTCCAAATTTTTTTTCCAAAATACGACATAAACAAGCTTGGAATGATGCCTCGATTCTCTTTCACTTCATCCTTTACTCATTTCCTGA
>JAOSBN010000009.1:2186483-2198154 GCA_027563595.1 Erythroxylum suave
CCTGTCTTTGTGCTTCCGATTGGAGCTCCAGGTCCCCTGATATGTGTCTCCATCGGATTAGATAAAAGTGTTGAATTTTTCCGTTCGACCCAACTTGAATTCCCCTTCAAAAGTCACACCTGAGGGTCACGAAAAATTCCCTTTCTTGAAAGCCTTTCCTTCTCTCCACTCTCCCTTATGCATGCAACCATCGATCCACAAACACTTTCCCAATCCCTGAGCTGCATTGCTTGAGAAAGCTCCAATATAAAGATCGTCATTTGGGAGAAGCTTCTCTATTGTTATGATGGTAAAGCTACTGCTAGTAGTGGCAATTATGGGACATTATCAGGGTTGGTGAGAATGACGGTGGTGTTGAGTGAATTTTGCAAAACAATCTACTCGTTTTACATTAAAAAACTACAAGTATACGGGTCATGACTTCTAGTTAGAAAGCAGATATCGATCCCACAGGGATTGATGCCTAGACATCATGTAATTCAAATTACACTTTGTTTAAGAAACAAAATTGTTTAATGAGAATAAAATGGAAAACTAAATCAAAATTAAATGACTAACAATGAATAATTAAAAATAACCAAAATGCAGAAAATTGGAATTCAAGGTTTTAATGACTAGAGATCACTTTCTCCTTATTTTATCTCCCTCCTGTTTTATTAATCGAATTGTGTCTCACCTCAGATGTCCAATTGTATTGACTATCCTCTCTCAAGGTGTAATTAATTGTCCCTAATCAAATTAAATGAAGTTGACTAAGTGTTCTCTTAACCTACCCAATCACTTCACCAATCTAACTAGTCATTAAGCTATCCTATGGGTGATCAATTAAATTAGTCAAGATATCTCTTCTAACTAATTAATTAATGTGATGAATCTAAGTTTATAGGTTGCTAACTCTCATTCTACAATCTTACAGAAATAACCCTACTTAATCGCTCAATTTATTGTAAGGTATAAGAATATAATCAACAATCATCAAAGACAACCTTCATTCAATTCAATAAAATAAGAGTTTAAAAAATAGCTCAAAAGTAATCCCTAAAACTAAATCAACCACTTATGGTCTCTATAATATCACCAACATTCAAATATTCCATCTTACAAAGATTAGAAGAGATAAAAATACATAAAATTTAATAAAGAAAACTCTTTCTCTTCTTTGCCAAAATTTGGAATTTCTAGTGTTGATGTTCTATTTTCCCAATTTTGATGGATGATCCTTGAATCTACACCTTCCTTAAGACTCAAAACCTATATTTTTCACTCATGGAGGCTCTTCTCTACAGAGGTATCACGACCTCCTTCTTCCATGGGATTTTTTTTGTATTATATAGTCCAAAAAATCTAAAATTAAATCGAACCATATGTTCTTGGATAAAACATTCCATGATTATGGTAATTAGCATGATTCCCAAGATCGTGGAAATTTGTAGCAAAATGCCTCCTCTTCTCTTCTCCTCTTTGGTCTCTTGCTAAATCTCTAAGTTGCTCAATCTTCAATCCTATATAAAAATAATCAATTTTTACCCTAAATTAACATCAAGCATAAAAGAACAACAAAGAAAATCAATCTAAACCAAAACATATAAAATGAATCATAAAATACAACGATCATAAACTATTATGCAAGAAACACATGCCAAATACTCAGAAAATGATAGACTAATGCACAACTATCAACTTCCCCACATTAAAATCTTTTCTTGTCCTCAAGCAAAATAAATGCAACCAGTCAATTCAATCACTTCATTTTCACAAACGTATAATCCCTTAAATTTTAGCCAACTCAAATACCAAGTTACTACACATATCATGACTACTTTTGATTAGTGTACATAAGCAAACTCAACAAATGGCACCATCACTCAAAGATAAGTATCGATGCAAAATGAATCATGCTCATCGTTTCACTCCTTTATCTTAAGTGTTTGATCTTTAGTGTTTCACTCAAACTTCCTATAGGAAACTACACTACCATAGGTTTGCTAATACCCCAATTCTCCTCTACAACGATTGCATTCATAAATAGATCGAAAGGACTTATTTAGGTTTGTGATGTGGTAAGGGTTAAGGTGGGTAAATAGGGTAAAGGGTTTAACATAAGCATTTGTAAATTAAAAAGTTGGTAAAAGGGATAACAAAACATAACTCCGAGATACACAAGTATAACTAATACTCTGCGTTTATTGATGCTACTAAATTGTTCTTCCTTTTTCTTTCCTTTTTTTTCCCTTTTCTTCATATATTTTTCATTTTCTTTCTTTTTTCTTAAGACATGGAAGAAACTATGAATAAAATAGCAAACTATATACAATATAATTCACAGGCATAAGTATCCTCAAATTATTTCGGTAAAAATTTTCGCAACGATCCCAAGTAATGCATTACTTAATACTCTACTAAGCTTATGAATGGGTAGGTTAATGGGGTTTCAGGTTTTAAAATTATTGGGTATTTTCAAGAATCAAAAGGTTAAGACTCAACAAGAGTAGTAAGGGAAAACGACGTCCTTTTCTAAAGTGATTGAATGACATTGTTTCATTAGTCAGGATTTTTAATGTTAGCCATTACTGAAGTGTACTAATAATAAGGGTTTTTAGAAACATGGCAATTCACGTTAGCAAGCATAACAGAGAAATTAACGTTGGGCTAGAATTGAAAAAAATTAAAAAAAAAATGAGCGTTTTATTATCACTTTTTAAAGTTTATACTATAATTGTAAAATTGACCAAAGTTTTAAAAATTTTAAATTAACCCAAAAAAATAATGTGAGATAACATTCTTATAGCCTATAAATTAATAAAAGATTATCCTAAGAATAAGGTATACAAAAGATAAATTTTTTAAGTGGAATGAGACTTCCTAATAAGTTTTTTAAAGGCTTATGAAATCTCATAAACGTCCATTAGATGGATTCGAGATTGTACAGTCACCTCTCTGTCTTCACCTTTATTAATGAAGAACCTACCTTTCCATTAAAAAGAGATAAGGACTTGAAACAAGGTAATTCCTTATATCCTTACTTATCCATTGTAACAATTTAAGTGTTTGATATAACTACTAAGCAGCTAACTAGTGAAGCAAACTATTTCAAATATCAATACGTGCAACTTCTAAATTGGTCCATTTATCATTTACTAATGACTTGTTTTTAATTTGCCATGCTCAAAACTTATTTCTAAAAATACCCTAACAAGCTTTTTAAAACTGCAATCCCTTTCAAATCTCTACACTAATGGCAAGAAAATTTGCCTATTTGTTGCAACTAGTTCCAAAATACGCCTCCAATATAAATTTAGCTGTTTCGTCAAAGCTTTTCCAATATAAATTTCCTTTTCTTAATCAATGAGATCGAGAGCAAAATATCTGATTAGACTTCAAAAATCTCTTTCTTGTGATGGGATGCTTCAACAAATCAAATTAGTCTTAAGTCGCATCCATAGAGATAATGGTCCTTTCACCTCGTGTTACTTTTACGAGTGACCAAATTAACTGATTTGAAACCAAGGAACTTCCTATAATAATGAATTCATTAAGAAACTTTAGAGGGAATCTTGTGGATCCTTTGCAATAATATGAATTAAGAGCATCATAGATAAAATAATGGTGGTTTTACACCATTACCATTTGAAAGCTTCCCTAGTATAACTAAAGTTTAACAAATGTAACTGGTGTTAAGTTTGATCCTTTAATTATCTGATCGATACATCTACGCATTTATATGTTGGTCTTCAATTTGGTCCATGAAATATGATCTAACAAATCAACGCAGCTTTTCGTGATAGCTGGCGAGTCTACCCAAATCTCAATGGGTTAAAAAGCTATTCAAGTTTCCCTCATTAGCTATCCACTTGCTTAATGTCCACTTCCTGCCAAGGTTAGGTATATTTCAATCAAGAGGATAAACTTATATTTTATGTATTTCCTTTCCTTATTTTATAAGCCACTTAGACCCACTTTGAGTAGTCTTGGCCATAATTATTGAGCTTTTTTTATAGTAATCTTGAGTTTCTCTTTTGGGTTTATCTAGCTTAATAACTCTCATTTCTGGTCATTCTGTGAAGCAATTTTATCGAACTTCATTTCATCTTTGAAGTCCCATTCCAAAAACAACCGATCAGGAAACCGAGGTAACTAGCAGCTCGGTTCTTGTATAGTTCTTTTAATATATAATACTCATTTTAGCAAATAAATAAATAAATAAATAAACATATCTTCAATCTTGAGATAAATTTATATATGACTCAATTTTTATATCCTAATTGTGTGATAATTATCTTATTTTAGAATTCAAATTTTTAGAACGTAAAAAGACTAATACAAATTATGTTTTCTTCTAAAAAAAGTAGTTGATTTCATGGCCTAAAATATAGAAATAGTTAAATAATCATGCAGGAGTTTGTTATAGGAAAAGTTTACTAAATTGGCCATATCTGAAAATTTATTTTGGACAATTATTTATATGTCTATGGAAATTCTTATTATGATGATTGTATAAGTGATCATTTGACTTAATTTATAGTGTTATCTCATATAGGAATTGTTATATTTTAATACTACTTACAATCTATTCTAGTAAATAATAGATTAATTGGTCTCTCGTTACATGATTCTACCGGTTTGATCCAATTCTTATCTATCAACTCATCTAACTCTCGTTAGTCCAAATTGATTATTTTCACCCAACTCACTCTCTTAGTTTATTTCCAAATTATTACGAACAGATATTGAATCACAATTAAATCAATGAAAACACCATCAATCAAACTTTATTAATCTCAAGAATCAAAACCCGAAGGTGAGTTTAGACATACATCAACACTCAACAACAACTATTCTTAATATTCATCCCAATTTCATACATCAATAAAATTGAAATAAAAATAGATAATACTATCGAGACGGATTCGTGGAGGCAGCGACTATGAGACCACCTATTCTGGGAAGTACATTGCTTCAAGCTTTGTCTTCGTGTCTCTCTTCCTTCATCTCATTGCTCAATCTCTCGATTTCTCTCTAAGTTTTTTCTCGGAATTGGCTAACGTGAAGGCTCTTTTGCATGATTCTTTAGGCCACTACTTATGTCACGTACTATTCTATTTATACTTTGTAAGCCTTAGGTTTAATTCGGGGTTGAAATGGTCCAAAAAGTCTTGCGAAATTTGAGTTTTTGTATCAACTCGACGCAGGCCACGATCATGGCCCTGCCTGCTAGCACCTGAATCTCTCTGTCACGATCGTGGCCCAATGTTCATGATCGTGGCCTAAATGGAAGCTCTCTATCATGATCATGCCCCACGTGCCAACCATGGCTTAGTTGCTATTGACTGACCCTCTTTGTCACGATCGTGGGCTGTCTTTGGCCTGAAACTCTTAGAATCTTCTCTATTCTTCACTGTTTATCCTGAAACACTAACAAACACATTAAGGTACCTCAAAAATATAACAATTATGCTCAAGGACTCATATTAACCCATAAAACACTTAAACACACAAACTAACACGATTAACACATAAATACACACTTAATACTCAAATTAACACTAAATATCAAACAAATTAAATCCTAAAACACAACGCAAATCACAACTATCACTTTCATTGAGGTTGACCAGGAAAGCCCCTTATTGTATTAGCTTCCTAAAGAGAGTCTTATTGCAATGTGGGGCAGATATCCATAGGATATTCTACACACTCTTGCTGATTGCAATTAGGCTACAACCATTTGATTAACTAGAGTAGTTAAATAAGAAATTTTATCCTCAAGGTTCTTATTACTTACCTCATTCACACAATTCTTGTTCCAAATTATTGAGAATTTTCAACCATGATTGATATCAGCTGTCTGGATGCCTTAGATGTTTTGTTTATCAGAGCTCCTCCACTAGCTACATCAACCATACTTTGATCCATTGGTAATAGTCCTTCATAAAAGTATTGACTTAGACATTGATCGCGATAGAATTAAAGGTGTTACCTGATCGCCTAAAGTATGTCTATTTAGGTGATGGAAAGTCATTACCTGTAATCATTTCAAAAAGGCTTACTAGAGAGCAAGAGGAAGGGCTAGTAGCACTACTTAAGGAGTACAAAACTACTATTACAGATGTTTAGGAAGACACGGCCACGTCAAGCATAACAACGTGAAACAATTATACTTTTTAGGAGGTAACCAACAATATGATTGTTTTATTTTATTTTAGTTATAAGTAACTTGCATTTGATTGCTTTTGAAAAATAAACTTATTAGCCTAAAGGAAAAAGGAGGTCTTAAAATTCTATACTATTAAATCTCATAAGGCGAGACCTCGCCTTATGTAATTTAGTGTTTTGGAGTGAAGACCTTAAAATTTCAAACTACTAAATCTCATAAGGCAAGATCTCGTCTTATAATGATTTAGTGTTCTGAAAAAAATTATTTTTTCTTTTCTCATTTAATTATTTACTTTCTTTATTTACTTAAATTTTCTTTTTTACTTTTTGAAAAAAGAACCTGAAAAACTTAATCTATTTGTTTGTCTTTGCAGGAAATTAAAAGAAAAATTCCAACCACAAAAAACCCTCCTCCCATATAGCAGCCTAAAGTTCCACTACAAATGCACCCCTCATGCAAGAACACAGTAGCAGACATCTGCCATGGTCCACAACGCAAGAAAAACTAGACTTGCCTTTCACCATGGTACACTAAAGAAAACACCCAGCACTATTCCATTTACCACCATCGCAATTCACCAACCTACAATGCAAACAACACTCCTCAACCAACCCAACTCATAACACCCTTCATCAGCCATTCCTCACACTTGCTTTTTGTTTTCATTCTTCATAAAATAAAGCACACCATCTGCTCCACCATAAGCAAACACCAACGTGCCACCAGTAGCTCTAACGGACTTAGAGTGTCCCCACAGTAGCTCCACTACAAACTAAGCCACTTCATGCATGCATATAGCAACAACATCACAAGCAGACGCCTAAAGCCAATCACCAGACCCACATCGATAATGCACATCACACTCAATGCTTCACCAGTCATACAAAATTGGCAGCATGCCCACAGCTTGCCCTCCACTATCCCCTCCACAATCGCATATAGCCAACAGGATAGAGGTAGAAAATTCAGACAGCAAGCAGCGACAATAGCATCACAAAAGCACCTTTATACCCCCACTAATTTTTTAAATTTTAATTGAATTCTTTTATTTTTTAGTTCAATTTTAATTATTATTACATTGTTTTTAATCTTTTTCTAAGTAGTTTTTGTTTATCGTGTTTAGTATTATGGGACATTCTAAAGCAAATACTAATGCTACAGCAAAAGGAAAATCATCGATAAATGCTACCTTTAATCTACGGAAAAGTTTGAAACCGATACTAAAAAGAAGCATGAGTGGATAAATTTTAGATACTCACAATTCAGGGGAGTCCTTTATTTTGTTCTTTATTTTTCTAAATATCTTTATTGAGTTATAAGTATCTAATACATACATTAGGGACAATGTACGATTCAGGTGTAGCGGAGCGAATGTTTATATTACAATAAACGTTGTGATTTGTGCTTGGCCTTATAATATGTTACTTCATATATTAATTATTTCTTATGATAGCTTCATAATTTTCTAATTATTGATCATCAATAATTCTTAAGTTAGGATACATTTTGGTTTAAGATATAACGCACGAGAGAGACAAGCATGATTAGGGTTTTGATTAAATTATTTCAAATATCTCATTGGTTTTGTTGAATGAAAGTATGCAAGACCTAATGCACTTTTTGACGCCTACGTAAGCTTTGGGCCTAAGAGCATTCATCTCATATTTGCTCAAATATATCTTTTTATTGTGTGTTATCAAACATAGCTTGTTTATGCTAGAACTTGCTTTTGAATACGTATTGAGACCACATTTTTTATGAACTTCTGTATAAAAATGATGAGGGAATTTAGGATAATCATTTTTTACCTAAACAACCCTACCTCACTTTTTATCCTTAGAAAACCTATTTGAGTCTTAACCTTTCTTTCTGCATAATAACCTTGTTACAAGACAAATGTACCTTTTTTGTTATTGATATCCTTATTGATTTTGAACCCCCTAAATTGAAGGAATTGTATTGAGCTTATTTGCATAGGATTTTGACTATTTTCATGAAAAGTTAATTAGACGATTCAAGTTGCATTGTTTTGATTGTTTTTAGAATGGAGGAGAAGTATTAAAAGAAAAAAAACAAAATCTCCTCTTTGATACTTTTATTTTAGATAAAAAAAGAGAAAGAAAAAAAGGGATAAAGAAGAAAAAAAGAAAACAAAAGACAAAGTGATTGAAAGAGATGTCATTTCATTCAAGCGAATTTTGAATTAAGTTACATCTTGTGTAGATAAGTTTGTATGATTCCACTCAATTTATTTAGCTAAAAAGTTCCTTTTTTCATACCTTACATAAGCCACATTATAACCCTTATAAAGCTCCTTTGATTTATACGTTAGGTTCATTTTGTTTAGTGGTAAAGATGTGATTCTTGAGCAAGCTTATAGAAATAACTTGCTATGTTTTGAATTAAGATCTTAATGAAACATAAACATTTTGAGTGTATAGAGTGAAATCCTTGAGAGGGTGTCAAAGTCTTCTTCATTTGATTTTAATAGAATTGATGAGATGATATGTTTTTACAACGTGCCCTATGAGTGCTTATTCTCTTAATCATTATTTTAGCTTTTGAAAATTTATGGACAACATGAAAGGAGATGAGAGGTTCTTATGAAAATGATTAATGTATTGAATTAATGTATGCTTAAGAACAAATATGAGCCCGATGTGAGGGAATTTGATAAGATCGCATCTTGACATATTATTTGATATTATCTCCTTTTTAAAATTTATTTTTACGCTTAAATGTTAAATATATTTTTTTTGGTTTTAGGAAATGAGGAGTAAAGATTGCATCAAATTGGGACATTATTGGTGATAATTACAAAATTTTGGATGAAGTGGAAAGATTGTTATAGTGGATAAAATTGATCACTTGAAGAGTTGGAGTTTAGCTGAAAGACTTCGCCTTATCCTTATCATGTAGGAGTTTGAATTCGTTTTAAATAGATATCTTTACAAGTTAGAATTAGATTAGTATTAAATACTATATCAGGGATGTTCCTCATAATAGAAAGTGGTTCTCTTATTACGTTTTTCGTAATTCTTAGTCTTTTTCTATTTTTGTTATTAGAGCAAAAGCCACGTGTGGCTAAACTAAGTTATTCTAATTGAAGGGGATTCAATACTCTAATTATAATCTTACGAGGTTTTGTGGTCCAAACTTTTATTCACTTTTTAATTCAAGTATTTCTTGTTTTGATTTCTTATATTTCCTGAATGATTAATATTCGATTAATATGACAATTTAATTTAATATTGATTATTCTATCGCTATCTAGGAATTCAATGATCCGTAATTATCATGAAGGATTGGTATAAGTATCAAATAGGCTATTTATGAATTTTCATATTTAACTTATGATAAAAAAAAACAAATTGAATAGTTGCAGTTATCTCGATAATTTAATTTGGGGTTTAGTGTTTCTCACGGAGCCTATCATTTATTTGATATAGAATGTTATCACACTTAATCAATATATGATAAGTTTTGGTTTGGATGCTTGGTTGAACCAACTAATTAAGGAAAATTTGAGACTTATTACGACTATCCTAATATATTTTGGATTAACTGCTTGAATTGCGAAAATATTATTTTTAGATCAATGATCAATGTTACAGTTAGATGAGATATTTCTTTTGAATCGAAGTTTACTAATCTTGACATTCTCATTTTTAAATTCAATTGGTTTAATTTGTTCTGATATTAATTTCAGTTAATCAATTACGTAAACAAAAGCTCCCCTTTTAATTTTATTACTTGAAATTAGGAAACTATAGTCTAGTTCTCCTAGGATTCAACCTGGTTCTACGACTACCAAGAAGTTTGGATAATCACAATTACTTTAGGTGCTTTGACAACTTGAACACAAAAGTGGAGTGACACTTTAAAATAGTTTTTAAATGTCATTAATTAAATCAATTACTAATGATGAAGAATTAGTATGATTGGACTCAAAATAAAATAGATATTAATTCAATACATTGTCTAATTAAAACATTGATAAAATGATTGAATTATATAGAAAAATCATGCATGGAAAAATTAGTCAAAACTACTTTAATATTCCTGAATATTTAGGTGGTCATAATGTGTTGCTAGACGCCAATTTCAATCTATGGATACAAATTATTTAATTAAAGAATTAAAAATAAATTAAAGGAGATTTTAATTTATCTTAATCCTAAATATGACTTAGGGTTATGATTTATATCCATTGTCAATATGTTGGGGAACTTAATAGATCACACACAAATAATGGATTGAAAAGAGAAAGGACATTTTAATCAAGTTAGATTTAAATGTAAATTTTGAAAAACTTTATGATTAAATATGAGATATTGATAAATAAAGATCAATATAAGATATTGGATCTTATTGGCTATAATTATGATGTAGAAATTTTTAAATAAAAAAATTATTCAAACTGTGGGGTGTTCATGCATCATAACTACATAATATGAGCTCAAGGATTTTTGCGATAACAAGAAGAAAATGGCATGTAGTTCAAATATCCAGTAAAAATATTCGATGGATGTGGTTAGTAATGGTAGAGGCATTGCGTAAATTGAAGAAAATGACAAAACAAATAAACATAAGTATACCCTTTAGATCTAAGATTTATATTTACACTGTAACATTGATATATATATGAAACGAGATTTTAAATAAAATTGCGGTTTGATTTTAATTTTAAGAATTTGAAAATTTATCATGTTGGAATTTAAGATTTTGACATCACCTATTCACGTTAGAAACGGAAATTCGTTTAGGAGCTGAAAGTTATATTGGAGTCAATAAAATGCATCGCATGCACAGTTAACTATGAACTCATATAGTAGAAGTATAAGAACGATACCCCATAACTATACTTCCAAAAACTATGCAAAATCAGCAATGCATTCTATACCGAAATATTATGAATGATGAATTCATTTTCCTCTATTTAAAGACGCCACAAGTGAGCGCATTAAAACCACAGGACCTATCATCCTCCATACAACATATTCACACAGTTCAAGCCATGTTTTGCCCAAAACATATCCTTCTAATATGTTTATGTCTTCTACTCCGACTCCACGGTACTGTCTGCTTAACGGGATTTGATATTGGATTTGACATTCATCACCGTTACAGCGAAGGAAATTACACTGCCAATACCCCTTATGGCTTTAATTTAAACAATTTGCTCAACTACCTATCCAAATCTACACCTCCGACAGGATTTTCCCTTGGCTCAAATGGTGAAGACCAATACCGCGTCAACGGTCTAGCTCTATGCCGTGGCGATGTCTCAACTGAAGATTGCAAGACTTGCGTAGCCGAAGCAAGCACGGAAATCCGCCAACGCTACCCCACAAACAAGGGTGCGGCTATTTGGTACGACTACTGCCTCTTAAAGTACTCAAATTTGGAATTCTTCGGCGAAATCGATAACCAGAATAGGTTCTACATGTGGAACGTACAAGAAGTAAGCAATCCAGTAGAATTCAATGCAAAAGTGAAGTACTTGTTGAGCGCAGT
>JAOSBN010000009.1:2227934-2260807 GCA_027563595.1 Erythroxylum suave
TCTAGTTAGGGCTACAATGACCCATCTTAATTATGTATAAATAGAGATGTAATACCTTGAATATAATACAATTCATTTCATTCTCTCTTAACTGCTTTAAGGTGTGCCGAACTATGTTATCAAATTTATGGTATTATTTGTTTTTTTTCACTTTTTGATTGTTTTTGTTTTATTTGCATTAGAGATGACCACGGTAAAATTAGAAAGTTTACAAAACTACTTCCCATATGATTTTTCATCAACCGATAACCTTACATGTCTCGCCGGGTCCATAAAAAACCAAACCAGACGGCAGTAACTTATGAAAAGTATGACCAGAGAAAAATTCAGAACTGTAATCCATCAGCATCCATATGCCGAGAAATAGTGGCCACGAGTTCCCGTTACAGGCTATGCCAAGGTAGTCTTTCAGTTAACAAAGAAAGAAGAGGACTCCACTGAAAAGCTCTAAAAGGCTTGTGCATATCATGTATCCAGATATAACTCTTGCAGCCAACAAGTGCTTTATCCATTTTCCATTGGAAAGAACAAACCGAAACAAACTCTCTCTTTCTTGTAAGCAGGAAAAGGGTACTCTACAGTTGCCTATAATCAGTAGTTCCTTAATTTATTCTTTGACTTGGGTAGATAATACTACTCGTAAGTATTCTGTTCGATACGGCATTGCCACCGTGACAAGAATGGTGTATCCAGCACAAGGATCTTTAGGTGAGAAAATGAGGTTTCATCATAGGCCTCAGATATCAGAAATAACATCCACTAGTGGAGAGAGAGTCAAAGAAGGAAAGATGCAAACAAAGAAGTCAAGCCCTGTGCAAAGTCTCACATTTGATACTAGCAGTATTGCTAGGAAAGCACCTCGAGCCATGGTAACGGATGACATTTCGAAATCAGAGCCACAGGTGAGCGCTCCAGTCGTAATTTAACCCCTTGACTTGTAATCCTCTGTAATTGCTATAGAGGTAGCTCTAACACCATTCTTGCAGTTAGGAAAGAAAATCATTTAAACCATAGTACCTGTGATCACGGCTCATAACAACTTAGCTTAGATTGGACAATCTGATCAGTGGTATTTGCTTCAATCAATATTATACTATCTTGCGTATCTGTGACAGCAATCGAGGTCATCAACAATGAATGGACCATGCTGATCCCAATTTCGATAATTTATCTCCATTTCTATCCCAAATGAACAAGACAACAAAGGCCATAAAGTAGTCCTTTTACACAAACCCTGCAATTGCATCAGAAATGGCGTTGTCGATTACATCCAACAAATGCATTCCACTTGGACAAGGCTCACATATGCACTCTTTTTCATGCAGAGATAAGGTTACTGCACCAATGCAATTGATATGTTCCAAATTTGTTTATTAATGCCTGGATTGAGCTTATATAGTAGCAAGTAACGATTCTTCAATAGGAAAAATAGAATAAGAAAAAGGTAACGAATACTTACCCTCTCACAGAAATCCTCAAATTTGAAATCTTCGCTTTGAATAATGCAGGGTCCTAAGGAATACGATGAAAAAATGTTAGCCAACTACGTTCCTGTCTATGTAATGCTCCCAGTAAGTGGGAAAGAAACTTTATTGGTTCACATGTTCTTGACTGCAGGCCAACTTTATTTTAGAGTAATGATTCATTTTTCTGTAAAACTTCACCTCTATTACAGCTGGAAGTTATTTCGGTTGACAATGTTTTCGAAGACCAAGCTAAGCTTGAGAAGCAGCTCAAGGAACTAAGAGCAGCTGGTGTTGATGGGGTCATGGTCGACGTATGGTGGGGGATCGTGGAATCCAAGGGACCTGAGCAATATGAATGGAATGCTTATAGGAGTTTGTTTCAACTTATCCAAAAATGTGACCTCAAGATACAAGCCATAATGTCGTTCCATCAATGTGGAGGCAATATAGGAGACGCTGTTAATATCCCACTTCCCAAATGGATACTGGACATTGGGGAAAGAAACCCTGATATCTTTTATACGAATAGGTCAGGTAATAGAGACAAGGAGTACCTAACATTAGGCGTAGATCATGAGCCACTCTTCAGAGGACGAACTGCCATTCAGGTAAGGTCAATCAGTGAGGCACTCTTTATGCAGTCCGTGGCATATTTTAGAAGACATCATCTACTTAAGAAATCTCTTTACTTTCTTGCCTAATTTACACGATACGGGAAGTAAGTTTTGTGTCAACATACAGAGTGACATTATACAAGTATGACAAGCAAAGGTGCAAAATGAGGTTTCACATTTTACTATCAGAGTCACACCTGGATATTGACATTGACTTTTTAACATTTTTGATAGATATATAGTCATTACATGAAGAGCTTCAGAGAGAACATGTCAGATTTTCTTGAAGCTGGACAGATAATAGACATTGAAGTTGGGCTTGGTCCTGCAGGTGAACTAAGATATTCCTCTTATCAAGCATCTCAGGGTTGGGTTTTTCCTGGCATCGGAGAATTTCAGGTCTGAGCTGTCTTGAATAATTGAACGAGGATATGAAACTATTTCCATTGAAAACTTAAATTGTTATCTGACACGTCGTATGTCATTTACCTGTAGTGCTATGATAAATATCTGAAAGCAGAATTCAAAGAAGCTGCAACAATTGCAGGCCATCCTGAATGGGAGTTACCCGATGATGCAGGAGAATACAATGACAAGCCACAATCAACAGAGTTCTTTAAGTCGAATGGAACATACACATCTGAAAAAGGAAAATTCTTCTTGACTTGGTATTCCAACAAGTTACTGATTCATGGGGATGAGATTCTTGATGAAGCCAACCAAGCATTTCTTGGTTGTAAAGTCAAATTAGCAGCAAAAGTACTTTTCCAGAACGTCCATTCTTGTTAGACGTTGAAATCAATAAAACTGCTAATTTGCATCATATTCTGATGATCAAAATAGGTGTCTGGAATTCACTGGTGGTATAAGAGTGAGAATCATGCTGCAGAGCTTACTGCTGGATATTACAACTTGAATGACAGAGATGGTTATCGACCCATCGCAAGAATGCTAGCAAGGCATCACGCTATTCTGAATTTCACATGCCTGGAGATGAGGAACGACGAGCAGATTACCAATGCTAAAAGTGGGCCTCAGGAACTTGTTCAACAGGTAATATATATATATATATAGAATAGAAATTTAATGATAAACGCATGTTGAGTGCATTATCAGATGCTGTCTTGTACATGGAGGGGAGCAGGTTCTGTCTGCAGGGTGGAGAGAGAACATCGAGGTCGCAGGGGAGAATGCACTTCCAAGATATGATGCTGCGGCATACAATCAAATAATTTTAAATGCCAGGCCCAATGGTGTCAACGGGGACGGCCATCCAAATTTGAAGATGTACGGACTGACGTATCTTCGTCTATCAGATGCTCTGATGAAGCAAAACAACTTGAAGCTATTCAAAAGCTTTGTGAGGAAAATGCATGCTGATCAAGTAAGCAGCCTAGAGACGAGTATAATAGAACAGTCGTACTCAAAATGTTTAAAATAGTAATACAGTTTCCTTTTCCTTTTCAGGATTACTGCCCAGACTTCAGCAAATACAACCACGAAATAGTCCGACTGGAACGGTCCAAATCCAAAATTCCCACCGAAGCTATCCTGGATGCAACTAAGCCAATGATGCCATTCCCTTGGTTCAAAGAAACAGATATGCCTGTTGGTGGTGCTGGTCTACTTGCTGATTTGGTAAACTTGATCAAATCACTTTTCAAAGAATAAGTAATGAATTACTTGTTTAAATGTCCCAGCCAATGGCACGCCCAACAAAGATACGTTTCTCAATAAGTGTATAGGTATCCACCCTATAAATACCCTTTTGGTTTAAGTTGAACAAAACCTATCCTATATGATCTTTCAGGTATACGAACTTATAAGCAAGTCTTATCATAGGGTGGAAATCCCCATAATACTAGAAGTTGTATACTTTTCTCCACAGAAAATAGCAAAATGTGGCATTGGACCTATATGACTATGTCTTTACTCTTTAGAGTAACAATTCGTTTGATGAATAATATAGAGCGTGTTCTTAAGATCTGTTAGTCCATAGAAGTCACTCGTATAAATGGCGACTCGGCAGAGAAATTATGTGAATTGGGAAGGATTTTGCATATGCGTTTTTTCGTTTTCTAATGAGTAATTGACATTCAGGCGACCAATACAGGTTCACCTAAGAACATGTAATCTACAATCCTTACTTTATAGCAAAATTACTCTTTTTTATGTTGAAAGAAATTTATTGAAAAGTTCCAACAGCCTCAACAATTACAACTCAAAAGAAAAACATCATAGTAGTAAGCACAAGTGACGCAATGTACATCGTGAGCAATATCACAATTCCATTGATTCTATGGAATGCCAGAATCACGATCTTCTAAAGCCTATTGATTCGTTGAATATCTAGACTAAAGGCATCAAAATCGAATGAAATTCGATATTTGGGGAGAAAGAGCAAAACGGCTCTATAATTTTCTTTTTGCAAAATGTGATAACTATCTTTTGCCCTAGGGTGCACATAAATAGGCCACTGACAGCTACCAAAAATAGAACCGAAAAGACAAAAATTAAAGTTGGTTCTAAAACGTAGTACAATTAAAGACGAATAAAACGCCACAAACGACGCCCAAGAAAGAAATGTCCTTAAAAAGATAAATAGGAAATAAAACTTGTCGTAAATACTAAAAATGATCGTTTAAGGCCCTAAACGAAGGAATTTGGCCGAAAAAGGCCATAGCTCATCGCCGTTGGCGATGACTTGTGCGAGTTAGCTCGTTTCCTTTGAAATAGGGTCATCATATCACCCAATTGTGACAGACCAATTTCTGTCCCATTTCAACAAATACCTATTTGCCACTATTTCCGCTTCACCAACAAGGCAAATAGTACAATGAATAGCAAACCAAAGAATGAGTAAAAATTTCCAGGCATAACTCATTGCCAAACGACCTTTTGTTTCTCTCTTGTCAAATGGAATTCACCTGAGTCCCATAAGCCAATTTGAACATTCTTTGTTCCCTTCAATATGGACAAAAAAGTATTAGAGCCTAAGAGATAATGCCTATCCAATCGTAACAATTATATTTTATATAAAAAAGAATAAAGATGTGATTCTGCGTGAATGAGAAGAAACCGCAACACAAGTACGGATCATCCAGATCCTTACTGGTGATAGAACAAAGTACACAATTCATGTCTGCCAAAGGTAATTTTAGAGTGTCTTTGATTTCAACCCTTCTACTGCAGACCATAAGAAGAAAGAGTTAGATGGATTTAAAGTAGCGTCTGGTGCCAGCCTAGTCCAAACATTTCGAGTTTAGGGTCTGAACAAGAATTTCTTATAAGAAGAGGTTGTGAACTTCGTCGGGATGTCCTTTGCCCATCAGATTATATCATATTGGATGACTCTAGAGATTAGATTGGTAAGTTATTTATAATGTCCTTGAATCTTCTCATAGAGAGAGCAGGCCAAGACTAGCTATTGTATATGTTGTGAAAAATTGATCGGATTAAAGCAAGTTTACAGCTAAATAAAGATTAAATAATTAGTAATGAAGAAATTGATACACAGAATATACGTGACAAACCCTCAAACAAATTAGGGTAAGAACTACAGGTAATAGGCATTAACTCTCTTTAATCTTATAAGGAAAAACACTAACTCTCTCAAGAAAGAGGAGAAACATTCTAAATTTTTAGGGACTAAAAATGAAGAAGAGAAAATCTTTGGAATGAATATAAAACCATCTAGCAAGGCCTATTTATAGGCCTTTCATATGTGTTTATAGCTATGGATAGATTGTCCACAACTATCCTTTATTTTTGTTGCTAACTTCCTGCAAGTGGACAGTTATCCACTGGTAGGTCAACAACAACAATCTCCCACTTGAAGATTTGATTGAATGTCAATCAAATCTTCACACCATTCTTTCTTCCTTTCCATTTCTATGTCGCTCATGTCTTCATTAGGTCACAATAAGGTCAAAACTAAATAAATTTGTCAGTGGTGATCATTTTCATCATAAAATCTGTGACATTGACTTTAGCATGAATCTTTTACATATATACAATTCCTTCTTCCACTTTTTCACGAACAAAGTGATATTGAACTCATGTGTGTTTTGTTTTTGAATGAAAAGTTGGATTCCTTATAAGATTCAAGGCACTCTAACTATCACAAAATAAAGAAATCATCTCTTCCTTAATAATATAGTCTAAATGCCAATCTAGTCACCTTTTTGGGCAATTTGATCGATAAGCTCTAGATCTTCAGACTTTATTGGTTCTTGTACCTCATGCTCTTATATTGCTTCAGAAGAAGCCATCTGGGATTCCTTTTCCACCTAAGCAATAGTAGTCTCTAAATCTTCCTTTGACATTTTATCATCTTCTCCTTTCTTTTGTAGCTCATTTACAAACATTACATTCCTACTAATGATAACCTTATGAGCAGTGGGATCCTATATGCAATATCCCTTTACTCCATCAACATACCCTAAGAATAAGCATTTCCTATGTTTTAGATCTAGCTTCATTGGGGATTTTACATCATATACACAGGACTTATGAATATATGGAAGTTTGAATAATCAACTGGCTTACCAGTCTACATCTTCATCAGTGTCTTCAACTTAACTGCATTTGATGGGGCCTGATTCACTACATAACAAACGTTAATTACTGCTTCTTCCTATAAAGTCTTATCTAAGCTTGTAGTTGCCAACATAACTCAGATTCTATTTAGCAGAGTTCTGCTCATCTGCTCTACCACTCCATTCTGCTAAGAAGTGTATACTAATGTGAACTGCCTTTAAATGCCTTCTTGTTTGCAAAATTGATCATATTTAGTGACAATGTATTCTCTTCCATCATATATCCTCAAACACTTGATCTTCTTTCCAGATTCAAGATCTATCCATACTTTGTAAACTTTGCAAACTGGAAACACTTCTACCCTTCTCTTTATTGGATACACTTAACATCTCTTGGAATAATCACCAAAGAAGGACATGAAATAATTTGCTTCTCTTAGGGATGGAACTGCTGCTTGCCATACATTAGAGTGAACCAGCCTAAAATTGATTTGCTGCTAGAATTTGATGTGTTGAACTTCAATCGATGCTGCTTGCTTGTAACACAATGTTCATAGAAAGGTAGAGATAACTTTGAGCCTTAAAAGTAGCTTTTGCTCAGTAAGAATCTTCATTCCTTGTTCAAACACATGTCCACGTTTCTAATGTCATATCATTGCATTTGAACATCTTGAAACAACTGAAGCTTCTATCTCCTATGAAATTTCTCCCTTCAACATGTACAAACTTGTAACTTTTCTCCCTTCATAAGTACAAGTGCACCTCGAATTATTTTCATGATCTTATTTTCAATTTCAACCTTGCAACTAAGATCATCCAGTTTTCTTAGAGATAACAAGTTCTTCTTCAGGGCCTCTCATACCACACTCTTTGAATAGTATGAATCATCATACAACGTTAGCTTGATGGGTCCTATACTAAAGATATTCATGGTATGATCATTGCAACTGTACATAGAATTGCCTGACACAGGTTCAAAATGATAGAACCATTCCCTTTGAGAAGTCATGTGACAAGTAGCTCCCAAGTCGAAAATCCATACATTAGCAAATATGTTTCTGCTTTCATTTGTTATCACTACCTCACAATATAGAACGTTACCATTATCTGAAGTGCTCAGCACATTTCCTTGAGGATCGAAATTTATCTTATTATGAAAATTCTTCTTCACATTAACCTTTTTGCCACATTTGTAGCATCTTAAATTCTTCTTACTTCTTGACTTTCCCCTACTATGATAGTTTTCACTTTGGCCACGTTCCGTTGAACTCCCTCTCATCACCACCAATGCCTCTGCTTGTTGTGAAGTTGCTTTCTTTCTTCCTTGTTCTTGTGCCAATTTTCTTTTTCAAGGATAACAACTACAAAATCATCAAAGACTAGGTGGTCCGCACGGACATTATTTGTTTAATTGATGATGATTTGATCATAAAAAACTTATAGACTTTGAAGTAGAAGTCCAACACGTTCTTAAGACTCTATTTTATGTCCCAATGATGTGAGTTGGAAAATGGTACATTTAAGGTATTGATATGCTCTATCACTGAAGTAGATTCTGACATCCAAAGAGTTTTAAATTTTTTCTTAAGGAAAATCTTGTTACGAAGTGACTTGGCCTTATACAGCTTAGTAAGATAATCCCAATTCTCCTTGGTTGTGCTCTTCTCCTTTATGCTTGACAACACCCCATTTGCTAATTCCATATGAAGATTTGCAATACCATTCTCATCTATCTAATTCCAATTATTATCATTTGTGAATGCTGCCAACCTTTCGCTAATGGCCACTAAGCAATTATCTTTTTTTAGGATATCCTTCGTCTTCAACTTCCACTATAAGAAGTTACTACCATTAAACTTCTCATTCTCTAATTTTACTGCCATTACTTCTATCATGAACTTAGCTCCCACTATTTCACTTTAACATTACTTGTACATATGAATAGTATCGTATACATGAATAGTAAATGGTTGCTACATTGATGACTCAGCCCTAATACCACTTGTTGTGAAAAATTGACTGGATTAAAGCATGTTCATAGCTAAATAGGATTGAATAAATAGTATTGAAGAAATTGACATACAAATTTTACGTAGAAAATCTCCAAACAAATTAGGGTAAGAACCACAGGTAAGCGGAAGAAATTTCATTATGAAAAATTTAGGAGCTACAACCTCTCTCTAATCTTACAAGAAAAAACACTAACTATGTCATGAAATAGGAGAAACACTCTCGAAATTTTTGGGGATTGAAAATGGAGGAGAAAATGTTTTTAGAATGGATATAAAATCATTTAGGAAGGCCTATTTATAGGCCTCCCATATGTGTTTACAACTATGGATAGATTGTTTGTAGCTAACCTTCATTCTTGTTGCCAAATTCTTACAAGTGGAAAGTTTTCCATTGGCAGGTCGACGACAACAGTATATGATTAGTGTTTATACCTAGTCTTTATAGGGATAATTGCTGTAAGTGTTTAGTAATCCCTTCTCCTATAATGAGGTTTCATGTCATGCCAACATTAAAAGAGAAGTGAGTGCTTCTAACATCTCCCATCTTATATTTGAAAGATAATTATACCAAGTCTTTTTTAGGAAACAATTGTCTTAAGGTCCAGTAGATATTATTGTTCACTTTGATGGAATATAATACTTTAATCCTTTAAGAAGTAGGACGTGAATCTACTTCACCTGTAAATTTTCCTCATCTATATATAGTTTTTATAGTCTCTTAACAAGTACCACTTATTGAACTGAGGTGATACCCACACTTTCTATTTTGCTCAAGTAATAACATTTGCCCAATTAACCTTAGGAATGTTTATCTGACTATTTGTTCCACTTTAAAGGAAATCTTTATGCAATTTATCAATGATTTTCATAATTCCCTTTAGAAGAGCCTAATGAGAGCACTTAGTCAGGTTGTCAAAGCCCCCAAAATAATTCTGATTCTCTAAACTTCTTATAGTAGTCGTGGAACTAGGTTGAATTCTTAGAGAACTAAACACTAGTTTCTTAATTTCAATAAATAAAATAAAATAGGGTTTTGGATTAATTAATTAATTAATTAAAAAAAATTATTAAGGAATCAAAATTAATTAACTGAATATAAAAGTAGAATTTCAAGAATATGTAACTCTGATTCAAGGGAAAGATCTCATCTAATTGTAACAATGATCATTAGTCTAAGAAAAATATTTTTCACAATTCAAGCATTTAGTCCGAAACATATTATGATAGTTATAAAAAATCTCAAAGTTTCCAAAATTAATTAGTTCAAACACTTACCATCCATTGACTGGGTGTGATAGCATTTCATATCAAATAAATGATAGCAATAAGCTTAGTGAAAAAGACTAACCCTAACTTAAATAATTGAGATAGTTGCATTTATTCAACGTAGTTTTCTTGTTTATCATAAATTAAATATGCAAATTCATAAGTAACCTATTTGCTACTTATACCAATCCATTATGACAATTACTTATCACTGAGTTCATTGATAGCAATATAATAATCAATATTAAATTAAATTGACATATTAATCAATACTAATTTTTCATATTTTAATATGAAAACTCAAAACAAGAAATACTTGAATTAAAACATGAATAAAAGTTTTAGCACACAATATGTCACAAAGATACATCTAGAATATTGAATCAGCTTGAATTAGAATAAATGAGTTTAACCATACATGGATTTTGCTCTAATAATAAAAATAGAAGAAAGACAAAGAATTGAGAGAAAAGTAAGAGAACTTTTTTTTTCAGTAAGAGAACTTTTTTTTTTCCATTGTGAGGAACGTCTCTTTCATAAAGTTTTCCTAATCCTAATCTAATTCTACCTTGCAAAGATGTATATCTAAAGCAAATTCCCACGTGATAGGGAAGAGAGAAATTTCTCAGTTAAACTCTAACCCTTCAAGTGATCAGCCTTATCTATTGCAGCAATCCCTTCACTTCATCCTAAATTTGTGATTATCATAAGTGGAGTCTGAATTTGATTCAATCTCCACTTTTCATCTCCTAAAACAAAACACACATTAATTTTCATATTTAAGCACTAAAATAAATCCAAAACAAAGGAGATCTTATAACAAAAATATCAAGATAAGATCTTATCAAATTCTCCCACACTAGACTTTTGCTTGTCCTTAAACACATATCAATTTAATACATTAATCATCTTCATAACAACCTCTCATCTCCTTTCATGTTATCCAGAAATATCCAAAAGCTAATTCATATTAAAGGAATGAGATAAAATAACAATTTAGAGAATAAGTACTCATAGGATACGTTGTTAAAATGTAACATCACATCAATTCCATCAAAATCAAATGAAACAAGACTTAACACTCTCGTAAGGATTTCACTCTATATGCTCAAAGTGTTCAGGGTTCATTAAGCTCTCAAATCATAACAAAACGAGTTATTTACATAAGCTTGCTAAAAAATCATATCTCCACCACTAACTAAAGATGAACTTTATGCAAAAATCAAAGGGACTTTACAAGGGTTGTAACTTGACTTAGGTAAGGTATGACAAAAAAAAAAGCTTTTTAGCTAAATAAATTGAAGGAAATCATACAAACTTATCCACGAAAGTTTCAACTTAAGTCATTGCAAAATTCACTTGATTTAAATAACATCCCTTTCATTCACCCTCTTTTATTTTTTCTTTTTGTCTTTTTTGTTTTTCTAGAAAAATATCAAGAGTAGATTTTTGTTTTTTTCTCATTATATAGATACATAGATATACTTCTCCCTATTCTATTAAAAATTAAAACAATGCAACTTGAATAATCTAATTTACATTTCACAGAAATAATCAAAATCCTATGCAAATAAGTTGATATAATTCCTTCAATTTAGTGGTTCAAAATCACTAAGGATATGAAAAATAAAAAGGGTAAATTTGGCTTATAACAAGGTTATTAAGCAAAGAAAAGAAAGGTTAATGCTCAAATTGAATTTCTAAGGATCAAAAGTAAGTTAGGCTTGTTTAGGTAAAAAAAAAATGGTTATCTTAATTGTCCTCATCATCTTTATACACAAATTCATAAAAAAATATGGTCTCAACACGTATTCAAAAACAAAGTTCTAGCATAAACAAGTTATGTTTGATATCACACAACAAAAAGATATGTATGAGCGCATATGTGATGGATGTTCTTAGGCTTAAAGTTCACGTAGGTGTCAAAAATACATCGTCTTACACATTTTCATTCAATAAAACCAAAGAGATACTTGAAATAATTTAATGAAAACATTAATTATGGTTGTCTCTCTCATGCATTTGATCTTAAACTGAGAATGTACCTTATCTTAAGGATTATTCATCAATAACAATCATAAAATTATGACGTTATCATGAGGAATAATCAATATATGAATCAAAGTATTCATAAGTTCAAAAACAGATCACAACGTTTATCATAATATATTATCTTGCTCCCTCGTACCTAAATCATAAATTGTCCCCAATGTATGCGCAAGATACTCACATAAAAAATAATCAACAATAGAAAGCATATAATAGAGGAATCCTTGAATTGTGAGCATCTGAACGTTATCCATGAACATTTCTTTGTGGTAATGGTTTTAGAGCCTATAACAGATTGATGGTGTGCAGTAGCATTCACTAGAGATTTTTCATTTGCTACGATCCTGATGTCAACTTTAGACATCCCAAAATAATAGCTACTATAAATAGAAAAATAATGAAAACAACTTAATAATGATTGAAATTAAAATGAAAGTAAAGCAACTAAAAATAATTAAAAATGCAATTAAAATAGATAGAACCACAAAATAATATTAGTAAGTGTTGGTGGTGGTTTCGTTATTGCTTGGACTGTTTCTGCTGGCGCTGAGTGATGCACATCTACTATTGGAGTTCTGCCTTATGCACGTCTATTATTGCTGGGTTCGTGGTGCGTGGACGTTGCTGGAGTTGTTGATCGATTGGAACATTTATGGGTATAGCTGTATAGTGCGGGAATGTGTAGAAGGGAGGCTTGTTGTTCGCGTTGTAGGTTGGATGGGTTGTTTATAGAATTAAAACAAAATGCAGCTGTGACGGATGTGCGTCTATGGACTATATCACGTGTCCATTACCCTCTCCTCAAAAAATGCACCTAGTGGGGTGTGCAGCGCCCATACTTATAAGCTAGGACCCTCTCCATTGCCTGTCCAATGTGGGACGTGACACTCTCTCCCACCCTATCCTATGACACCCTCGTCACAAGTGGGCCCCCTGCCTACCCCATCCTGAGAAGCGCTTGGCGGGACACCGAAATCAGGAACGGGTTGGCTCTGATACAACTTGTCACGTATCCATTACCCTCTCCCCAAAAGATGCACCTAGTAAGGTGTGCAGCGCCCATGGTTATAAGCCAGGACCCTCTCCATTGCCTATCCGATGTGCGACATGACAACTAACATGGAGGGGGTTTTTATGGAAGCAGAATGCAGGTATGCTTTGCATGGGTGGAGTGGCATTTCTGAATTTGTTTTTATTTGTCTAGGTTGGATGTCTATGGACTGGCATAAAGGGGTGAGTTTGTTTCTAATTTCCTAAAAAAAGAAAAAACAAATTAGAGTTATGGATTTTAAAAAAATTAAAGAAAAATTATTAAAAATATTTAAGTAAATAAATAAATTACATAATTATATAAGAAAATATGTATATTTATATTTTATTTAAAAAATATTAATTTATAAAAAAACTTTAGGGTTCCAATCCAAAACACTAAATCACATAATGCGAGATCTCGCCTTATGAGATTTAGCAATTTGGAATTCCAAAGCACTAAATTATATAACGCAAGATCTCACTTTATGATATTTAGTAGTCTAGAATTTTAACATCTTCACTCCAAAACACTAAATCATATAAGGGAAGATTTTATCTTATGAGATTTAGTAATTTGGAATTTTAAAACCTCTTTTTCCCTTATGCCAATAGATTTATGTTTTAGAAACAAGAAAATGCAAATTGTATAGAAGTGAAACAAAATCAATAAAAACTATCATATTCTGGGTTGCCTCTAATAAAGCATAATTGTTTAATATCATTATATTCGACGTGCTTTTACTCCTCCAATTTCTCAGTAATTGGGATTTTGTACTGCTTAAATAGTATTATTAGCCCTTCCTCTTGTTCTTTCGTCATCCTTTTTGAAATGATTATAGGTAATGAATTTCCATCACCTAAATAGATAGACTTTAGGCGATCAGGTAACACCTTCAATTCTATATTTGAAGCCTGAAAAGTAAAAGGTAAGATTTTGTTGCGATTTATATTAAGTTCATCATTTAAACTTTCCGAATCTATTAGCATTGTTGACAATGATTCCACAACTTCACAAGTTTCATCAACTTGTTCATTCACTTCCAATTTAGCTTTAAGCTCCACCTCATCTTCAACACTTTCTTCTTTAAACATATCCAGTACAAATGAATCCATAATATCCATATGATAGATGGATTGAAAATCATTAAGGTGTTTAATTACTTTAAAAATATTGAGCTTTACTATCTCTTCATGAAATTCAACAGAAAGAGTACCCTTATCCACATCGATTTTCTTCTTGGTCATCTTAATAAATTACCTACCCAAAAAAAATGTTCAACACTATCTCCATCCATTTTCATGATATAAAAGTCCATTGTAAACACCAAACTATTAACTTGGACTAAAACTTCTTCAATAACTCCAATAGGATGCACATATGAACGATCTACTAGTTGAATAATCACAATAGTTTCTTGTAAAGAATTCAGATTTAAAGCTCGATAAATTGGTTATGGAATGTCATTAATAGATGCACCTAAGTCTAGGATGACACGCTCAATTTTCATATTACCAATAACACATGGAAGTGTAAACATATCTAGATTTTTCGTTTTTTTAGTAAGTTTCTATTTATCACAGTTGATACATTCTTACCCAAAATTATTCTCCCTTTATCCTTCAACTTCTTTTTATTTGTGCATAGCTCTTTCAAAAACTTGGCATATTTTGGAACCTACTTAATCAAGAAAGCCCTATATTGCATTAGTTTTATGTAGGGAGTTTTTTTGCAATCTAGGACAGATATCCATAAGATGTCCAAGGCATGAGCATATTCTGCACACTCTTATCGATCGCAATTGACCTATAGCCATTTGATGAACTAAAGCAGTTAAGTCTGAAATTTTATCCTCAAGGTACATGTTACTTACCTTATTCACATGCTTATAAGGAATGGGAAACCTTTCTCCTAAAAATCCCATATCTGTTGGATTGGGGAACGAATTACCCCTTATACGGTTATGGATACCTCTCTCCCATAAACATGCTTTCTTGACTGGGATGGGAAGAGAAAAATCATGAGGGTTTGGGCTGGGCCTAAAGCCCAAAGCAGACAATATCTGTAGGTTGGTTGTCTGGGTTTTTACAACTGGTATCAGAGTCGGTTCCTAACCCGTTATGCTAGCAAGGATGCTAGGTCCAAAGGGGGATAGCTAGCAAGGACGCTGGGCCTAAGGGGGGTGGATTGTAAGAATCCCACATCGATTGGAGAAGAGAACGAAGTACGTCTTATAAGGGTATACATATCTCTCCCCTACAAAATGCATTTTCTCGACTGGGCTAGGAAGAATAAAACTAGCCCAAACCCCAAAGTAAACAATATCTGTAGGCGGGTGGTCTGAGCTGTTACAAATGATATCAGAGTTAGTTCCCGACCCGTTGTGCTAACAAGAATGCTGGCCCAAAGGTGGATAACCAGCAAGTATATTGGGCTCAAAGGGGGTAGCCAGCGAGGATGCTGGGCTCAAAGGGGATAGATTGTGAAAATCCCATATCAGTTGGAGAGGAGAATGAATTACGCCTTATAAGGGTATATATACCTCTACCCTATAGACATGTTTTCCCGGCTGGGCTGGGAAGAGCAAAACCGTGAAGGTTTGGGCTGGGCCCAAAGCCCAAAGCTGACAATATCAGTGGACGAGTGGTCTGAACTATTACAAATGGTATCAAAATCGATTCTCGACCCGTTGTCCCAACAAGGATGCTGGGCCCAAAGGAGGATAGCCAATGAGGGCGCTAGGCCCAAGGGGGTGAATTGTGAGAATCTCACATCGATTGGAGAGGAGAACGAAGTATGTCTTACAACGGTATGGATACCTCTCCCTCATAAGATGTGTTTTCCCAGCTAGGCTGGGAAGAACAAAACCATAAGGATTTGGGTTGGGCCCAAAACCTAAAGCGGACAATATTTGTGAGCAGGCGGTCTACGCTGTTACATTTCTCCTTTTACATGATTCCAATTTTCATTTCATCCAAGAAAAGCCATCTTTTTCTCAACAATGCCATTTTCATTTGATATAATAGCGTTCTGTTATATAGTAATACATTTGATAAATACTGATAACTCTCGAATAGAGTATTAGAATAGAAAATTACATTAGAAGCTCCATCCATCCTTGTCCTAAACTGTTGAGAATTTTTGGCCATAGTTGATACCAATTGTCTAGCTACCTCAGGTGTTTTGTTTACCAAAGCTCCTCCACTAGCTAAAACTCAATTTAGAATCCAAAATAATTAGGTTTGGTTATTTTTGTTTTGATTTCTTATTTGACATTATTTTAATAAAATTAACAAATATGCCTATCAAAAGTAATTAATTAAAATTGTATTAATAAAATATTTGTTTGCTTTAACTTTTTTATGTTTTAATTTTGGTTTCTTTCAGTTTCATAAAATATAAAAGACGTGAAAATTAATTTTTGATCTGTATTTTTGGTTTTTTTCATAACTCATTAACCTTAACTAAGGATGGCAATATGCAGGTGAATGTATATCATCTTAATTAGTAGAGCTACTAACAAGTTGGTACTTCACGTGAATTTTCATGGATCTTCAATTATCTGCTCTGCTAAAGAGACTTAGTTTATCCTCACATTAAGTATTAGTTGGGAGATGGAACAAATATTTGGTTTTGGTTTGATAACAGGACCAACTATAACCCACTTTTCCACTAAGCAGATATAGCACATTCTAGGAACATAATTGCTAATAATGCTAAAGTGTCTACTCTTACTCATAATAGGGATTGTTTGGCAATTTCAGAGGTTTCTACTTGCTTGTAAGCTATTTACCTCAGATTCCTAAGACACACTAAAAGGATAGCTTTGTTTGGGTCATGAATAGTTCTTGTCATAGGATAATGGTTACTAATGCTAAAGAATTCCCTTAGTATGATATTTTATGGAAGCAAACTTTAAACTGAAAAGCTTCAATCTTTACTTGGTTGCAAATAAGGATAGGCTGAGAACGAAAGATAGATAGTTTGGGATATATGATCCTGTGTTTGTTCTATGTAAACAAGCTGAAGGGAGTAGGAATCACTTATATTTTTGCTGTAGTTTTACTAAAGCAATTTGGAGCAGGATGATGCACTTTTTACCAGTTCCATGTTATACTTTTGAGTGGAGAGAAACTTTGAATATGATCATGGATTGTATTGAGCAAGGTAAGATAAATGGGTTGCTCATTAAAGCAGTATTTACTACTACCATCAACTTAATATAGACGGAAAGAAATAGGAGTGTGTACAAAGGAACAGAAACTGACAAATACCAGATAACATATTTGATTATTAACTAGGTTTGAGCTACCTTAATTACAAACTCAAAGCCAAATGCCCTTACTAATAACATGAAACTCATATAGAGGTTATAATTACTTATACCTATTATAAATTAGTCTCATAGATTATTTTTATGGATTTGTGGATAGATTAAGTGTATCATTGTAATGTGATTTTTTTTAGTTTTTGCTATTATTAATACAATATCATTTAATTTTTTTAAAATATAGATGACAATGGACCTCGTTGGGCCTTCAGAAAGGATCAAGCTGGGTTAGGTTGGGTTTGAGCCTAATTGCCAAGCTAACCTTAACCAAGACATCTTTCGTAATGCTTTTAGGTTAATTAATTAACCTAAAAGCAAATTAAATACTCATACTAAATAATACAGGTTCATCAAACCTTAGCTTCTTAAACATGTCACATCACATTAAGTTCTCTAATGCCCTTATGAAATATTATAAGGAATAGTAAAACTCTTGAGGTTATTGATTTTTTAAGACAAATTGTTATACAAGATGGTGGAGAACTCCTGACTTAAAATAACCACCAACTACTTCTTAAGTCTCTTCTTGTTAGAAAGAAATTCTTTAAAAACCTAGCATATTTTGGCATTTTTTAAAGAGTTCAAAAAAGAATGTTAGCATGTAACTATTTAAAAAGCTACAAAATCTTGCCAAATTAATTTTCCCTTTTATCTTTCCTAAGTTTGTATGGTGTATAGAATTTTTGGTTGGTTCTCTTTGACCATTGCCTTCTTTAGCTCCTCCTCTTTCTTTTTCTCCTTCTCCTTCTTCTTTTCCTTCACAACAACTTTTTCTTTCTTTTCTTCTTATTTTTTTCAGCATTTCCTTTCCACTCCTTACTCACTATGTTCACTTGCTATCTTAGTTTTGGCTCAGTGTTATTAGGCAAAACATCTTACTACGTTTCAGAGGTTAGCTTAGCAGACTATACAATCCAATTTTCTAAGTTGTTGATGGAGGCTTGTTAATTTTTAAGGGATTTTTCAGTAATTTGGAATCAATTATCAGACGTAAAAATAAATTTTGTCACAAACTCCTTATGACTTAGCTTCTTTTCCTGTTGTTATTATATTTATTAACATTTAAGTAAAGGCCCTTATTTTTGTTGCCTGTAATTATTCCATAAAAAATTTAAGATGACTTCTCTACCCCAAATTATAAGTAGTACTCTTAGGATTATTTTGAGACTAATTTTTGACAAAATCAAGAGGCTCGATTGGCTGTCCCATATTATTGGGTGCACAATTTTCATTATTGGGTTATTCACCATCACAAATGTCGTAAAGTTGTCACTATTACATGTTGAGCTACTAAACCTATACTACCGATGTTCTTGTTTAAATCATCCAATTTTGTATCTAATCTTGTATCCACATCAACATTATGAATACCTCTTAATTTATGTTATGGCCTTGAGTTCCCACATTAATAGTTGTTTATAGCTATATTCTCAACTAACTCATGTAATTTTTATGAGGATTAAGTAGGTGGTCGAATGAAAGATGCTTCAATCAACTATTTGGATAGACAGCTCAATCCACTATTGACTACATCTATAACTCCGAATCAAGTTTATAGTGTTTGTGAGACTGTGATTTTGTGCTTTGAACATTTTACCTTTTTAATGTTATTTTATTACTATATGATATCCCTATTATTTTATTATAGATTGTTACAAATGTAGGATTGACTTTAGGATGTCTTATGATGAATGAATGGGTATTATAACAAATAAGGGTAAGGTGTCGTATTCAATGTTACATCAATCAATTGAAAGATCGACAGAGAAAAAAGAAGATTTTTAATTTGCTTTTATTATTTGCTTGCAAGCTTAATTTATTTTTAACAATTCAATTCAACATTTCTTTTCTGTCTCTTTACGAATACCCTTTTTGTAAAGAGATTGCATATTATCTCTAAGTCCTTCGACAACCTATTTGCTTCACTTCTCAAATAATAGACAAATGTTGAGTATCTCTTTAAATGAAGAACATCTTTATTATTGTACCTACTTTCCAAACCGGTCGATTGAAAGAAAATTTGTTTAATAAGTAAATCTGTTGCCTTCGTGTAATTAATATCAAGCATATATGCAATTCATGAAATAGTTGTGCACCAACGGGCAAAAGAAAATGCCCTCCTGGTTATGACTGGGCTTTAGGACAATTGTCACATTGCCATAAATAGTTGCCTTATACTGATAGAACTAATTATGGCATCTCTTAGTTCTTATCATAAATATGCGTTCTCCCAAAGTAGTCCGTAACGAAGAAGAAATTTCTTCTTTCTTTTTTGATTTGCACTTACAATGAGTCGCCAGGTCTCAGCGAAGAAAATTGATAATCCTTCTGCTCGTCAAACAACATTTACAAAGCGCAGAGATGGGATTGTCAAGAAGGCCTCTGAATTAGCTGTGTTATGTGATGCTGATGTTGGTCTCTTGATATTTTCTCCCAACGGTCGATTAACCAGCTATGCCAGTCATGGAAGGTTGATACACCGCTTCTGCAGCTCGAAATTGTGTTGCTCTTTAATGTCTTTATAGTGATATTCAACTTTGATTTTGGGATTTTGCATTGGTTTTGCAGTGTGGAGGATATCTTTTTTCGTTTCTTTGACCATCCTAATGAGCTACAGGCGGAGTTTGTCCAGCATTCTCTTCACTTTCATTATTAATTTTGAATTATGTTTTGATATGCATATTATCTACTTGGTGTTCACTGAGACGTTAATTCCAATCCTTCATTTACGTTCTTTATTTCAATGTACAGGGCTGTCAGGAATCAAGAGGTGATTACAAATCTGTTCCTCTCTACTTTAAATTTCATTGACGGTAAACCTTATTGATGTAAAATTATTTCCAGCATCTTCAGCAAGCACTCAGGAAGTTCAAATATGAAGGGCAGTTACTGGAGAAGATAGAGAAGTCTGTATTCTTTATATCTCTCTTTATTTGTGTGTGTCATCAGTTTGCCCACCTTCACCTTCACCCACTTGCACACATGTAGATAAGTACTGTTGTTTGAGAATTCTGTTCTGAACTATAATTCTTTTGTTTCCGTGTACGTACATGCCTACCTCCCATGGCACAACAAGTTCAGGATAGAGGTACTGTTTCAATGAAATATTTTCTTTAGACTGGATAATATTTTTATCAAAAGTAGCAAAATGTACCACATGTTTTTAAACGGTCCTTT
Source organism: Erythroxylum suave (assembly GCA_027563595.1). NCBI lineage: Eukaryota > Viridiplantae > Streptophyta > Magnoliopsida > Malpighiales > Erythroxylaceae > Erythroxylum > Erythroxylum suave. The sequence continues at coordinate 2,248,417 of JAOSBN010000009.1, forward strand.
ATCTAAATTTTCAGGCTCTAGAGGCAAAGCTTCGTGAACTCAGTCAGCTAAAACGTCAGAAGAAAGAAAAACTCCAGTATGTAGATCACTGCAAACTGCATTCCCTGTGACTGAAATAAGTCTGTTAGGAAGCACAATAGCATGCATTATCTTTGTATTCTGGCGTGCGTGGATTTTGATGTTCACACAATTTTACTTCTACTTTTAAACAACAGGTTATATAACCCAGATACTGGGAAGATCACTTCTTTTTATGCTGCTCGTACGCATGAGGAACGTCTCACTGCTGCAATTGGACGTCTGGAACAATTGAAAGTGCGCATGCTTACTTCCCATCTTGAAACACTCTCATAGTTTCTTTCAACTTTAAATTTGACTCTATCCTCTTCTCTTTCTCAGCAGGCAAAGCAGATGAATCAAGCAAATCCTGATAGTTCCAATGTAGAAAGAAGTGCAACATTGCTTTACTATCTTTTTATGTTCAAGATTTGTGCATAAATGTAATGAGTGATGATTGTACTTGTAGGTGGCCGCCGCTGTTTCCTGTGATACCAAGTTAGCAGCAGAAGATTCCAATGAATCTGAGACAAAGAGGTATTATATAGTTTCATTTTGGGACTTGAGTTCGGTTTGCTATTACAATAATCAGATTAATAAATTGGTATCTTTGTTCATATGTCGTGAATTTAATAAATTGGTGTCTTTGTTCATATGTCGTGACTTCTTATTCTGTATCGAGATTTGAAATTGACTGTGTTATCATGATTGGTTATATAGGACTTTGTCAAGAGATGAACGGTCCGATCAGGCCAATTTAAGCATCTCTTCCGAACAAAAGAGAAGTACAGAATCTCCAAATAAGTGGGCACAAACTTGAGGTCCAATGCAGGTGTCTACTACGTAATAAATATAACTTCTCCGTGAACTAGATCCATCAGCATCCTTGAAGCTTTAGATATCACTACAGTTGCTTTGTCGAAACTCTCGTCCTTCATTAGAATATTGAAATTGATAAAGCAAACATATACAAGAGGGGTGAATTATGTGTATAAAATTTTTTTGCAAGTTATTTCAGTTCAAAAGTTAATGATAGGAGCTTGTTTATAATTACTACAATAGAAGCTTGTTGTGCGATAAGATCCTGTTTAAACGAAAGGAGTCTGATAAAACCTTTTAAACGACAGGAGCTTACTAAACGAAAATCTTGTTATAAACAATTCAAAACAAAAACTGTTGGTTAAAAAAAAAGGAATCTTTAGCAAATTAAAAACAGAAAGAGCCTACTATAACAGTGAAAGAGCCTCTTGCTGAAATAAACACACACACAATATAATACGGAAATATAAAAGTTAAGAGAAGAGAGAGAAGGATACAGTCAAGTTATACTAGTCCGGCTTATAACCTAAGCATACGTCTAATCCCCAAGTATTCTACTTGAGTATTTGACTATAAAAACAAGTAGTAATTTGATGAACCTCTCTAAGCTCACAAGTTAATATTTTTCAAGGTTCTCTAACCTTCCAAACTAGTAGTATTTAACTAGCCTCTCTACAGGAAATGAAATTTGCTCCATATGAGCTACACTAATCTCTCTCAAAAATATTTTTACTTTCTAAAACACAAGAGATTTTACAGTGATATCACTTTCAAAAGAATTTATAATATAGTTGTATTTCGAAAGTCTGATCTCCATTCGTAAAGGCAGCTGTTCTTCCTTAAGTAGGATTTTCTTTCAACTAGCCGTTGCTTCACTTGCATCCTTAGTCAATTGGATGGGTTTAATTCCTAATAACTTCGATAGTCATTTTTGCCAAAAATCTTTTAGTAACAATATGACCTTCATATAAACATGATGCTTTCGAATAGACCATTTTTTAATAAGGTAAGTTCAAAACAAGGTTCCTGTAAGAAGGAAAGCAATTATTTTATGATTTATTTCCTTTTAAGAATTATGTCTTTGTTTATATATAAGGAAATAAATCCAAATTGAATTTTGAAATAATATAAGGTTATCATCAAATTCGCTAATTATGAACCTTAAGCTAACAATCTCCCCCTTTTTGATGATGACAAGCAATAATAGATATATTTTCCAAAGTTTAAAAAGATAATGGATGATTTCGAAAGATGCCTGAGACTTTTATAAGTTCAGATATAATTAGGAGGAGCCTGCCTTAAAAAGTCCCTCAAAAACTCAAGTTAGGAAAGTTGGGTGCGTTTCTGTCATGTATAGGGCCACAATCGTGGACCTTTACTTTGGCTTGGGTCTTCTCCAAAATTCCTCCGTTTTTTGATATTAGCCCTAAAACACTAACAAACTCATCAAGGCGCCTCAAATACTCAACATTGAAGCTCAAAAGCATTCTCTAACCCATAAAACACTTTAAAACACAAATATTTAAGAAACGAACACAATTCTAACCTAAACTCATACTAAATAATCAAATTAATAGCTAAACACAAACTAAACTTGGCTTGCCTTTAAAGCAACTCATTTGATCATCAAATCAGGGACTGCTATTTTGTGTGTGAGGCACAGTCTAGAAGAAGAGAAGGAGTAGTAATAGAAACTATAGCCTAACAGAGCCAAGCTAGTGGGTCTAGGTAGATAGGCCGTGGTAGAGGCAGAATGAGTTCTGGGAGCCCTTCTGTTAGGATTGAGGTGTGGAGTAACCCATCGCAGTCTTTGGCCCGAGTATATGTAATTTCCAAATAGGAGGCTCAGAATACTCCAGCTGTCGTTGCAGTTGTGTTGCTTATATTTACTTTTGAAGCTTTTGCAGTACTAGATCCTGGATCTACACACTCTTTTATCGTACCATATCTGGCATCTAGGTTGCATTGTGAAAGAGAATTGTTGAAACAAGGATTAGAGGTGATGAGTATACCAATAGGTAGTAGTACAGTAATAGGAGAAGTCTGCAAAAGATGCTTAATTCGAATTGATCAGGCAGAAATTGGAGGCACTTCTTTTAATTTGATAACAAGGAAGCTCAATCCGACATCAATGCTGGAAGGGCAATAAGAGTATTGTATGCCAGTCAGGTTAATTGATTAGCAAAGGCTTCATCAGTAATATGATTTTATGAATATGTTATTTTGCAATTTTATTAGATTGACACCAACATAAAAATCTCACATAAAGTTAGCAACTGTCCTTTATTTCCAGTTGCGAGTGGGGAGGGATTGTATGAACCTTAAAATAAACAATTAGATATCAGAAAACAAATATTTAAGCTTGTAGCTTGTGACTTTTTAGGCAGAAACCTAGAGGAGAAAATATTTGTTGATTCTGAAGTTATATTGTTTATATATACAAATCCAACATCAGTTGTTCGCCGTCTCAGAGTAGCCTACCTAACTAATTTTTTTATCCTCCTCCTCCTGCGACAACTCTCCAACCTTTTTTGAAGATGATGATGGGTCTATATTAGATGATCCTATATTGATATACTACTGCATCACCAGGACCGAAGCCAAACACTCAAGAGGAAAAAGATTAATACTTTACTTTCCTGTTTAGCTTAAGTTCCACCTCAATTCATAAAGTTAACCTAGCTCTCAATGCATACAAGACCATCATAAATTCAAGGTGGAAGTAAAATGATTTCAGCAAAGGCAAAATGGTGATAGCAGATTATATCTATCTTTGAGCAGATTATTATAGAGATCTTGAGCTAACTATGAATGAAATTGAAGCAAAATTCAGAAATTGTGAGTGTGTGAGTGTTTTGATGGTGAAAGTAATGGAAAGGAGAAGAATGGCACAACAAAAACTACTCCTATAGTAGCTTGACTCATCAAATGCTAGGTGTCTCTATACAAGGCATAAAAGTATCCAATTCATGCATCAGTTTTTTCAATTATAACAATTAATTCCAAATTTACTACTTTTAAGCAATCAAACCAAAATTGAAGACATAAATAATACACAATTTACATCACGATCATTTTAAACCTTTTATACCTCGAAATATGTCAATTGAGTGCATATACTATCTTTGCAATGTGTATAAAATCATAATTCATGTGTGTATGTTAATGATATGCATGCGAATGAAATGCATTTGATGAATACTAAAATGATAAAACTCATATGCAATAATCTAAGACTCTAACCCTTAGTATGGAAAACGGGCTATTACACTTAAGTTAAGAACTAGAAATATATTACTTAAGTGGTAATTAGTAGTCGGGTTTCCATAATTAATTCAGATGATAACTTGTTGAATAAGAAAGTTATATTAGTTCATTATTCGATTTGATTTAGAACCTAATTGTTAATTTTAGTATAACTTTCTAATCATTTTCCTTAATCATCCACAGGAGATTAAAGTAGTGAAGTTAATTCTCAAGAATCTTCCACTTCGATTAGACAGAAGTTCAACCACCAAAGGTTCTTAAGTGATTCAACTCCTCTACCTCCACAAGCTTGTAAAAGTTCTTCTTCCAACTCAAGTTCCTCTGGAAAACATTCATTAGAACTTAAATAAGAGAGCTCTCATTGTTGTTCCTGTAATTACAGTGGCAACCTTTTGCTTCATCTCATCAGTCTTCTATTGTTGCTTCCTTCTTAGGGAAGGTAGTGATGAAGACAACCTAAGAAATGAAAGAAGGGATCATAATCCTCTTATCAACTTAACTAACTTACTTGTTGTTAAGTGGTTCCTAGATTTAGTTTGCATCAATTTGCTTTAAGTGCTAAGGTGATTTTAATTTTTCATGCAACTTTAAACTACTTAGGTTATTCATAGAATTCTATGAGTTTATAAAATTATATTATCAAACAGCAAAATATTGATGGTAGAAAGACTACTTCTTTAATCAGTAATATATAACAGCAAAGGGTGGAAATAATGAGTGTTCATTAACAGAGGCTTCATTAGTAGTAGCAGGTGGTATAGGTGAAGTACTTCTAAAACCTCCTCCTCCTCCTCCGCCACCATCACCTCTATCATGTCCCCATCCTCATATCCATCTTTAGCTCCTCCTGCTCCTCCACTAAAAGGAAAGATAAGGCCTTCACCTCTTGGTCAATATCGACAAAGACATAGCAGTTCTAGTGAAAATTTTGATCTTGACATTGGACCTCAGAATCAGAAGACCAAATTAAAGCTATTCTTTTGGGATAATGGAAAATCCAGTTCACTCAATGGTCTGGCTTGAGTTTAATATGGGATCATTCAAGTAAAACATCAAATCTAAGTGAAAATAAATTTTAACAGGAGTAATACTTTCAAGTCTAAAATTGTTCATAGACAATTAAAACTTTTCAGGTTCAATGAGGAGATGATGGATTCATTATTTGGATGTCATGCAGCAGATAACAATAAAAATAAGCATAAAAGACATGCTTCTGAACCTTCAAATCAATATATTCTTATCATCGATATTAGGAAAGCACAAAATTTTTCAATACTTTTACGAGCACTAAATATGACGACAGAAGAATTAGTAGACTCCTTGGAGGAAGGTAAGTATACCCCAACAGTCTCACTCTGTGAATATATTGCAGTTATTCATTTTAGAGCATGCTTCATGGACATATTGTCAATTATTTTAAAACTAAATCTTTTGCTGACTTAAAAGCTTTTTCAAGACAATTTCTTTGTATATCCATGCATTTGTGACTCAATTTGGCTTCACTTTAGAATTTTTTCCATCATGCTAATGGTTGATTTGACGGACTAGAAAGAAGTAGGTATATTGCTACATCATAGCAATTTATGATTTAATTCTGTCATTCAAAATTGTTTGCTATAAAGGTGGCATTCTTGTATGGGAAGGAATTAAGAACTAATGCTTGTGGACTTGTGAAAGTCAGAATCAGCAATTATTTTGGAGTCATTGTCTTTTTCTTCCTGTTTTAAGGAGTAAGCTTTTCCTAGAAATTAGTATAAACTTGGTGTTATTCTGCTAATCTTATGTTCGCAAATTTAAGGTTTAGAAACAGTATGAAATAAAATTTCTGATATTGAATTGATTATTGATAGTTTGATCTCTCTTTGTAAGCTGATCAATAGTAAGGTTTATATGCTTTCTTATATAGAATTGCATGATGATTCTTATAAAACCTTGATTTCTAAGCCTAATGGTACCAACTTTAAATTAGTTGTAATGAATTTAAATTTTAAATGAGTAAATGAACTTCCAATGTAGCTCCACAAACTTTGTTCGACATGGCACTAACACCATATGAGGAATTGACACTTAGACTATTCATAGGTGATGTTTCTCAATTAGGTCCTGTAGAATGTTTCCTGTAAGTCCTGGTTGAAGTTCAATTTTCCTTTGAGCATATAGAATCACTCGTATTCATGATTTCTCTTCAGAAGGAAGTTTCTGCTCTTGAAAGAGTCTTCATGCCACACTAGAGACAAGTTAACTTTATTGTATTTTGTTAGGTTGGTTCTCTCCTAACTATGAGGCCCAAGCCCAATTTTTAGTGTGTCATTAGACACATCATGTGGGTATCTAATTACCCTAATTTTTGCTGAAAGAGGTGTGCAGCTATTTTGAAAGAGAAGAGGTGTGGGCCGTTTTTTTATGTGGCTTTTTCACCACTGCACAGTTTTCATCAAGCAAGTGATCGGATGGTCAAATGATGTCTGTTTGAGCTGAAATTTTAACCAAAGGCTCCTCACACATAGTTCTTTAAAATGGAAGATCCTTTTTTCAATCAGAGGTCTACATAACTTTAGAAAAAATCCGTGAATAGCCTCTATTTTCTGGTGATTTTTTTCAACTTTCCTTTGTGTTTTTCACTTTTTTGATGAGCTTGGGTCTTTGTGAGTGATCCCTTTATGCATTGGAAGAGTTGTATATGTGTGCCCGGAGTCTGTGACTTGTGAGACTACTTTGTACCTTTGATTTTGTGATAGTCAAGCTTTTACCGTCCCATGGGTTTTTTTTTTACTCTCTCACATTGAGGGAGTTTTTCCCACGTTAAAATTTGGCGTTCTTGTTGATTGATTCATTCTATAAATATTTCTACTATTTTGCTGCTGCTTTTATGGTTGAAGTGCTTTCGTTTGTTATTCCCAGGTGGGAAGTTTGTTGTTTCTGCTGCGTAATTTTATCAAATTGGTATCATAGCTAGTTTGTCGAATTTTCTTTGGCGAAAAATGGAAGCTAATAATAATAGAGTGGTAACTTTGAATGGTCCTAATTATAATGTCTGGAAGGCCAAAATGGAAGATCTGCTTTATGTTAAAAATTTTCTTCAACTAGTGTTTACTACCGAGAAGCCTAATGACTAAACTGATGATGAATGGAATTTGATGCACATACAGGTTTGTGGATATATTAGGCAGTAAGTAGATGATAATGTTTTGAACCATATTATTGGGGAGACACATGGTCGAACTCTATGGTCGAAGCTTGAGGAGTTGTATGCCTGGAAAATTGGGAATAATAATATGTTTTTGATAAAGCAGTTATTAGCCTTGAAGTATGTTGATGGAACACCAATGATGGATCACTTGAATAATTTCAGGGAATTATGAATCAACTATCTAACATGGGTACTGGATTTGATGAAGAAGTTTAGGGGTTATTACTTCTTGGCTCTTTACCATAATCATGGGAAGTTCTGAGAACATCATTGTCTAATTCTGCTCCTGATGGTGTGAACTTTATAGATCTTAGCAAGAGTAGTGTTTTGAATGAAGAGATGCGGAGAAAGTCACAGGGCACATCATCTTTACATTTAGATGTTTTGGTTTCTGATTCTAAGGGAAGAAGCAAGAGTCGGGGTCCTAAAAATAGAGAACATAGTAGAAGCAAGTCCAGAGGCAGATATAAAAATTTTGAGTGTAACCATTGTGGTCAAAAAGGACATATAAAGAAATTTTTTTGGAAGCTGAAAAAGGAGAATAGCAAGGCTAATAAAGGAAAGAACAAAATGAAAGATGATAGTGATGATGAAGACAGGGTTAATGCTACTCTTGATGACTTCCTTATTGTTGCAGAGTATGATTCTGTGAACCTTGCTGATAGTGCTACCAGTGGGGTAGTTGATAGTGGTGCTTCCATTCATGTTACATCCAAGAGGGATTTATTTACTTCTTACACTCCTAGTGATTTTGGTGAAATGAGAATGGCTCATGAAGGCATAGCCAAATGTGTCGACATTAGACAGGTTTTCTTGGAGACCTCTAATGGTTCAAAATTAATTCTCAACCGTGTTAAACATGTTCCAAGTATTCGATTGAATTTGCTCTCTTTGGTAAGTTGTGCGATGAAAACTATGATAGTTTGTTCTCTGTGATTGTTGGAAACTTCGTAAGAGTTCCATGGTTATGGCTAGAGGAGCTAAACACACTACACTTTTCTTGACTCAAGCTAAGGTTACTAAAGATGTTGCTAATGCAATTGAGTCCATTGATGGAACCAAGTTATAACCTAAGAGGTTGTGTCATATGAGTGAGAAAAGGATGATTATGTTAGGCAAGAAATTTTTTTTCTAGTTTTAAGGCTGGACACTTGTGGAAATGTACTCACTGTCTTGCTTGGAAACAAAACAGAGTTTCTTTCAAGAGTCACCCACCTTCAAGAAAGCCTGAGATACTTGATTTAGTGCATTCTAATATGTGGGGTCCTATAAAGACTAGAACACTTGGGGGGTCTATTTATTTTGTAACTTTTATTAATGATCATTCTAGAAAAATGTGGGTTTACACATTGAAGACTAAAGACCAAGTTTTAGATGTGTCCAATCAATTTCAGGCTTCAGCTGAAAGAGAATTTGGGAAGAAGCTAAAATGTATCGCACCGACAATGGTGGTGAGTATCTAGGGCCATTTGATGCTTATTGTAAAGAGCATGGAATCAGACATCGGAAAACTCCTTTAAAGACTCCTCAATTGAATGGTTTGACTGAAAGGATAAACAGGACCTTGGTTGAAAGAATAAGGTGCTTATTATCATTGTTTGGATTACCAAAATCCTTTTGGGGTGAAGCTTTGAGCACAATTGTTTATGTCTTGAATAGATCACTATGTTTCCCTTTACAGTTTGAAGTGCCAAAAAAAGTGTGGTCAAGTAAAGATATTTCTTATGATCACTTGAGGGTCTTTGGGTGCAAAGCCTTTGTTCACATTCCAAAAGATGGGAGATTCAAGCCTGATGTGAAGACAAGGCAGCGTATCTTTGTTGGTTATGGCATGGATGAATTTGGCTACAAGTTTTATGATCCTATTGGAAAGAAGATGATCCAAAGTAGAGATGTGATTGAGCCCAAGTTTATTACATAAATTGGCGACATCTTCATGACTTTTGCTGTACTTTTTGACTCCTATCTCTACCTTTTATGCTTGAATTGATTTTTGAGTGTGTGCTTTTATTTTATGTAGTTTGAAGGTGAAAATTGTTACAAATCAGCATTCATTGCACTAATAAATTGTCTGAGAAAGTTGATTATGCAAACTACCATCCTTTTATTGTAGGAGACTCAAGGAAAAGGAAGTCAAAAAGAAGATATGGAATGAAAGAAGATTGAAGTGAAGTCAACTCAGCAGGAAGTTCGCTGCGGCGAAGTGGATCTGTCGCTGCGGTGAAACACGCAGATTTCAACAAAGGGGAGGACCTGGTGCTTCCACTAACCAGTTCCCTAACCAATAGCAAATCATAACTGTCCCACTTAAGGATGATACCAACCAACTGCTGCAAAATATGATGACTTTGATGAAGGAAGAGCGGAATTCAAACAATAATCAATTCAATGCCATTGCTTCTTTGATTCAGTAAGATTCTTCAAAGAATGTTGCTCGGTTCAATGCCTTGGAAAAGAGAATGGAGCAATGGGAGACAAAAGCGGAGAACATCAACTCTTTTGTCACTCAATTGTCCAACAACATGAGTGAGAACCAAGCAAGAAGCAGTGGACCGATTCTTTCAAATACTCTGATGAACCCAAATAGTTTAAATGCAATTGCTCTTCGAAGTAGGAAATAATTGAGGTTTAATCATCAAGAGGATGAAGAATGTGATGAGGACTCAAATATTGTTTGAGCAATTTCATCTCCAACATCCACTAAATATTCTTCTGGCGTTGTATTTGATAATAGCACATGGAGAATTGCCTTTACCAAAGAACAACGGCAAGAATTCTGAAAGCTTCAGGGAAAAAGAACTTTTGAATGAAAGAAAGTCTGAATCATAGAACAAAAGAGCTACTTCAGAAAGTTCCAGGGAAAAATCACCAACATATGAGCATGGGGAATTAAGCAAGCATGAAGCCCAAGGTAAAGAGGTAAACCTTCAAGACCTCCCTTTTCCTAATTCATATTTAATGAGCAAGTGTATGACTAACATTAAGCATAAGAAAGATATCATTGATTTGTTTGAAAAAGTCGAAGTCAACGTCCCTTTGCTTGACTTAGCGAAAAGGGTTTCGGCCTATGCTAAATATCTTAAGGACTTGTGCACAAACAAAAGGAAGTTTAGGCCTAATGAGAGAGTTCAAGTGAGCTTGAATGTGTCAGCCCTTTTTAAACCCCAAATACCTGTCAAGTGTCAAAACCCTGGATCTTTCACCATTCCCTGCATAATAGGAAAAGTTACCATAAGAAGGGCCTTTTTATATCTGAGGATAGCAATCAATGTGATGCCTAAGTTTGTTTATCAATCATTAGGAGTTAAGAGTCTAAAGCCTACACTTGTAGTGTTACAATTGGCTGATAGATCTTTTAGGCATCTAGTGGGGATTATAGAGGACATTTTGGTCCAGGTTAAGGATTTAGTTTTTCCTGCTGATTTTTATGTGCTTGATATGTCTTCTGAAGTTGTGCAGGATATATCTTTGATTCTTGGGCGACCCTTCTTAAGGATTGCTAGTACTATGATTAGCATGAAAGAAGGTAAGATCACCATGGAGGTAGGAGATCAACAGGTGAGCTTTAATATGTATAAAGCTATGAAACACCCCTATGAGGACTATTTGCTCCTAAGAGTGAACATGCTGGACATTGTTGTTGATGATGCATGGTGCTGAGTTTGAACTGGCAATGAACCCATTAACTAATGATTCCTCGAAGGAAGTATTTTTTACTGATGTTTCAGGTGAACTACAGAGTGTGGACATTAGCATAGAAGTAGGAAGTAGTCAAGTTACTTTGCCACGGCATGACTATGAGCCAAACGTCCCCCAAGAGTTCAAAGATCCACCATAAGCAGTAGGTTGTTTCTCTTCCTTCATTTACAATGTACTTCTGCTTTATGATTGAAGATGACATTGTTATACTTGAGTATGTTGACTAAGTGTGGGGGAGAAACTACTTCAGTAGGATTAGGTTTAGTTTTTAGTAGGACTTAGGTATAGATGTTTTATTTCAATAATTCATCTTCCCTTTGAATTCTGTATTTTAATAGACGCATGACACATTTTCTATAATAAGGGAAATTGGTGTAGATGATGAATTGCATTTCGTTTAAATGATGAATAAGGAGTTACATATGAGCTGAATATCCGATTAGAAAGTATTTTTGTCTCTCAGGAAAACTTCGCCGTGATGAACTTTGCATTTGCTGCAGCCACATTGCCTCTCAAGCCAATTCACCGTGGCATGAATTAATATTTTCATTGCAATGAACACCTTATAGAGTCTTCGCTGCGGCGTACGTTAATTGTTTGCCACTGCAAAAGATCTTCCAGCACAAAACCTCCGAGGGACATTTCCCTTTTTACCTTTAATGTTCTTTTTACCTTTCAACTACCCTCTGTCTTTTTCATCATTTCCCTCCCCCCTCTTCTCAACTTACCACCCTCTTCTCCCTCTTTCATTTTCATCTTTCTCACTTACACTTGGCTGCGGCGATTACCTTGCGACATCACCCTTATTCTCATCCTCCTTTAGCCATTTCGTGTGCGTGGTTGGTGTCTGTGTCTCCTCCCTCCTTTTCGTAAGTTTTCCCTCTTTTATTTCTTTCTTTCTTCACTTAATTTCTAATGTTAGGGTTCGTTCGCCACGGCAAGGAAACCAATTCTTTTGCTGTGACATGGAGAGACTGACATGCTTTGCCGCGATTAGGAATCCTTTCTTTGCCATGGCGTGAATAGTGTAGCCTTTGTAGAGTGCAATCTTCGTCACGGCGAAAGCCCAATTTCTCCGCGGAGTGAAAAGTGCAGTCTTTGCCGCGGCGAAAGACCAATTTCACCACATCGTGGTTTCCAAGTTTTAATTTTTAGTGAATTGTGCTCATTCCTTATATTTATTTTTCCTTGTTTTCTACAGAATTATGCCTCGAACGAAGAACGCCACCCATCACTCCACCCCTACCTCCTCTAGCTCCTCTGCTTCCTCCCATCATTTGGATTCTACCCAATCCTCCCATCCATCCAAATCCTCCCACCCCTCCCATTCCACATACTCCCACCCCTCCCATTCCACAC
>JAOSBN010000009.1:2286951-2300533 GCA_027563595.1 Erythroxylum suave
TTTGATGAAATGAAATGAGGAAAAGTTGGTTTTAAAAGATCGTGTTTTTTTTATATATTGATGTTTTATTATGATGCCATGTGAAGTGATTGTAGTGATTGTTCGTACCTCATCCTTGTCGTAGGATATGTACCGGAATGACCTGCGGACATCTCGGTGTGTACCTTGCGGTAAGAGGGAGCTACACTCAAAACAGACATAAATATCACAAGTATATAATACAACTCAATTAGTATCTCACATCATTCAGAATCAAATCCTATATATCATATCATTCAGAATTTTGGACATGATATATTCATCATATTTCAACAAGTCCATTATGAACACAAGCATCTCAAATAATTATTTCAGGATAATCTAATCGTTCATTTCATCTCATTCATATCATCCATATATACACAAACATAATATATCATTATATCTATGCAATTCAGTCATTCTTTGTAAATATTCATATGGTATATGTAAAGATACATATGCAATGCACATAAGACTCCACTTTCATTTTTATTTTTTTGTGACCAAGTACCTATTAATTGTCCAATATCCTTTGTGGATACTGGCTTATTTTAGGTACTGACCCATATCCCTTCTGGATATCGGACTTATTTATAATTGAGCATGTGGCTCTTTGTACATATTCTGAGGTTTAAGGTCCTTTTAGCCTATCCACTCCGGTCATAACTCCTTTATCTGATCACACACATCAATGTCATGAAATTCATCATCTCACATAATATGTTATCAATCACTTTTATTCAGTAATCATAATCATTTACCAATATCATCATATCAGAGTTCAACTTTCAACATTTAGTTAAGCATCACTTATTCCATTCACATTCACGTTCATATTTACCATTGGATCTTGGTTCAGCATTCAAGCATAATGTTAAGTATCACTTATACAATCAAATTCATATACAATGAGCACTTTCAATATAGTCCCAAATAATGATCTTCTCGAACAATTGTCTAGAATTATCGTAATCAAACCAGTAATAGTTCATTATGTAAAATTTTGACTAGAGCAATTCAAGCATAGTGAAATACCTCTAAGTCAACTTACTAAACATATAACTCAAATAGAAAAGCATATATAATTGAGTTGACACATCTAGGTTAACTCACAGTATGCTTTAGTAAGCTATTAGCTTGATGATCCAACAATGTCTGGATGTTTTCGATGTATTTTTGCTTCTATTGTCATGCCATACACACATAACCATCATATTACTAAGTTGATCAATCATATAATTATTCGTCCATGCATATGCATATGTGTCATATTCAACGCATGCTCAATTGACTATCCTAGGTATTCATCCATACACTTGCATATGTGTCATATTCAATGCAAGCTCAATTGACTATCCCAAGAATTTATCCCTAATCACATCGCTTGACCAATTACAACATCATTTGTGTATGTGAAGCTTACACTTAGGTTCATAGATCAAAGCACTTGGTTAGTCTAGTCTTATAATTCGATCATCCATCAATGGTATTCAAGCTTTTTATGGTCTCATAATACTCAATTCTCATTAATCTTTACTTAATATTCATCACTCATCTTAATAGAATTACAATAGCCATCATAGGGTTCACCTTTATTTCTATAACATCTCAAAATTCCATATTTGAACATTTAATATTTAACAATCCATTCTTACATTAAAACCTAAATCATCATCCTAAACATGTCACTCATTTAATCACTTATTTAAGCATCATTCTAAGTTCATTCAAGCTTCATTAAAGCCTAGAAGCATCATAAGGAAATGACTAATCATTTGATGTTGCAATCCATAAATAAAAGAATCATATTGGATGTTTAGCTAATTCCCATTTTTGGCTTTTCCAACCCTATTTTTAGATCAGTTTTGTATGATAATTATGACCTATAAAATGAAATATTTAGGCAAAACATTCTTCTAATAAAATGTTTGTATATGTCTTAAGTTTCTAATGACATTAAATTTATTTTGGTTGGTTCAGTATTCTGCAAGTTAGACCCAAAATACCAAAAACTAGTCTCAAACAATGACATCACCCAGTACTCAAATTCAATCCAAATTTAGAAACCATAAGAGACAAAATTCAAATTCAATTCATTATGATGATTGTAGCTATATGTCTCTAGTTTGACCTAAATTAAAAATCACCCCATTTAGATATCTACAAATTAAGATATGGCTAAAATACTGATGCCTATTCAATGGAAACACTCAATCTAACATATTCCAGCACACTTCATCATCAACCTTCAATAAATCATTATCAAGACATACAGAAACATTAATAAGACATCAGTAATTATCTTTCATATTTTATAGTTCCACTAATTTGGACTCTAAAATCCTAAAAAATCAGGAAATAATAAAAGGTTCTTGCACAGGGGTCTATCATAGGCATTATTGGGGAAATAAACATAACTCGAGCTCTAGCACTATTTTCTCAAGCCACTTTCATAGAGGTCAATTTAAGGCTCATATCTACAACTTTAATTCTTTGAGTTTCTTCAATTCGTGCTCTAAGGATATGGAAGATAGATCAAAAGAGAAAGATGAAATTGAAACCAAAATTTCAACTTACTTTGATAACTTCTTTCTTTCTCCTCTTCTCTTTCCTTTTTTTTTCTCCTCTCATTTTCCTTTCTCTCTCTCCTCTAACCTTATCACCTAGCTTCACTCTCACTTCTATTGTCTTTTTCATACATTTTCTCTAGAAAATTCAAAAAAGTCAATTAATCCATATGTTATCATTCCATTGGTCCATATGTCACCCTTCTATTGTTACATATGTTATGCTTTTATTGGTCCATATATCACTAGTTTATTGGTCTATGTGCGACCCTTAATGGGTCCATATGTTATCCTTATATTGTTCCATGTATCACTTACTTTAGGCCCCACATTTCACTCATTCAAGCCTCTATAAGTCACTACTTGTAAGGCTACTCATGTCACCAATTATAAGGCTACATATGTCATCATTCGTAAAGCTACATATTTCACCATTCTAAAGCTCCACATCACAAGTCTAACATTTCATTCATCACAAATTCTAAGGGCCACTTGTCCTTCATATACTCAAGCCACTTTTTATCCAATTAACTAAGCCATTTGTCACTTATTTCCAATGTCACATGTCATCATTTCATAGGCCTAATCAACCTAAATTCACATGTATCAATTTCTCTTGCTCTTTAACCCAATTAACTAATTATAACCCATCAATTCATGTTATTGGTAAATCAAAATGTAAAACATTGGGAATGCACATTCATATCACATTCATTTTCATTCTATACCCTAGAATATGTCAATTGCATGTATATACTATCTTACAATGTTTTCTAAACCATGATTCATATGTGTATACAGATATTATGCAAGTGAATGAAATGCACCTCATAATTTTTAAATGAAATAACTCATATGACTCAATCTAACGGTTTAATCTCTTAACAATTTTAGGCGGTGGGATATTACAACTATCCCCTTTTAGAAATTTCGTCCTCGAAATTCTTATTACACTAATCAAACATATGGGGATAATGTTGTCTCATGTTTTCCTTAGTCTTTTAAATTGCTTCTTCTATAGAATGATTTCTCTAATAAATTTTACTAGAGGAATTACTCGATTCCTCAATTGTTTAGTTTGATAATCGATTATTTTTGTTGGTTCCTCTATATAACTTAAGTTACTCGCAATCTCAACTTTCTGAGCTGGTAATATATGCCTCAATAGATTATCCATATAAAGAAAATGCACATTTATAAGCCAAATATTGATATTCAGTACTCATTCATACAAATTATCAATACAATTGCACATTAGTACAATTCATCACTACAACCAATACAAATGTTCATCAATACTAATTATTCATGTTGTCATGTTGTATTTCTTATTCATGACTGTTAAGTTTCCTTTCTGTGTTAAGCCTGCACATTTTCTGTGGGTGTGGATAACGGATGCTGCTTTGTGTAACTTTTTTTGTCAGTCATAAGCTACCTTAATCCCACTGCAAATCATTTTCACCTTATCAACCGTATCTTGAATCAATATTCCTCAGGCCCTCTTTTTCCTAATACGAAGGTGTTTGACATCTTCTACCACTTAATTTCATAATCATATTATCTTTTTCTATATCATTGCCAACATTTTTAGAAGTTCTATTGCACATACAGTAACCACATATTCTAGACTTATCCTCTTCTTCAAAATTAAACCTTAAGCTATATTTTGCAAGTCTCAAACTAAACTTTGCAAGTGTCCACCAAATTCTGTTATAGAGCAGTCAATTATAAGAAAAGGAAAATGTAGATTGCAAATCTAACGTAAATGTTTTTAATATACAATTTTTATACAACTGCATTCCATTTCTCATACCTTGATTTTTGTAACATAAGTTACCTCAATTACATCTATTGATCATTAAATATTTCATAATATCAAGTATGGCAAGTATCTCAATTCTGGTCTCCGATCATCTATAGCAGGTAGATATAGTTGATAATCACATATAAAGATATCATTATACAATAACAACTTAAGATTCTATCCAATTCATGCACTTAAAGATCTCAGTATTACGCAGGACATATCCATTCATACAAAACAATCAATATCTAACAATAGCATCAAACAAGACAATATATTGATGTTCATAACTCATATTTCTAATTCGAAAAAATTAGAGATCATATCTGTTTCGTTTCCAGTAATACATTTCGCATGATAGATAATGCAAATATTTTCTAACATTTCTCAGTCTTGGATATCAAAGTAACTAACAACTTAACCTGAAAAAATCAACAACTATTAAAATGTCTGTTCCTCTATACAAGATTTTCAAGTCCTTCAAGCAATAACAATAACATTATCTCAGTAATGTAATTCGGATACTTTACAACAACAATAATATATACAATCTCTATATTTTATTCAGCTCCTCGTCCCTGACTATTATAATTATCCTACTCCAATATTCACCTTTGATTCGTTCAATATTCACCAATTCCTAAAAATGGAACATTTAGTTTACATGATATGATTCAGTGAAAGTCTTTATAAAAAGAAGATTTCTCTCCAAAGTTACTTGTATTGTTTATGAAATCTTTCTTAGTCAACTATATTTATCATTGCTTTTCAACCATTCATAATACTTCAACAAAACCAATTTCTCTTATATCTTATATAATTAGCATATTCTATATACTAAAGCTCGGTGATGCAGTAAGCATGCACATTTTCTCTTATGCCTTGGTATATACCATTAAGACCATTACATCTTATCTAGAGATTTATTTTCAAAAGGTCACCAATTGATATCTCAAGCTGATGATGCCTTGATCTCAATTGATTCTAGATAACATTTGGATATCCTATGAATATACAAAAGTTACCTATCCTTAGTGGTTACCATTTCAATATATCCACATAAATTCACGCTTCCACTATACTCTAATTCATCTAAGATATTTTTTGGGGATTAGTGCTTAAGAGCATTCAATATGTCATAGATCACCCCTGTACAATATCCAAACATGTAATACATACATGCTCAGTAGCATTATTCGTCAAGGTAACCACATTATCAGATGTACACTCACAATAACTAGTAAACTTAACCTTGAGGGCTTTTACAAATACCACTATCGTTTATTTCATCTCCCAATTATCATTTATTTCATCTTACATAAGTATGTTCTAAATTCACATACAATGAGTACTTCCAATATATTCCTGAATAATGATCTACTCAGACAATTGTTGTCCCGAATATTCACAATCAAACTAGTAACAATTCATTATGTAAAACTTAAATGAGAGCAGTTCAAGCATAGTGAGATACATATAAGTTAACTTACTACACATATAACTTAAACAGAAAAACACATAATTGAGTTGACACATCTAGGTTAACTCACAGTATGCTCTAGTAAGCTATTGTCTTGATGATCCGACAATGTCTAGACTTTTTTTGGTGCATTCCTGCTTCTATTGTCATGTAATATACACACAATTCACATATTACTAAGTTGATCAATCACATAACTATTCATCCATGCACTTGCATATGAGTCATGTTCAATGCATGTTCAATTGACTATCTTGGTATTTATCCCTAATCACATCACTTGACCATGTACAACATCATTTGTGTATATCAAGCTTACGCTTAGGTTCACAAATCAAAGAACTTGGTTAATCTATTCTTATAATTTGATCATCCATCAATGATATTCTGGCATTGTATGATCTCATAATACTCAATTCTCATTCTTCTTTACTTAATATTCATCACTCATCTTAATGGAAGCACAATAGCCATCATAGGTTCACCTTCATTTCCATAACATCTCAAAATTCCATATTTGAACACTTAATAATCAACAATCCATTCTTACATTATAACCTAAATCATCACACTAAACATGTCACTCATTAATCACTTATTTAAGCATCATTCGAAGTTCAATTCAAGCTTCATTCAAGCCTAGAAGCATCATAGGGAAGTGCCTAATCATTTGATGTTGAAATCCATAAATAAAAGAAGTATATTAGATGTTTAGCCAATTCTCATTTCTACCTTTTCCAGCTCTATTTTCAGGTCAGTGTTTTATGATAATTATGACCTATAAAATGAAGTATATAGGCAAAACCTTATTCTAAACAAATGTTTGTATATGTCTCAAGTTTCTAATGACATCAAATTTATTTAGATTGGTTTAGTATTCTGCAAGTTATACCCAAAATACTAAAGACTTTTCTCAAACAATAACATCACCCAGTACTCAACTTCAATCCAAATTTAGAAACCCTTAAAGACAAAATTCAAATTCAATTCATTCATGAAAATTGTAGCTGTATGTATATAAATTTATATAAATTAAAAACCACCCCATTTAGATATCTACAAATTAAGTTATGGCTAAAATACAGATGTCTATTCAATGGAAACACTCCATCTAACATATTCTAGCACACTTCATCATCAACCTTCAATAAATCATTATCATTACATCTCCTAACCAAAATGTTTAATAGAAACATTAATAAGACATCAGTAATTATCTTTCATGTTTTATACTTCCACTAATTCGGACTCTAAGGTCCTCAAAAATCAAGAAATAATACAAGGTTCTTGCACAGGAGCCTATCATAGGCAGTATTGGTGAAACAGACATAACTCGAGCTCTAGTCACTAATGTCTCGTGCCACTTTCACAGAGGTTAATTTAAGGCTCTTATCTACAACTTTAATTCTTTGAGTTTCTTCAAATTCTTGCTCCAAGGATATGAAAGAAATATCAAAAAGAAAGATGAAATTGAAACAAAAATTTCAACTTACCTTAATAACTTCTTTCTTTCTCCTCTTCTCTTTCCTTTTTTTTTTCCTTCTCCTCTCATTTTTCTTTTTCTCTCTCCTCTAACCTTATGGCCAACCTCCACTCTAACTTATATTGCCTTTTTCATATATTTTCTCTAGAAAATTCAAGAAGGTAAATTAACCCTTATGTTACCATTCCACTGGTCCATATGTCACCCTTCTATTGATACATATGTTACCCTTCTATTGGTCCATTTATCATTATTATATTAGTCCATGTGCCACCCTTCTATGGGTACATATGTTATCCTTCTATTGGTCTATGTTTCACTTACTTTATGCTCCACTTGTCCCTCATTTAAGCCTTTATATGTCACTACTTGTAAAGCTACACATGTCACCAATTATAAGGCTACATATGTCATCATTTGTAAAGCTACATATTTCACCATTCTAAAGCTCCACATCACAAGTCTAAAGTGTCATTTGTCACAAATTTAAAGGGCAACTTGTCCCTTATGTACTCAAGCCACTTGTTTCCAATTAACTGAGCCATTTATCACTTATTTCTAATGTCACATGTCATCATTTCATAGGCCTATTCAACCCAAATTCCCATGTAGCAATTTGTCTTGCTCGTTAGCATTTTTCTTAGACTAGATGCACATATCACCTCATCAATTACTCGATTATAACCATAAACTCCCTATTCACTAATTATAATTCATCAATTCATGTTATTGGTAAATCAAAATGCAAAACATTAGGAATGTACATTCATATCACATTCATTTTCTTTCCATACCTCAGAATATGTCAAGTGAATGCATATACTATCTTGCAATTTTTTCTAAATCAAAATTCATATGTGTATACGGATATTATGTATGTGAATCAAATGTAGCTTGGAATTCATGAAAGAACTAACTCATATGACTCAATCTAACAATTTAATCTCTTAACAATTTTAGGAGGCGGGATATTACACAATTTGTTGTCTGGCCTTCTCATTTAATTTTTTGACCATCTCAGCTTTCCTTTTGCCATTTACACTAGATAACTCATGCAAAGGTAAAGGAACCAAATCCAGAATAGTCAAAGGATTAAAACCGTAAATAAGCTTAAAAAGTGAAAAACCTGTGGTAGAATGCACAGTCCTGTTATATGCAAACTCAATAAATGGTAAACACGTACCCCAAGTTTTCAAATTCTTACCCACTATAACATGCATTAAGGTACCTAAGGTCCTATTAACTACCTCGGTCTACCCATCTGTCTATGGATGACAAGTAATTTTATACCCAAATTGCCCCACAAAAATGCAAAAAATGGCTCAAAAACTTAACATCTCGTTAAAAACAATAGACCTAGGGATGCCATGCAATCTAATAACATCTTTGAAAAATAAATCAGCTACATGCACAGCATCATCAGTTTTATGGCATGCAATGAAGTACGCCATCTTGCAAAGCTTATCCACAAAAACAAAGTTTATCCTACAAAAGCCTAAAACAAAGTCCATAGAAACATCAACCTATGGTTTAGTAGGCACAAGTAAAGGGTTATACAATCCATGAGGTTTGAAATTGAATTTTACTTCTCTATATGTAATGCATTTGGTGCATACACGTTCAACATCCCTAAGCATACCAGGCCAACAAAAATGTTCATAGAAAATATCCAAAATCTTAGCAACCCCAAAATGACCCATCAAACCACCACTATGGACCGCATTTATAAATAAAGCACGCATAGAACAATTAGGCACACATAGTTGACTACCCCTAAACAGATAGCCATCATGCCGATAGAATTTCTAGAATGCAGCATGTTCATAGGCAGAATATATAGTAGCAAAGTCAACATCTAAGGAATAAAAATCCTTAAGCTTCTTAAAACCCAAAAGTTTAGGACTAAAAGTAAAAAGTAAAGTGTACCTCCTAGACAATGCATCAGCTACCACATTCTTCTTCCCTTGCCTGTATCGAAACACATAGGGAAAAGTCTCCAGAAACTCCACTCAAGTGGCATATCTCTTACTCAACTTGCCCTATCCTTTCAAGTGCTTTAAGGACTCATGATCCATCCTAATGACAAATTCCATGGGCTAAAGGTAATGTCTCCATACCTTCAGTGCTCTCATAATAGCATATAATTCCTTATCATAGGTTGGATAATTGAGTTGTGCACCACTAAGCTTCTCACTGAAGCATGCAACTAACCTATTTTCCTATAAAAGCACAGCACCTATAACAATCCCAGAAACATCACATTCCACTTCAAAAGGTTTATCAAAATTAGGTAAACAAAAAACAAAAGCAAAACACAATTTATCTTTCAGCTCTAAAATTCATGTTCCTATTCCTTACCCCATGTAAACCATTTCTCGTTTTGGACTATTTCAGTCAGAGGAGCAGCAATGGTAGAGAAATCTTTCACAAACCTCCTATAAAAATTGTCAAGTCCATGAAAACTCCTCACCTCACCCACACATTTAGGGGTTGGCCACTCTCGAATAACCTTCACCTTTTCACTATTAACCTCTACTCCCTAAGTACTGACTACAAATCCTAAGAAAAGCAATCTATCAATGCAAAATGTGCACTTCTTAAGATTTGCACATAGTTTCTCCTTTCTCCTAAACAGATAGCCATCATAGCTATAGAATTTTTACAATGCAGCATGTTCACAAGTAGAATATGTAGTAGCAAAGTCAACATCTAAGGTATACAAATCCTTAAGCTTCTCAAAACCCAAAAGTTTAGAACTAAAAGTAGAAAGTAAAGTGTACCTTCTAGACAATGCATCAGCTACCACACTCTTCTTCCCTTACTTGTATCAAAGTTTTCTAGCTTTCCAGCGTTCCAGTTCCGCTTATATCCATTTGGAGGGACATCATGTCCGCAAGGTAGACATTCACTGGATACTTACATAAATGTGAAAATTTGACCCTTTAGATAGCAAAATCTCTCCTGAGAGTCTTTACGGAGGTTGTAGAACTCAAAATCCTCTTCGAAAACATACCTAAATGACCTTAATCCAACATTCAAAGAGACAGTTATGCTTCTTGCCCCAAAATCTATCCATTTACTTACCCCTATAAATCTCATCCTATTTCCTTAGTTTTAACCTCAATTATCACCTTAAGCAATCACACATTTAATCACTTATTCAAGCATCATACTAGGTTCATTTCAAGCTTCATTCAAGCCTAAATACATCATAGGAAAGTGCCTTATCAATTGTTATCTCAAACATCACATAAAATAATCATATTTAATGTAAAAGTCACTCCCATTTTCTAACTTATCCAACTCTGTTTTCGGGTCAATTTTGTATGACCATTTTGACCTAAAAAACGAGGTATTTAGGCAATGCCTTCTTCTAAACAAAATTTTCTATATATCTTAAGTTTCTAATGACACCAAATTCATGGGGTTTGGTTCAGTATTATGTAATTTATATACAAAATACTACAGACTATTCTCATACCACTATAACACACAATTCTCAGTTTCAAGCCAAATTTCAAGACCCTTAAGGACAGAATTCAAATTCAATTCCTTCGTGAAAATTGAAGCTATATGTCTCTAGTTTAATATAAATTAAAAATAATCCCGTTTGGATATATATATATATAGATGAAAGCACTCCATCTAATATTTTCTGGCACACTTCATCATTAACCTTGCATTCAATTCATCTCTAATCAATCATCATGTATGTTATGCTAACATATAACATAATAGGGCAATCAATTACTCACTTGTTCAACCAAATTCTCCTCAATTACAAAGGTAATCAAACCTTTCAAGCATTCAAATATACTCCAAGAATAAGATGGAATATAAAGGATTTCCAATCACAAGATGTAGACTACTAAAGTTAACAAAACTTAAGGTTTTAGGAGGTTGTGTGAGGAATTCGTTGGTGAGGGAATGAAGGAGAAAAAATAAGACCTAAAAAATGAAGAAAGATAGTCTTTCAATTTTGAAATTTGTAAGGTAAAAGTGTGTGGTGTAGAGGTGAGACACGTGGTGTAACACTAGTCAAGTGGAGAGCTATGCCATAGGTTCTTCTCATACTTCCAATTGTCACCTGATGCTTAGTCCATTTATCATTTGGTTTCCTAGGCCACTTATCACTCATTCCCTATGCCACATGTCACCATTTTATAGGCCTATTCTACCCAAATGTCTATATCTCATTTTTGTTTTGCTTTTTATCATTTTTCCTAAATTTAGGTGCTCACGCCACTTATCAATTACTCAATTATATCAATAAATTACCAATTCACTAATTATAAGCCGTCAAACAAGATTCACGACATAACCAACACACAATTGGGTTATAATCATTTAAAATCTTTCGTACCTGGACATATGTCAGTTGAGTGCATATACTATATTTACAATGTTTCTAAATCATGATTCATGTGTATATGAAAATATTATGCATGCCAATGGAATGCTCTTCATATATTCTCACATGATATGACTCAATCTAACAATTAATTCTTAAGTGTAGGAACAAACTATTACACTCATGTCCCCAATGCCTAAGCTCCTCAATTTGTTGAGCTTGCCTCTCTATGGTTCCCCTCATTTTTGTGAAGTAAACATTGAAGAGCTCAAATTGTTGTTGAATGGCTCTCAAAGTGAAAGTATTCATCTCCCCCACTTGTCCTTCATCTTGGTTTCCACCTTCCTGTGACATTTTATGAATGTTCTTTCCTGCAAAAATCAAAGGTTAGTAGAAAACAACCTTACAATCACTCCATCACGTGTTTCACTCAAGGATGATTTTTTTTTACTCTCCCCTCACGTTTCACTCAATTCTCAACTTTTACCCTCTTTTGTTCTCACACTCTGTAGCTTATTAGCACTCAATCTCCCCTTGGTTCAAGTTACATTTTGGAACCAATCTCCAACTGATTAAGAGATTCATTAAGGGGCGTGAAATCTAGCAACTAATTCCCAGCAATGAGTTTTTCACAATGTAGCCAAAATCAAGCTAAAACAAGGACTTCTAAGAACATATAATCTGAGAATGTAAAAACAACAATTTGTCCCAAATAGTTCATTCTTTTCTTTTTGTTTCTTTCTTTTTTTCTTTTTTGTTCTTTCTTTTTCTTTTCATTTCTTTTTTATTCGTTCTTTCTTTTTCTTTTCATTTCTTTCTTTTCTATATATAGGATGAATATTTAAAGAAAAAATCAAGAAGAATAGATAAAACCCTAGCCAAAATCACACCTGAGTTTTGATGATAATCTGACGAACTTGATGGTGATGGTGATGGTGGCTACCTTGTATGTCAAATAGAATCGGAACCAAGCTCTAATACCAAAATAATATACACCAAGGAAGAGTTGAGTCAGATGGATGAAGTTTTGGTGGTTTTTCTTTAGAGGATTGAATTCAGCTATGAAGGAATTAAAATGAACATAACGTTTCAAAACCCTAAGCTAATGGATAAGTAAGGCTAATCTCTACGACACCTCTTAGAAACTTATTCCAAGCAATCCCAATGATAAAAATCAACTAAGAGAAAGGAATCAAATAACATGCTACAATTGAACAATTGATAAGCGGAATTAGGTTCTTGGTGAAATGAAAACAAAAGGATAGTTCCTTACCAAAGCTAACAGCTACAATAATAGCTATACCAAAATCTTCTTGTTTCTAACCTTAATAAGCCTATTTATACCTAGGTCAATTAATAAAAGGTTGGACTAAAAATACATGGAAGCCAAAAATAAAACAAAGATCTAAAAATTGTTTATGGGTTTAAGTGAATTAAATAGCCTAAGTCCCATTTAGTTAACACATGGCCGATTTCTACACTTCTTAGGCTTAAGTAATGGAACATTAAAATTGGCCCCAAGTCTTCATGTCTTTAAACCCTAAGTGTGCACGGCCCAAGGATTCAAGTTAAGTGAATTAATTTGGGTTATACCCACTAAACTCTCCTCCAATAGGCTTGGAACTCTCCACCCACTACAAATAAAAGCCCACGTGCGTGTAAAGAGCCTCCTTAAATCTCTTGACCCTGGCTTTAGTCATGGGCCCTTCTAGCATGACAAGCTTACTCCCTAGGCCTCTAACATCCATGCCTAGTCCATTTGGTATCACCCTGGTCCTACTGATGGCGTGTCAAACCAACAAAAATAAATTCCTACTATAGAACACTTAAACGAGTAAAGTGGTGAATAGGGTCGAACCACAGAGACCAATGTAGC
>JAOSBN010000009.1:2300633-2323105 GCA_027563595.1 Erythroxylum suave
CGTTCATTTGTTTCTAACATTATTATTATTAGTTTG
This sequence comes from Erythroxylum suave, assembly GCA_027563595.1. NCBI lineage: Eukaryota > Viridiplantae > Streptophyta > Magnoliopsida > Malpighiales > Erythroxylaceae > Erythroxylum > Erythroxylum suave. The sequence goes on from JAOSBN010000009.1 coordinate 2,300,670, forward strand.
TCATCAAAATTAAGACATCGTAAAGTCTACCTGACTTAACACCAATATATGCACTAGATAAGAGACATATTGATAAGGTTAATGTAGTATTTATGCATGGAAACACTACCATTATTAATCTGAACCCTTGAACTTATATAAGGAGATTTCATAACTGCAATATTAGAGAAACCAAAGCCATAAGGAGATTTAAAACTTGTAGAGCCCATAATTAAGGGGTAGACTAATGACCCTATAATATTGGTAGACTAGGAAGAGATAAAGGTTATAGATATTTGTTAAATTTTATATGATTCAGCCTAAATAAACTGAGCATGTACAAGCCTAAATAATGTTCCATCCTAAAACCAATTGGTAATAGGAGGAGTAACTCATTAGGCTTATATGCATGCTCAAGGCCATATATTCTTTCCATATGGGGTAAACTCCCACTTGTATTTCAACATATCCCCCTCACATGTGGGCTAATTTACGTCCCAACATGTGACACAGTCTATCATGACAGGGTGGTGATGACTAACCTGCTCTAATACCATGTTAAATTTTATATGACTGGGCCTAAATAAGCTGAGCACATACAAGCCTAAATGAGGTTCCATCCTAAAACCAATTGGTAATAGGAGGAGTAACTCATTAGGCTTATATGTATGCTCAAGGTCATATATTCTTTCCATGTGGGACAAACTCCCACTAATATTTCAGTAATATTGGATCTACCTTGGAGATATAGGATTAAAAAGAGAATAAAACAAATACCAAAGAGTCATCCATAGGGGACTTAGTGGAGAGGATGTCATAGATTTGTGGGCGATAGTCCTATAAGTACCACCATCAAACCCCATTGCTAGGATTGATTTCAAGGTCATATATTCTTTCCTTGTAGGACAAACTCCCACTTATATTTCAACAATATTGAATCTAACTTGGAGATATATGATTAAGAAGAGAATAAAACAAATACCATAGAGTCATTCGTAGGGGACTTAGTGGAGAGGATGTCATAGATTTATGGGCGATCCTATATGTACCACCATCAAACCCCATTACAAGGATTTATTTTCCCATTTTCCTTTTATAACTTGGATTTATATATCCTATATTAGGGAACTACCAGCCATTTAACCATTTTATCTCCCCTTATTCATTTATTTTCATTGTTCTTGCGTATGTTGTACATTAAGGACAATCTTCAACTTAAGTGTGGGGGAGGGACTACTTATATACTTTAATACATATACTCTTTAAGTACATTATGGATTTCTCAATAAGGATCAATTCTTAGAACTTTGTTTTATTTTAAAAGCAGATTGACGAAGATAATTCATTAAAGTTTTGATTATATTTATAATTTGAAAGGTTTATACAATTAGGTAATAGGTTTGATAACTATATGAATCTAATTTCCTTGGTGAATTTAGAGAATAAATATTTGATTGGCATTAGAATATTCCTTGTATAGATTATATACACATTGAGTAAATGTAATTGCTTTTAAACATTTTCATCATCTTACAAATATAAAAAAAATGGAAATTTATGAATTACTGAGCCCTAAAATTTCAATCCATTGGCTTCATCCAAAAAAAGTTCAGGTTAAAGAGTGATACTAGTAACCATGTGAGATAGTGACCCTGTTGACAATTAGAAGTATTTATGATAAGTATTTATTCTTACGTCAAAATACTATGTGACTTTTCAAATAAGCTTGTGAGTGCTCTTATGTCATCTAAATTTTGTGTTTTACTTTATATTAATAAGGAGGTGTGAATATGTTTGGAAGTTCAAATCTTATTTTTCTTGTGTATGTTTGTTTATAATTAGAGTTAAATTTTTTTAATTAGATTGAAATTTAAATTATGAAATGAATTGAGTTAGCTTATGAATTGATATAAGTAGCTAGCTTCTTAATACTTTAATGACCTTTATAATTGAATGAGTCATGGAGAATCCTTACCTATGTTTAATTTTCCTAATTTTTTTAAAATTGTCTCTTGTTTGAGTTAGAATAATGAAATTGATTTTTTTGAGAAAAAAACAACTGCTTAAGTGTGGGAGAGTTTGGTACATGTGAAATAGACATTATTTTTTGAATAACTTATGAGAGTATTATACTTATGTTTAGGATATTCTTATATGATTTGGTACTTAAATTAAATTGTAATTTTTTTAATTCTTATTACATCATATTTAAGGAAAAGAAGTGAATTTGGAAAGAATTTAGTTACTTTGGAGCAACTTTATAAGATATAGAGAAAGGACTCAAAATGTAGCAGTAACACGATATCATGTTATTGACTATGTTCTAATATGCCCCATTCTATTTCTTAATGAGATTTTTATCTAGGGAATATAACACCACATTGTTACCTAGGTCTAGCTAAGTTCAAAGGAAGGGCATTTTGTTTCTTTAAGTATAAAACTAATATGCCTTCATGTTGAACCTCATGTGACGATGATTAAGTATATAAAAGTTCTAGAATGAGAGGTTAAGTAATAAAGAGCTCAACATAGTCCTTTGGTAAGATCGTGTAAGGCATAAAAATTAGGGTTCAGATTATTAAAAAAAGGAGTAACCAAAATTGGGATAGGTTTTCGCACAAATAGGTTTTAGAGTAAAAGTCTAATTAGGGGCCAATTAAATCAACTAGAGATCAAGAGGGAATATAATCATGGAAGAAGAATAAGAAATTCGATAAGATTTAACACGAGATTTAAGAACCATAAAGATATTTTCTTTATATTTTGTTGATTTTTCTTTATATTTGTTATTCCTTTTTTTGTTTTACCTTATTTATTCATGAACTAATTGGAATATAGTTCTAAGTGGGATGAACCTTAGGATGTGATGTTTTAAATTAATACCTTGATTTAAAATTCCTAGTTTTCATAAGATTTATTCACATTCTTATATTGCTTTGAATTGAAGGAACAAAAGTTGAAGATTTAATAGCAAATATTTTCTTAGGCTTCTAAAACAAACGAATGGAAGAAGAAGATCTCAACTTATTTGAGATGGCACTTAGTTGTGTATTGTATGTCATTTGAAGGGAAAGGAATGTTAGAATTCCCGATAGCAAATGTTAGGACAAGACAAGCATTTACCTAAATACAATAGCTTGGATAGGAAATCATCTAGTCTACTATAAGTCTTAATCTTATGATAGTGAATATGTCTAAGAGATGGAGTTTGGAGCAATAAGTGAAGACAACATGATATCAATATTGATAACAGTAATCGGGTTTCTACTCTAGATGATGAAGTTAGTTAAAGTGATAGTGCTTTTTAGTGTAATTGTTGATATAATTGCTAGAATCATAGGTTTTCTAAATTGCATATAGTATATGACTAATTTCTGAATTACATATAAACTATATGACTAACTCTTAAGCCTGGTACCTCAACTTCCTGATTAAGAGAACAGGAGGAAATCTCAATTACTAGTTTTTATTGTTTTTTTAAGGGCTTTGAGACATTTCATGTTGTTATCATTTCCTACTAGGGGTAAACATTTAGGGAACTTATCTCTAAGAATATTTGTTTCAAGATGTAACTCCATTTTTTCAAAAAAAAAGATGTAACTCCATTAAGAGCTTTATTCATCAATACAATTCCTATTAATTTAAAAATATATAATTCTTTTAAGAAAAAGTTCCAATTTAGTCCTCCACTTTTACTATAAATGCACCTACATCTTTGAACTTTAATTTTGCCAAATTGAACTCAAATTTTTTTTAATTCTTTTAGACCTAAATTTCACAAGCCATTAGATGATAGGCACCATGGCTTATTCATTTAATTATGTCACAAGTTCTTAATTTTTTGGTTATGAAATTACATTGTTGTCTATTAAGTTGTTAGTAAAAAAAATAAATTATAAAAATTAAACTTTGCATAATTTTGCAATATTGGTTAAAACTATTAAAAGTAGCAATTAAATGTTTGGATTTTCAATTTATCATAAAATAGTCTCCTATTCATATTGTAGGTAATCATGCTAATATGGCATGCCATATTAATAGGCCTATTTAATACATAACATAAATGTAACCACTAAAAGACACATCAAATTATTAAATAAAAACATTTTAGAAACAAGAATTTTGGTTAGCAATTAATCACTGTTTTTAAAAAAATCGATTTGACCAATCTAATAGTGAAAACTTTGAACCAGTCAACTTTTCAATTTGGTTTTCAGCTTTTTGATTCAATTTAGTTTAATAATCTTCGTTGTTAAAAAATAATTAGTTTGTTAATTAATAAACTAGTTTTCATACTACTAAGATTTTATAAACCAAAATAAACTAATTAATTTTCATTTAAGAAACAAACTTTTTAGTTTGGTTTTCAACTTTTTGTTCAATTTAGTTTAATAATCTTTATAAAAACTAATTAGTTTATTAGTTATTTAGCTAGTTTTCCTAACTACTAAGCTTTTATGAACCAAAATAAATTAATTAATTTTCATTCAAGAGTCTCCTTTCTTAATTAAAATTTAAAATTTTCACAAGTAATGATAATCTTCTTTAATTAATTTTCAAATTTTTTAATTTTACACAATCTTTAACTAATTTTATAATAGTGGAATGTCAGTTAAACCTTTTAAACCTTAAACTTTTTATCTCATAGGTTTAGCTTTTGCTTTGATTTTTAAAATATTGCAATTAAATAACCAGAATGCCCTATAGTAGTAATGACATTAGCTCAAGGAAGAGTTTTCATTTGGCATACAACATTTTTTGGGATTCAAATGCTAGACAACTTGATTGAGGAAAAAGTTTAGATCTTTAAGAAAATTTTTATGTAAAGTTCTTAGGGCAAGGAAATGTTGATATGTCTCCAAGTTGTCTAATACTCTCTACTATAGGAGGGAGTTCCATGCCTATGGAATCAAAAGTTATAATCGTGGAGTAGTTTAGTGGGGTTTCATTGTAAAACAAAGTACTCCAACTCCTAGTCGCATTTAGTTCTTCAAATTTTTCTGCCAGAGGTTAGTTCACTTATGGAGTTTTGACTGACATTCCCTCCTCCCTATTTAGTGAGGTCTTAGGTTTCCAAGTTCTATACCTGCTATAATCTTACCCAGAATTCATAAAACTGCTTGTGACTCTAGTTCTTATAGATTGAGCGATCTCACTACACCTTACAAATCATCTGATTCTCATCATGGTTTTTCTTTTACTAATGGTTACAGCTAAAATGTACCAGAGAGTTGAATATAAAACTGGATTGCCAATGCGATATAATTGTTCAGATTGTTATTCAATAAAATACTTCTTAAATTGCTCTTCTTTATATTTGGATGCTATTAGAGAAAAGAAACATGATAGGTCTTGATCATTTTAGTTTCTAGTCATAAGATTAGCTCTACTCTATTATTAGCAATTATTGTAACCAACAAGATGAGGATGATGACAATGAAGATGACCAAATTATAATAAACCCACTAAAGGTACCCCCATATCTAACCATCTTTTTCATGATAGAGGTATTATGGAGTTTCAGCTTGCCTTCCTTTTAGAATTCTATTCTCAAGACTACAATCTCCAAACCCAATTGAGATTCTCTCAAATAACTCACCAGAAGAGCTCTTACTTCTACACCCCGCAGATCTACATCTTGTTACCTTTCTCTCAAAAGGCAAAGTAAAAGTAGTTACTTGACTATTAGGATAATCATCATTTTCAACCACAACAATGTTTTCTCTCATACACTTTCACTTTTGGCTTTACAATGGAGCCTTTTGATGTTCTTACTATTTTATTAGTTAAACATACCACATTAGCATGTTAATTACAAGGTTAACAGTAAGCTATTTTTATAAAATTATAAGTTCGAGCATTGTATTGTTATATTTAATAGTTTTGACTATTAAAAAAATTTAATAAAGTTTGAAATTTATTTATAAATTACTTAAAAATATGAGTTTGCATGAAGACAAAGAACAAAAACAAAAAATAAAACACAATACATACATTACTACCAACAATAAAAAAAAGGAGCAGACATTGAGTTATTAAGTCGTGACTTTGGGCCTATATGGTGAGCCTACTTCTATTGATTATGTACCTATTGATGGTGCTTATGTCAGTGTTAATGAGGATGCAAACATTGATGGTGAGGAAGGTGGTGTGATTACTTATGCTATTAAAAATGGGTTTGGTGAGATTGAACTATTATTTAACGTGGAATACAAAACTGGAAAATATTTCCTAGATGTTAGATCAAACTAAAAGGATAGGAAGCCTAAGAAAAGAAATGAAGATGAAGTAGCTAGTAATCAAGGTTAAGATAAGATAGTGACAGATAATATTGAATAGTATAAAAGTGAAAAAGGACATAAAAATGTATATAAGGGGTTTTATTTTGATTAAGAGAGTGATTATGTTGAAAGTGATGACCCAAGTTAATATTACACAAGTTGTTATGAGAATGTTGATAGTAGTGAGAGGTAACTGTAAACATCCTTATTATGATCTAAAATGTCATATTCTACCTTAGATTGTAGGTTTGCGAGTTTTAAAAAACTAGAAAATTAAAAAAAGCAGTTAATATGTACTTTATTTCAAATAGCTTAGGGATAAAGTATAAAAGAATGATAAATCTCAGTTGAGAGCTAGATTTGGATCTTAATTGATTATTTTTTGAAAGTATTAGGAGAAATGACGATGTTACCATTAAAAGATATGAACCTATACACACTCGTACAACCACTAACTTTAACAATCTCATAACATCTAAATGGATAACACCCTAATATAAGGAGAACATTAAGTCAACCAAACAATAAGATTGCCAACTTAATGGACATATTGAGAAAGGAGTTAAAGGTAGATGTTAGTTTCAATAGTTTCAAAAGAGTAGAAGAAATTATCATCAATATGATGCATAAGTGTTATATGGCTAAATTTGCCAAACTATTGGGCTATAGTGAGGAAGTGAAGAACAAGCTACAATATGGAAGGTAAAAGTTGTTTACAAAATGATATACATATTTCAGTGCTTGTTGAAAGGTTAGATTTAAGGTTATAAACTAGTAATAAGACTAGATGGATGTTTATTTAAGAGAATATACAAGGATAATTATTAGATGTCATTGGAAGGGATGAAAAGAATCAAATGTTTCCTATAATCTTAGGGCATGGTTGATATTTAGAAGATAAATAAAGATTTTTATTAGAAAAGTTCAAAGAGTCGCTAAGTTTATAACTCAAAAGAATTAAAAGAATTGAATAAAGTGAGATAACAACACTTAGTACAAATAGGTTTCACTTTATGAAATGCTATAGTAGGAAAATACTAAAGTTGCCACATATTTATACTTTCAAGGCTGATGATTCTTGTAAGGTCTCTAATAATTGCAACAGCTCTATTTTTTTTTGTAATAGTTTTTAAGTAGCAGTTTCAATAGTGGTCTCTTCATTTCCAAACATCCTCAGGTTTCTTTAATTCCGTATACAATAAATAGATGTTACAATTCTAATGCAAAAATCCTTTGGTTCCTTGTTTTTAGATTTGAACTTTAAATGCCCAACATATTATATTGGTTCAGTTGAAGAAGTTGCAATGAAGGGGAAAAAGTTCAAGATTAGGATTCCACAGAATATAAGAGAACCTATAATTAAAATATAGGTGGTCTAGGTCTTCATTAGCAATCTAGCATAAAGCACATTTTATGTCTACTAAAGGGAACTTCATTGCATCCTTAATACCAAGTTTACTCTTAACAATAAGCCATAATATAAAAGAGTTATATGGGATAAGGCTACAGTCCTATACTAGTTTACACTAATAGTTTTTGATATGCTCATAAGAGTTTCTTGTATGAAGAATTTGAGAACTTCATTGTTTTTTCTTGCATTCAATGGATCAAATCATGTATGAGGAGCCAAGGAATATTGAGGGAAATTTTTAATTATTTCCTTGAACCCTTTAATACAGTGAGCTTTGCACCTTAGTACCTATAGGGATTATTGCTCTAAGTGTTCAGAAGACTTGTAACTTGTATAGGGCTCCCATGTTATACCATTTAACAAACCAAAAGAGTGTATCTCTACCATCTCCTATTTTATGCTTAATAGATGAATGCACTAAATCCCTTGCGAGGAGCACCTTTCATAAGGGGAGGTGTTGGAATTTTCCTTATCTAACCTAATAATTTCCTATTTTAAGAAATAAAGATGAATCCACTTCACACATAGTGCTTCTTTATCATTACGTACCTTATATAATCTTCTGATATGGAGGATTTTGCTAAAAAGTTTAATTGAATTGATTCCTAAGCCATCATCTTTATTAGGTAAACAAACATCTATCCACTTCACTTTAGGTAATTTGGTCTTACTTTCTAATCCATTCTAAAGAAAGTATCTAAGCATTTTGTTGATGGTTTTCATAATTTCTTTTAAGAAGTACTAAATGTAAGTATTGGTATGTATGAGGATTACTTAAAACAAAGATTATGAGTTGAAGTCTTTCACCATATAAGAGAGCCCTATTACACCAGTTACTCAACCTTTTATAAATGGCGTTAATAAAAGGAGAGTAATCTAAATATGAAAGCTTCTTTGTGGAAATAAAGACCCTTCGATATTAGAAACAAAGTTGTTAATGTTTGATACCTTTATAAATTTTTAGGAGACTTGCATCAACATTAGAACTAGCATATAAAGAGAAATAAATCCTATTTGGGTTGAAAGACAAACATGATAAAGATTTAAAGAGCTCTAAAATGTTGATCAAATTTTTAATTGATATAAAAGTATCCCTTCAATAGAGCACTATTCATTTGGAAACAAGAGGTTAAAGGTCTAGCTTATTACACTTATAATGAAATTTGAACCTTGGTTCCTTATAAATGTTTAACTTTGTTAATTTATAAGAAAATATCCATACTAAAGGCAAAAAGGTTGGGTGATAAGGATTACCCTGTCATAGTCCTCCATCTTCTTTAAAAAGTTTTGTTGGTTCTTCATTCACTAAAATTGACAATGAAGCAAAAGAGATGCACTTCCCTATCTAATTAATGAATTTAATGAGAAAGCCAATAACATCCATTGAGCTGAATAAGAACTTCTAGTATAAAAATTCAGACGCCTTGGAGAAAGATATCTTTAATGCATAACTTCTAACTGTTTTCTCATTATAGTAATTCTTAAAAAAGCTCTTGAGTAGTCAAAATATTGTCTGTAATACTCTCTTAAATATAAGTAAGTGGAAGAAGAAAATAGGTAGTCTAAGTGTTAGCATTATTTCACACTTCATCAACTAATATAATGCATGCACATAAACAAAGGTAGTGGCAGATATACAGATAAAGATGGAAGGGTTAGTAGATGTGAAGTACACTTTAATAAGTCAATTTGCTCAAATAAGCACCATGTAACATAACAAAATTATTAAACCAAGTTCTAGAACTTTTTGAAATTAAACAAACCATAATTCACTTTTGTTATTTTCATATATACACAATAACTGCAAAATGTCTAGATAATAAATTTAGGTAGCTCACAAAGATTGATTACTATCGAATTTGATTCTCGTACTGAAATTGACTTTCAACTAAGAGGATAGCAATGGAATTATGAAAATGGTATCATCTCATCTATCTTATCTACTAAAGGGATGCAAAAGGCAAAAGGTAATCATATTCGACTTTAAACTTAAGTCGAACTTGATTTACATTCTGTTGTTACTTTGTAAATTATGGATATCATAAATGAAAAATTATTGGCGTCTCTTAGGTGTAAACTCGTGTAAGAAAGAACACTTTGTTGTATGACTAACCTTTATTAAAAATTAATTTGTTGCTTTTGAAAATTTGGATATTATAAATGAAAATTGCTTAGCATGCTTCTTATGTGCAAACTATTGGAATAAAAAATACCTTGTTCTATGTCTAACCTCAATTAAAACTTTTTGTAGCCTTTCTTAGATTATTCAAACAATAAGTTGATAATACAATCGATATTCTATGTTACCATCATAAACCTTTCGAAACCCTCCTTCACTAGTTTGATATTTCATGGTGTACATTTATAATAAATTTGGCTATTTCACCGAAGTCTTCATCCATCCATCTAAAAAGTTTGTGTCCCCTTTCTACAACAAAGATAAGACGAGAGAAGAAGACATGTAACATCCAAGTCACTTTTTTTTCTAAACAAATAAATACATAATATCCGAATGTGAAAACACTGATTCTATACTGAGACTTAGCATGTAAAACTCTGTCCTTCTCCATACGCCAATAACACAACATAAACTAATACGGGGGTACATAGTGCTTAGTAGTAATCTAATCGAATATAAGAAATGGATAATGGTTAATTAAGAGCTGGGGTTTCGGCCAAAGCAGATGACATGCGGGGCTGTAGGACCCTCAACTTGTTAAATAGAATCAGCTGCTCAACAGAGAAGACACATAACTCGTGAGAGTAAAACATGGTTTGAGCTGCGGGAGAGTTCAGCAAAACCTGTAACAACTGCTGCCTGTTCAACATCCCCAAAATCCCAAACTCAGAGTTGGGGCTGTAGTCAGAGGAGACAGTGAAAGTGGAGTGAAGAGGCATGGAGCGGAGGGCCAGAATCTGGGATTGCAGGAACCTGACGTACTTGTAGGCTTGATGTAAGAGAGTTGCAGTATCCATGTTGGAGTCCCAGGGCATAAGCTTGAGTAACGAGCAAGTCTTGTCGCTGATTCTCTGGCGATTTCTCTTGCTGCTGGAGTGGTGGTTGAAGTTGAAGTTGGTATTGGGCAAAACAAGAGGCGAGCGTTTGTGAGAAGATGAATAAGAAGAAGACTGGGGGGAAGCAAGAACGCTGTTGTAGTTGGAGGAAGAGGACAATGAAGAAGAATGAGTTGAAAGATTGGGGTAGTTGTAGTTCTGATTCGGCATCTCGAAACATGGAGGAAGAGGACTAGTAGTAACAGTAGAAGTAGTGAAGGAAGAGGAAGAAGATGATGAAAATGTAGGAGAAATAAGAGTGTAGAGAGAGCCATCAGAATCCATTTCTTGGGAGGCAGAGGCAGAGGTTTCGGGAGTGAAGCAGTGAGGTTTCCTTCTTTATTAACTAAAAGAAGAGAGGAAAGGACACGTGTTGATTGCATAGAAGACAACGCACATTCTGCCAGCTGTGTCCGTACTAAGACGGCGCTGTCCTACTACAAAGGGAATGCATGAACGACGATGATCCGTATTGTGTGTGCTGTGACATTCCCACTGCCAGGCGTGGATTTACGCGTGCCTTCTTACTCTTCACGGTTATTTATTATTACCCTTCTGTAGTTACTTGCTCCTTGTTACCCTTTTTATTTTACCGAAGGCACGTGTGTGTTTTGTGTGAGAGAGAAACAGAGTACACGCTCATGGACTCTTTATCAAATTTGTGACTAGCACTTGACAGGTTCAATTAAAAGTAAAAAACCATGCCAGCATTATAAAGTTCGTTCGTACAACTACCACACCCTCCTGATCATCAATTCCATTTCCCAGTAGCCTGTTTCAATTCAACCAAAGCAGTAGTTCTTAACAGGCCCCATTTTATCAGCATATTTTGGTCCTAGGTCAGGTTTATTAATGTTAACTTTGGTATTCCTAAAATTCACTACAAGAAAACAACACAATTCACAACGTTTTATTGATGAAACATCACTGAATATGAAGACTTATCATGACGTTTAAAAAATGTCACGAAAAATTCGAATTTTTCATGACGTTTTGGACAAACGTCGCAAATTTGTAACACTTTTTGCAATGTTTTTTTATTAAAATATCACAAAATAGAAACCGTAACGTTTTGCTGAATAAAACATCATGGTTGGCTTTTGCATTTAAGTAATATTTGAAAGTAACACACTCCATACACCGTTTACCCTAAAGCCCTCTTTGTAGTTGTCTATCCTTCTCATCTTCTCTCTATCCTGTCATACAGACTAGGGTTCTTCGTTTTGAAGGCAAATGTTTTTTTTCTTCCATATAACAATTTCATTCCCATCCCTTGCATCTTCACTCAACTAATAACCCTCTCTTTCTAGCTCTGTTTGGGATGGAGAAGAAAACGATAGTGACGTGCTTTGTATCTGCTATACTGATCTTATACGGTGTTGTAGTGCAGGTTAGATCTGACGCATCAGATCATTGTTACAAAGTAGCCGATGATATTCCTCTTTATGCCAACAAGGTCAGGCGTTTCATAATCCCAAGTTTGTGTTCTTCAATCTCTACTCTTTGATTTATCAAGTTTATCGATTTGAGTTTTGATTTAGTTTGTTGATTGAATTAAATTTGGGTGTGTGAGGATTCTCTATGTTGGGGTTTCGAATCCGATAGTTTATGAAATTGTGATGGAAATGAGAGTATGGAGGTGGATCTAAGCTCACTGGGGGTTTGGATCTGTTGTATTGGTTGGATTAATTAACTTTTTGTAATTTTTTAGATATTTTTTTTGGGAATGCGATATATTTATGTTATTGGAATGTGACACGTTGGTTGTTTTGTTTTAGACAATGTTGTAGATTAAACAACTCTCTCATTTTACTTATCCTTAAATTGTGCACTTCCTAATTTCAGATAGAAGTATCTCGGCACTCAATTTCTTTTTGCCTTTTATCTATTCCTCAGAAATTCAATTCAGTTTACCCCCAGTTAAATAACTTTGGAATTGAAGATGAGCTCAATGAAGTAAGAGAGGCAATTCAAGTGGTCCTGAGATGGGGTTGGAGGTATAACAAGCACTTATAAGAACAAGCTGTACAATTTCATATGTTAACTGGCTGGTCACAAATAGTTGAGGTCCATTTCTAAATACCTGAGATTCACTTATGTTCTTTTAATCTCTGCTACTGCAAGATGATGCAATATTTGATAATGATTATGGTTTCCTTTTCTAACCATTTTGATCCATAAACTTATTTTTTCAGGTTTCTACATCGAAGAGAATATCTTCACTTGAAAATCGATCTGAGATTTTGTATCAGTAAGGCTTTATTTGTACAATGTTTACAGAGACAAGTTATTTACATGACTTTAAGGCTTCACAATTTCATTCTTTATTGTAATTCGTGATGTAGTTGCTTCATAATTCAATTTACTATTTCGTTTGCTCTAATTTTCATATGATCTCTTTAGATAATAAAGGATGCAACACAAGGTAGTGAACTTGGGAAGATAATTATGCTCTATGTTTTAGAGTCTTTGATTGGTATTGACGATGAAAGATATTTTCTAAATCAACTTCAAAGCAGAGGATTTTCAAGATCTTGCTTTATGGGCATAAGCAGTGTTTCCTACGAGGTTGACTTTGTATGTTTTAAGAGATCTTTTGGAGGTTGCAACACTACGTACAATAATTTTCTTACTGAAGATGTGCATATGCTTCTTTATTATTTGGATTACAGTAATCTTTTTGTTAAAAACTTTGAATACTTCAATTGCCATTTCTTTTTTTTATCACAAAAAAGTTTATCTGTATGTTTCCTTATAGCAAAGTTGATAATTATTTCCAACAACTGTCCACCTCTTCGGAAGCCTGAGATCGAATACTATGTTTCCTTAGTATATGTACTCATATTGATATATTGTATACTTACGACTATTTACTATATACTTATAACATTCTTTTGATGTTAATTAGTCTATTATGACATGTTTATGAATTGCAATTAAATAATACATTGTCTGCAAGTATGAAATTCTTGTGATACATAAATAATTATTAGAATTAATGATATAATAAAAAATTGAAGAATTATTAAATAAATAAAATTCTTAAATAATAATGATTCGTTATTAAACAAATAAGATTTTAAAAAATTATATTTTAAAAAAAATTATTAAATTAAAATGATTTTTGAAAAATGGAAAAAATAATAAATCTATCTGCGACGTTTTTGTATAAATGTCACAAAAAAATTTCCACGACATTTTTGACTTTTCGCGATGTTTCCAAAAAATGTCATAGAATGTGACAGATTCTGTGACGTTTCCTAAAAACGTTGCAGAAAGTTCAATCTTTCAGTGAAGTTTTTAAAAATGTGGTAGAATGTTAATGTTTTTTGTGACGTTTTACACAAAAAGTTGCAGAAACCCTTTGCCTACACCACATTTCATGACGTTTTTTAAAATGTCGCAAATTGTATTCTGTGACATTTTTTGACGTTTTAAAAACGTCGCAAATTGCCTTGTTCTCTTGTAGTGATTACATATTAGTTAGATGATAAAAAGTACACACAAGATGAAGGAAGAAGAGATAAGTAGCAACTTGAACATGTACGCATGATTTGACATCCCTCATCTTTTCTGAGGAAAAGGCTTTTTCAAGACCCAAAAATAACTAATATGGGAACCCATGCTAATTTCAAGAAGTTTCATTGAGGGAAACCTCTCCTTTCCCGAGGAAGGAAATAGTTTCTTCAAGCTTAGCTCTTCCAATAGAGGCAGAGCTTTCTTTGGGTCACTAATATCATATCTTATTGCATGTCTCACCTGTAAATGTCATTCATATGAACAAATGTTTAGATGAGTAATACTATGAAAAAAAAAGAGTCATTACAAATACTTATCTAGTGCATCATTTAATTTTCAGGACACCAAATATCAGATGCCATCTCCATTTTGTTCTTCCTAGCATCCAACATAAGGCACAAAATAAAAATTGCTATTTTGCATGGCATGCAAAACACCAGGTAAAAGACCAGTGAACTTTAATTTAAATTGATTAGTGAAATCATGATTGCATGAGAAGCCTTAGGGGTTTCTCATTCCAGGTACCATTGTTTTCTTAATTAATTTGTTATTCTTGTACTATTATAGTTTATTTAATTGTGTTGACTTGCCTTTAATTTAATATCTTTTATTTTAGATATAATTTATCAATATCTCCTCGATTGTTGGTTAGATTATAAGAAAAGAGTTATTAATAATATTCATAGCCCTGGTAGGATTGACCCATATATGTCAGTGCTAACTATAACTATACTGTGCATTTGTACTTAAAACATAAAATTAAATAAAATCAAAATTAAATATCATTTCATTAGAGAATAGGTTTTAAATAGTGATATAAAGTTATAATTTATTGATATGTTAGATCAATTATCCAATAAATTCATTAAACCAATTAGTGAGGGTAGATTTTAAATGTTTAAGAGAGAACTAGGCATGATTGGTGGGAATTCTATTTGATAAGGATCTCCATATGAGCTTAAATTTGATTTTGTTGTTGTTTATTTGGTTTATTATATACTTTTAAATTTTAATATCAATTTAGTAGACTTTCGGGTGATTGAATATTTGACAGTCATTAATTATAATGCTATATTATTAATCTTTGTACAAAAGTTGATTTATGTTTAAATATATTAATTTATAAGATTTTTTATTAATACATCAATTTAGGGGGAGATAACAATTTATAGTGCCTTGAAACAACAAACAATTCGCATTTGATTTTACCATTATTTATTTAATATCAAAAAATATTTTGTCATCATCAGAAAGGAAGAAATTGTTGAACCAAGGGAGGTTACAATCTATATTTTGAAGATAAAAATGTTTGGAAATCGGGTTGAGATCTAATCCTGACCACAGTGGAATAATCACGAAACTTTTGCGTGACTTTTGATTTCTCGAAAACCAAGATCTATTTAATTCTATAAAATGATCAACATAAATTACAATAAAGTAGAAATTTAATTTGTATCTTATTCTAAAGCTTGATCTTTATATTGCCGCATCCCTCTAACTGTTCCTAAAACCGATCCGTTTTAACCACCGTAACCGCAGAAATGTCTGGCCTTTAACAGCATCTATAGAATGAGTTGAGAAAATACTGTAACTTTTACAAAGAGGGTTAAGCGTGAAATGTTAGCTCTATAGAGCTTAAGTCTATTAATAATAAGCTTTGGATATTTTAGTAATTTAATTGAAATTAACTAATTTCAATTAAACTTTAATTAGAATTACAAATAATTCTAATTAAATACCAATTATCCCCATATAAGATTCAATATCTCATATTGATCCTTATTTATTAAATATATCATATTTAATCATAAAGTTTCTCTAACTTTACAATCAAGTCTAGCTTGATTTAATTAACTTTGCTCTCTTCAACCCATTCTATATATGAGACCCATTAGGTTGCCAAATATATTGGCAATGATTATGAATTCTAATTCTAATTCATAATTAGAATTAGATAAATTAAAACTCTTTTTAATTTATCTTTAATTTTCCAACCCAACCATTTATAATCATAGATCAAGATTGGTGTCTAGCAATGCATCATGACCATCCAAATATTTAGGAATGTCAAAGTAGTTTTTGACTAACGTTTTTGCACATAATTTTCTGTATAATTCATTCCTTTCATCAAACAATGTTTCGATTAGACATAGAATATGGAATTAATGTCTACTCTATTTTGAGTCTAATCATATTAGTTCTCTGCTATTAGCTATTGATTCAATTAATGGCATTTGTAAACTATTTATAAACCATCATTTCACCTTGGCCAAGGATTTCCCGAATCAATACTATTCGAGAATAACAGAACATTCCCCCTAATTACTTCAAAGGTATGAATCCTATTTTGATCACTCAGTTGCCTCCATATAGTTCATGCTACATCCAATGACTACCGATTAAACGACCCATGATTAAATAGAGCATAAATAGTATCAAAACATAGCAATCCCCCGTATAAGATAACTTTGATGATCTCAAGTCAAAGGATCAGTTATACAATCATCAAAATGAGAATTCCACAGACATATAAGTAATGTTCCAAATGGATTTCTCATATCAAGTATGTTCAGTGAACTTGTTCTCTAACAAGCACCCATATGTTTGTTTAAGTATCTCTATACTTTAGTCTATGAGATCGACTACTTCCTTCATAAGGAAAAAACAAAACGAATGCTAGTTTTTTTTTTAACATTCTATTAATGTCCAATCTTAATAGAGCAATGACTAGGAACATTTAGAAATAATACATAAATGTAATATGAATCTCATAATTATACTCTCGTAATAATTTCATTTGCAATGTATAATTATCTTATAGAATTTATCATATACATCTAAACATGTACAAGATAAGAATGCCTTTAAATAATTTGTCTCTAAACTACAACCAAGGCGATTGGCTATAGTGCATAAACCAACAATCTCCCATTAACACTAAGCCAATCATTTCAATATCTTATATTATATCACGACATGATGATTATTCTACCACTGGCTTAGTGAGAGAATTCTATAAAATTCTCTATGGTGAGCTCTTTGTTTAGTCTTACAACTTTCATCTTAATTATCATCATAATTAAAAAAATTTGCCTAAATTCATTCTTGGATTTTTTATCAGACATTAGCTCCTTATGCATGCCTAATGGCTGTAATGTTCTACAACATATTACTATCTTGAACAATGTAAAGAAACTATATCAAGTTCACTGAAGAACTTGTTGATCCAATTAATCATTTCCGCTAAACGAAAAATGTATTATAACTTAATTAGTAACCAATTGCTACATTGGAACCTTTCCAATCCTATATGATATTTTTCTAAGTAAATAAACCTTAATTAGGATTTATTTCTAAATTTATATCCTTATCATCTTGAACTCAAATATTAACTCACACATAGAATAATGGATATCTTTAATACTTCTTAAGTATATGATATCTTAAATACTAAACATCTTTAGTACATTATCTATGCACTTGGACTTAGAATAAGTTAACAATGTCCAATTTCTAGAATTAAGCTGTTACCTTTTTATATCCAACAAAATCTATTCTTGGACAATTATGTGTTCAGCAATTGAAAATTAAAACTGTTGTTCTCTGTGAGCAATGTGTCTCCACAAACTTCCACTGTAGAGGACAACTATACACCTACTAACCTTCTTGTAGACATAAATTCTCAATCATCTTCAAAAAAAAAACTTTTGAATTCATCATGAAAGCAAAATTTTCAATGTCTCATAGCCTTTCAACTATACATCAAATGTATCATTAAAGGCATTAGTTCTAATTAGATGTAATTTTATGAGATTTTAACCTTTCAAATTCCTTCCTTCTCCTACTACTTAACTTAAAAACCATTCTCCTATAAGTATATTAAATCAAACAAGTTCAATGAAGCTGTAATATTATATATCCAATCTCTTCGATATTTCATAACCATTTATTATCCAATTTAATTCTAATCTAAATGGATAATACATGCTTTAGCTAAGCATTACATCCTTAAATCATTAGCTTTAACTCTTTCAAAGACTTAGCAATTCATATCTAATATGAAATCTTGCTAATTGATTCAATTTGAACTATTGAAGGTAAGTTATTGTACTAGGCATTTCTATAGAAGAAATAATATTGTATTATACAATATCTCATATTGTATTTTCTCCTTACATAAATCCATACCCTTATGGAATTTTGGTATGAAGGTATTTACTAGAGAATCTCATTCCCTATAGGTAACTAAAAATATAAACTTGCCGCAAGGATCTCATTGATATGCTTCAACATTCTCAATCTTCTTAGATTTAAACAATTTGAACTTTTCAAAATTTTATATCATCATTTCATTTAATACGTATGACTATATCATATAAAGTCATTAGTAATATGATAAATATAATGTTATCCTTTTATGAATTGCTATTCCATCCAATAAATCACATGTATAAGATTTAACTGAAGTAAATCACTTGTTAATATAGAAATCAAGTATAATATATAAAATACACAAGAAGCGGGGTTCAATTGTGTTAAATTGTCTAAGATAGTAGTCTTTATAATCTTCTTAATTTTCTAGAAAAACTCAAGACAATTACAAAACAATGCACTTAATTCATTTAAGTAATGCAACAACAGAAATAGTATCTATTCTTCTAACAACAAGAAATTAAAGAGATAAGGGTTCGAGAATATGACACCCGATTTATACTGGTTCACCCTTAACTTTGGGGCTACGTCTAATCCTCAGAGTTTATCTGAGATTTCACTATCTCTTGTAACTTTACAAGTATTATTTCTACTCTTCCAGAGCGTCTTTAGGTCTCTTTCGTAAAGTATTCTTTATCTGCTATCTTAGCCTCTTCAGGCTCTAGCATTCCTTTCACTTGAAAAGATATTATTTGAGCTTTCTACACTCACGTTATTGGTGTTCTTGATCTCTCTTCTTCCTTCTTTTCACTCAAGATATTTTTACAGTATACTCACTTGATCACAGAATTATTTTTTGTAAGTAAAGTAAAAGTAAGTAAAAAGTTGTTTTGTCTACGACTACAACTGATATTTATAGACTGATTCTCCAATGGTCTTCTTGAGAAACTGCTTGTAGAATCTTCAAAAATCTGTTATTAGTTGAGTCCTGTAACTAACCCCAACTAGCTAACTAACGTTGTAGATTATTCTTTAATCACAATGTCTCGATTTAATTTGTATGCTTCGTCTAGTGTCTTCAATTCATCTTATGTCTTCGTCTTAATCTTGTGGCTTCATCTTAGTCTTGTGACTTCATCTTACTCAGCTATTGAATATCGTCTTGATTTGAAGATTTATGCTACTTAGATTTATTTGCGCACTTAATAAACTCATCAAAATAGTTCACACACTTCTATTATTATTATTATTTGAATTTCATAAAAATCAATTAAAGAAGTGAAGTCTTCTTGACTTGACAATCTCCCCTTTTTTATGATAACAAATAATCATAATATTAGAAGATAAAAATGATATTCAGACGAATAACAATAATATTCAGACGAATAATTTTTAGACGAATAATATATTTATTCAAACGAATAATGCAAGATATACAATGTGTATATAAAAAAATTCCAATACCATTTCTCCTCTCCTTTCTACTATTATCCCCCTATTTGTTATTAATCAAAAAATATGTCATTTCAGACGCTTCAAAATTTCAAAGAAGATATGTTGAATATCAGTGCGGATCGTTTTGAGGTGTTCTTCTGTAGACACACATAGAAGTGCTACTTCCTTATGAAGATCACCCATTGAGTCAATTAGTTCATCAACCTTAGTATCAATTTCTTCAATATGTTTAGCTAATGCTTCTTGAACTTCCTTATGCTTGTGACTAGCTTCAGTCCATTCAATGAAATTCTTTAAGAGCTCTGAATTAACGGTAGAATCTTGTAGCTTTTCACTAATTGGATGAATATACTCAGAGGTAGAGGGTTTTCTAATTGAATCATCTAATTCAATTATTTTGATGGAGGGTAATTGGAAAGGTTGTGTTTGGTGAGGGATGTCAAGATCATCAGGTTGGGGTAGTTTGAAAATTGGTTTCCTTAGAAGATGTAAGATATTTTTAACTGAAGGAATGAAACCTAAGGGTTTTTAATGAATAAGTAAATGCACAAAGGTTTCTAAGTAAAATTGATACCTTTAATTGTAATACTTTTGTACCTTCCTTCTGATATTGTCCCAACGACCATGAAACTTTCATCTGTAGTTGATGCGCCAAAGTTACTTCCTAATTCCCTTGATATGTGATGTGATACATAGACGCCTACAGGTTGAGTTGCACGACATACATCGTCTATATTCTTCATCGCCACTCGAATTTCTTCCTCCGTGAGATCATCTTCTTGTTTCTCAGGAAATTTCTCCTTCTTTCCTTTGTCTTTGCTGTCAACCGATATTGGACATCTAGGTTATACATCTGGTATAATCTTTATTGTTGTTCTGCTTATCACTGGATAGATTGTGTAAGGATTTTTTGTCATCTTCAATAGATATGGTTCTATCTTTTCATCTCGTAGAATACCATACAATCTTCTTTCTTCAGGGCTTAGAAGATTTATCGTCTGATCGTTTACTATTACAGGTTCAACTTGAACCTTAACTTTCTATTTAGGAGGTTCTCTGATGATAACTGAACCTCTATTACGATTAGGTATTAATTCTTCTATAATCTTCATCTTCAAATCTTCTTTCTTCATTGGTTGAGAGGGATTGTAAGTTACTAGCTACTTTCCAACAGTTTGTGTCTTTTGTTGAACATCAGATGATGAAAGCTTCTTTTTCTGAATCAGTTTTGTCTTCTTTTGTTCTTCTGTTGACTTGGAAGAGAGTTGTTATTGAGACTTCTTCTGCTCAAATATTAACTTCCTTTTTATCTCTGTCTCTCTAGATGGTTGTTCTGATTGAGTCTAAGGGATAGAGACAATTGCTTTGGTAGGCTGCTGTTGTCGTTGTTGTTGTTGCTCCTTTGCACTTTCATAAACTTGAACAAGAATCAGAGTTTTTTTCTTTTTCCGTTCTTTTTGTCGTAAGGTCATCAATCTTGGTGACCTTCTTGACTTCTCGGGTCTTTCTGATTGGAGCATCTCGGCCTTCCTCTTTAAAGACACTTTGTGAGTTGGTTGTTGAACCTTACTTTCCTTCCTTTCAGGAATCATCTTGGCTTGTATTGGCTTATAAGATGATTGTTCAACTTTTACCTCTGCTGAGATTCTTCCAAATGATTGAGGTTTTGCTTGTATTCCAGTTGAAACTTCTTCTTTCCTGCTTTCTTTGATTGAAAGCTCCCCCTTAGAATGGGCTTTTAGTGTGAAGTTTTTATCCACTTTAGCATCAGTCTTAATCCCCATTTTATGAATAGTAGAGGCATTGATAACACTCTTAATATTCAGCTTTACTCCATTTCCTCTGTCAAGTAGGATTCTAGATTCTTTGAAGAATCTTGTCAATAGCATACTGTAAGGTAAAGAACCACTCTTCAGATGATAATCCTCCCTAGCCTTTATCATGTAGTTTAGAATAAAGAACAGAAGATTAATAGATTGGTGTCTGAGTAGATGAAATAGACAATGTTTACCATTCATTATCACTTAATCCTTTGATCCTACTCTTGGTAGAATATAGTGAAGAAGAAGCAAATGAAGAACCCTAGCCTTCAAAATTAAATTTGAAGACTTCTTGACTCCTGGATTACTCGATCTATGTAGTTTTCGATTTATGTTCTCTTCATTTATGTGACTTTGAGCAATCCACTTTGTATTATTGAACAGTTTTGCCCTTCATTTAGACGTTCAATAGCTTTCACAATGGAATCGTGTGTGACTATCATCGACAACCTATCTACCATTAATACCAAGTTGTTATCTACCACCTTGCATTCTTCCAGAACTCATATACTTCATTTGGATACACTGGTTCTCAGATATTAAAGAAAATTTCCCATCCAGTTGCTTTAATCTCAAGTTCGATATCCACTCAATCATTCTTCAGAGAAGTGAAATCAATGAGTCTCCTATAGACAAGAGATTTTGACATTTTTCTAATCTAAAACAAATAAAAACTAAACATAGAAACGTATTTCACTTAAAGAAGCAAGGTTAGTATATAGAAACAATTGAGAGAAAGATATGAAATGAAAATGAGAAAGATTT
>JAOSBN010000009.1:2330696-2363376 GCA_027563595.1 Erythroxylum suave
TTTTAAAATATTGTGATTACAATATGATGTTTTATAATGAATAATGATATGATGCCATGTGAAGTTTAAGTAGTGTTTGAACATAGCGTGCCCTTATCGTAGGATATGTGCCGGAATGACCTCCAGGTGTCTCTGTGTGTACCCTGCGGTAAGGGGGTGCTACAACCAATGTAAAAAATTTTATCAATTAAGCAATTAAATTGTTAAATTTAATAATATTATTTGTGACAAATAGAAAAACATTAGTGATAAATTTATTGTAACATATGATTTTTATTTAGTAACAATATTATTGTAAAATATAACTTTCATACTTGTGACGAAATCTGTTAGACAATATGGTCATTGATGCAAATTTCTTTTACCACTAACACAATTCCATTGTTGAATTTATTGTTTTATTTTTGACAATAATAACCATATTAGTGACAATATATTTTGTAAGAACAATTTTTCATTTTTGTGACAAAATGATGTTGACATTTTTTCCTTAAAATATTAATGACCAAGAAGTAATGAACACTAATAAAAAAAGTACTAGTGATAAATATTTTGTCACTATTTTCAATTATTTTAGTGGCAATGATGTTATCACAATAAAATGAAGTATTGTTACGACTTAATTCTTCATTACTTTATATCGTTTATGATGACAAACTTGTCATCATAAACAATATAAAGTAATGACTTGTCATAAACATGTAAAGTTACTGTGTCCATATAGTTTTGTCCCACATTTCATGACTTTTGGTGTTAGTACTTTTGTCACAAAAGTGTTGCATAATTGTGACCATTTTCTAAATTAGTTACTATTTCATTAGTGACAGGAGGTGATGACTTTAAAAATTAGACACTATTAATAGTAGTGACTAATATTATTGATTTTAGTGACAACTTTTGCTTTCACTAAAAATGCAATTTCTTGTAGTGGCACCATCTCCAGTCAGAGAGTGAGACTACTCCTCGTCCCCAAATTGAACTCTATAAAGGACGTAACCCCTTCTCATCGCAGAGGAACTAAACCAACAAAAGAAACATCCAATTTTCCATTCTTTTCTCCACCTGCTCAAAAATGGACAACCAAAAAATAGCGAAAAAAGGTGATAACTTCCTCATTCCCAAGACTTGCTCCATCTCTAGTCAAAGAGTGAGACTTCTCCATCTCTGTAGAGAATGGCTTGTTTTTCTTGTGGGTTCTTGAGGATTCCAAATTTTGGTGTAAGTTTCACGAGGGATTTTGACTTGAGCGAGAAAGAATGGAGTTTTAAAAGAAGAAAATAATTGGGGGAAATAAAAAGAGGAACACAAGAACATTGAGTTTGTAAAAGATGAAAAAGTGTATTGACTAACCAATCAAACTAGATCATTGATCGACTGCTTTTCTGATAAACTAGTCGATTTTTATAAATAGGGGTTATTAAATAAAACTGAACCGAATAAGTGGCTAATTTTAAATGTTTTGTTAAGAATTAGTTTGATTTATGTCACATGTTTCTCAGGTTATTTAATTGTATGAGTCTTTAAAAAGTCAGTAAGTTTGTTGCTAAGTTGTTAAGTCATAATAAGTAGTAGTAGGTAGTTTTTATTTATGGTTTTGTTATGAGTTGTGACCTATGTTTGCCACTATGTGGCCTTATGTAAGGCCTCTTTGTTCTAATAATTGAATTTTAAGGGAGTTAACAACAGTTTGCCTTTTATCTCAGTTACAAACAATGTTCTTATCTCCTCTGCTTCTTTGTTCATTTTTTATCAGTGGTATCAAAGCATAAATACCTTATTTACTAAGAGTGAAGGTGTGAGGATAAATAGCTATAGCCGCAAGGCCTCCTATCACGCAACCTTTTTTCTCAACTATTCCACCAGCCACCTACTGTAGCTTTGATGTGATGAATTAAGTTGGTGGTCCACTACTCCTATTCACGCAACTTCTACCTTCCCTCCTACTATTTGTTGATTTGACAAATAAAGAATGTTGCCCAAGCTACTCTTAACCTTCCATGGTAGAGAACAATTTTGTGGAATTAACGATTTCTCGTTTTGATGGTCACTATGATCATTGAAGCATGTTAATGAAGAATTTCTTGAGATCGAAAGAATATTGGCAAGTCATTTCAGATGGAATACCATAACCAGAAAGAGGCACAGCAATGTCTGTAACACCCTCTTACCATAAATTACATACCAAAACATCCAGTGGATATTCGAGTACATAATATATAATAATGGTGTATTAACTATCCCACCTTCACTTTATACATGACAATATATCTAACTTAGTCACAGTATCAACTACTGCACATAAATGTCACCAGATTTTATAACCAAATATCAAACTGTAATCCTCATTTCATTTCATAAAACTGAGCATATTTACATTGTAGCTTTTAAACATCCATATATGTACATCATCATATCCTAATATAGAATATGCTACATGAAAGAGGAAATTACACAAAAAGTCTATCTAAAGTCTTCAGTCTCAGCTGAGCGACCTTTGAGCCATTTCTTCTCAACAAAAGTACAAGAAAGATTCTTCTTGTAATCTTTCAATCGCTAATGTACTCTCTCGGTCCTGAAATGTCAACATGCAACTTTAGGTGAGTTTTGCGAACTCAATGAGGTAACCATCATCGATGGTTCACTTAATTCATGTAACACTTTATCACATGTAACAAATATTTCACATCTTTGTATTTTGCAAGAAATATCACATATCACATTCTCATTCAAATACAAAGTACCAATGCATTTTAATCAATCATTCACTTGTTTTGAAATGCGTATGCAATGCACGTAAGACTCACTTTCACTTGTTATTGTTGTTGTTGTGACCGAGTGCCTTTTAAGTGGATGCTGGGTATTTTTACAACTGAGCATGAGGCTCTTATCACAGTCTGAGCTTTAAGCTATTTACACTGGCAACTCCAGTCACAATTACCTTTATCTTTCATTCATTCATGTAATGGAATGCTTCACATTCATATAAATACGACCAGTCACTTGATTTCAATTTCACATTTACATTCACATTTATCATCAGACCTTGGTCTGGCATTCAACAATAATGTGGAGTATCACTTATTCATTCAAATTCACATACAAGGAGCATTTCAATATCACAATTATCATATCAGAATCATCGGATCTTCATGTCCATAATTCAACAATCAAATCACATTCATAGATAATTCAAATCAAATATTAAGCAAACAAATAATTAAGTGAGATCGTCTAGGTTACTCACAGGTTGCTCTCGATGATAATGCCTGGAAGTTCCAGCAAGGTTTGGATGTTGACGTTCAATATGTTCCTCTAAAAACATATCATACATACACATATCACAACTTTGCACAAATATGAATTTATTTATGCACATTCATGTATACAGAATGCATACAATGCATTTTCATGACAATTCCAGGTTCCTAATCACGCAGTATCCAAAAATTACAACTTTATACCAAGTGAAAGCTAAGAGATTAAGCTACAACTTTTGTGAAGAAATTTTTATCCGGTTCGATCTACTTTAATAGAGTTTATTTGAAAACTACAAGACTTGATTTTCGTATCAAGTAGTCTTATAGCCTAAACAAAGACTCAATTTGAAGACAGATGTTGAAATTCCTAGAGACAGAATTATAATTCTATTTCTTCAAAAAGTTTGTATCTTGATGTATCTAATTTACTCCAAGTTAAAAGTAATTTCATTTTGATATATACAGATCAAGATATTGTCAAAATACCGAAGCATGTTCATGAAAAGACTCCAATTACGAAATTCCAGAACTATTCATTATTTTCGTCCAAGTTTAATAAATCATTCTCTCCCAAATGATTTGATATGGTTATAATGTTTTTTAAAGATGTAAAACAATATGTTTTGAGTCTAATGGTTTAAGTCCCATGCCATTTGGAGGTCGGGAGAAGAAGTTATGGTCAAAAAAGAAGAAGTTATGGTCAAAAACCAAAGGTTGTTCAAAACAATCCCTCATTTTTCAAAGTCGCAATCATGCACGTCTTTCTTCCTTTTTCTTCAGCAGAGTTGCAATTGTGATGAGGCACGATCATGAATTACCTTGTTTTTCAGAGTGATCGCAACTTTCCACATGATTTGCTGCACGATCACAACCTGCTGTGTTCCCTTCCTTCGTTTCTTCTTTTCTTTCCATTTTTGACGTAAAACCAGATGTTTCTAGACAACACATTCTTCTAATCAAATGTTCCTCTATGTCATAAGCTTCTAATGCCATAAAATTCATTCATTTTAGTCCAGTATCGTACAAGTTATGATCAAAATACTCCATACTGCTTCTTATGTAATAACAGAATACTACTCTCAATTTCAAGCTAAAATTCAGGGATCTTAAGGACAAAATTAGGATTCGACTTCTTCAAGAAAGTTATAGACTTATAACTCTAATTTATTATGAACAAGAATCAACTCATTTGAACATCTATAGCTCAAGATATAATCAAAAGAATCAACATAGTTTAGTTGTCTCTCCAAATTGCAGATTTCTTCTTCTCCCATTTTTCCAGAATTTCTCGCTTCTATCTTCTTCAAGTAACACATACGACACTTAAACCAAATCTTCCACTTCCATTTCAGCTCATCTTAATCCTTCTTAAAACAAAACACATTGCTTTATGTTATCTTTTATTTATCTTCATTTAAATCATCTCTAACAATACCCACACATTTACGCATATACAGTGAAAAAACAGAAAATATATTCTTCCACTTTCCTGCACTTTCATTTTACTCCAATATTACAAGCATTTCAGTTCGATTAAACATTATCAAAAAGCCATTCAAGATACCATAAAGCTTAAAGTTCAACTTGCTTGATTCAGCTAAACTTCCAGCAATTGAAAGTGAGCAAAGAAGTTTTGGTAGATGGAAACAAATGAGATTAAACAAAAGCTAAACTTGCCACGGATTGAAATTCTTACTTTGCTGTAACAACCAATAACCAATTACACAAACAAATGCAAAAATTAAGTGTTTGGGTGATGGTGAGCAGGAAGGAGGATGATTGTTTTGGTGGAGACAAAAACAAAGCTTCAAAGACTTCCGCAATCTGAAACATAATTTCTAAGTGACCAAGGTGGCTTAATCCTTTAATTACATATGGCACTAATGCATGTCTTCCAATTGTCACTATTTCACTAGTCCACATGTAATTGGCCTAAAATTTAATATTTTTGCTAATCCAAATATACTACAAATTTTCAGAAATTTTCTAAATTCTCCAAAAATTCTGAAATAATAATAATAGTCTCCAAATAAAAATTTAACGCAAATAATTCACAATTCCCATTTTAAATCAATTAATCATACTTGGAAAATTTCAATGAATGCATGTACAATTAATTTATATATCAAAACAAGTATTCACATATGTGTGAATATACTATGATGCATGAGCATAAAATTACACTTCTAATTTATCACAGTACACTCAATTCACTATTTTGGGATCTATGCCCAAACATGGCATGTCACAATTCTCCTCCCCTTAAAAAAATTTCATCCTCAAAATTCTTACCTGATTGAGGAAATATGTGAGGATATTGCTTTCTCATTTGTTCCTCTATCTCCCAAGTTGCTTCGTCAATCGAGTGGTTTCTCCAAAGGACTTTCACTAATGGAATTACACTGTTTCTCAACTGCTTTGCCTTATAACCCACTATCTGTACTGGCACTTCAACATAGCTTAGATTATTAACAACCTCAATTTCTTGAACTAGTAGTACATGTGTTGAATTAGATCTGTACCTTCTCAACATGCTCACATGAATCATGTTATATAACTGAAACATTTCAGTAGGCAAAGCTAGCTTATATGCCAAAGGTCTATTTCTCTCAAGAGTTTCATAAGGACCAATATATCTTAGGCTCAACTTCAACTTGCCCTTTCTACCAAACCTCAGCATACCTTGCCAAGGTGACACTCTCAAAAATACCTTCCCCAACACTGTGCTTCATATCTCGGTGATGCTGATCCACATAACATTTTTGTCTATCTTGAGCCACTTTTGTCCAACTCCAGATCAATTTCACCTTATCTACCGTGTCTTGGATCAATTCAGGACCTTCTATCATTCTCAAACCTTTTTCATCCCAGTATAGAGGTGATTGACATTTTCTGCTATACAGTGCCTCATATGGTGTCATTCCAATACTGCAATGATAATGGTTATTGTATGCAAATTCAATCAGTGCTATGTATTGATCCTAAGCTCCTTTATACTCCAACACACATGCTATAAGCATATCCTCAATAGTCTTGATAATTCTCTCACTTTGCCCATCTGTCCTAGGATGGAATGCAGTATTAAATTTAGCTTTGTACCAATAGTTGACTGTAAACTCTTCCAAAATCTCGAAGTAAATTTGGGATCCCTGTTCAATACAATGACACAAGAACCTCATACAGTCTCACAATATCAGTCACATATCTCCGAGCCAACTGATCTAGTGTCCTATTATCTCGTACTGGTATAAAATGGGCCAACTTAGTTAATTGGTCTACTACCACCCATAATACATCATTTTGCCTTGAAGTATTAGGCAATCCTATAATAAAATCTATAGAAATTTGTTCCCATTTCCACTTCGAAATAGGCAACGAATGAAGCTTCCCAACCAGAGCCTAATGTTCAGCCTTAACCTGCCAACATGTTATACATTTAGAAACATACTCTACTACTTGCTTTGTCATTCTAGGCCACCAGAAATGCTGCTTTAGAATGTTAGACATCTTGGTCGTGCCAGGATGCATAGCATAAGTAGCCATGTGGGCTTCCTTTAGGATTTCCTTCCTCAGATCATCGACATTAGGCACACACAGTCTCTGCTTAAACCACAATGCTTTATCTGTCAATTCAAAGTCAGAATCTGAATTCACTTTAACTTTCTCAATCAATTTCATCATCTCAGAATCATCACTTTGAAATCTTCTAATTCTATCATGCAATATTGGTCTCAGTTTCAATGTGGTTGTCAATGCTTCATTATGCTCAAGATTCAATTCTACATTCAAAACTCTCAACTGAATCAGACTTGATAACCTCGATATCTGAATCTTAGCTGCACTACTATATGACTTTCTACTCAGTGCATCAACCACAATATTTGCTTTCCCCAGATGATACTCAATTGTGCAGACATAATCTTTTAATAACTCAATGCATCTCCTTTATCTCATGTTCAGTTCTTTCTGACTTAACAGATACCTCAAACTCTTGTGATAAGTGTATATCTAGAATGTCTCTCCATAAAGATAATGTCTCTAAATCTTTGGAGCAAAGACTACAGCAACTAGCTCTAGATCATGTATTGGATAGTTCATCTCGTGATACCTTAGTTGTCTCGATGCATAGGCTATCACCCAACCATTTTGCATTAATACACATCCCAATCCTTGATGCGAAGCATCACTGTATATGACATATCCACTAGTTCTCGATGGTATAGCTAACACCGATGCAGTAGTCAACTGATGTTTAAACTCCTTAAAACTTTTCTGACAATCATCATCCCATCTGAATGCTACATTTTTCGTTAGAAATTTAGTCAAAAGGGAAAAATAAGAGAAAACCCCTCAACAAACCTCTGATAATATCCAGCTAATCCTAGGAAGCTTTATATTTCTAATACATTAGGAACTTCCCATTCATCACTATTTCTATCTTCATTAGATTCACTTGTATACCTTATCCAGATACGATATGACCTAGCAATACTGCTTGGTCTAGCCAAAATTCACATTTATTGAATTTAGCATACAGTTGGTTCGTCCTTATAATCTATAAAATCACTCCTAGATGCTCATCATGTTCTTCTCTGCTCTTTAAATACACAAGTATGTCATTAATGAACATAATTACAAATCTATTAAGGTAGGGCTGAAATACCTTATTCATCAAGGCCATAAATGCAGCTGAGGCATTAGTTAACCCGAACGACATTACTAAAAACTCAAAATGTTCATACCTGCTCCTGAAAGCACTCTTTGGTACATCAACCTTTGCTATCTTTAGTTGATAATACCCAGATCTCAAATCGAGATTAGTAAACACCTGAGCTCCCTGCAACTGATCAAATAAATCATCAATTCTAGGCAATGGGTACTTATTCTTCACCGTAACTTGATTCAGTTGCCTATAGTTAATGCACAGTCTCAAGTTATCATCCTTCTTTTTCATAAATAGTATTGGAGCTCCCCAAGGTGAAACTCTGGGTCTAATAAATCCCTTATCCAATAACTCCTGTAACTGAGTCTTCAACTCCTTCAGTTCCACAGACGTCATTCTGTAAGGGGGAATGGATGTAGGAGCGGTACCTAGAACTAGATCAACTGTGAAATTTATTTCTTGATCTGGAGGTAAGTTAGGTAATTTTTGTGGGAAACACATCCAGGTATTCGCTAACTACAAGAATGTCCTAAATATTCTGGTCAGCTTTAGTATCAATAATGTGTGACAGATAAGCATCACATCCACCTTGTATTAACTTCAAAACACTCACAAATGAGAACAGTCCGGTTGGCACTACTTGACTAATATCTCTGAACACTACCCTCAGCTGATTAGGAGACTCTAAAATTACTTCCTTCGTATAGCAGTTCATGATAGCCTTATGAACAATGAGCCAATCCATGACTAGTATAATATCTATCTCTGTCAACTGTAATATAATTAAGTCTGCTTTTAATTATGCCCATTTAATTTGAATCAAGCATCTCTTGTAGACTTCCCCAATCACAGTGGTACTACCTATCAATGTACTCGCCTTTAATCCATATCTCAAATATTCTGTATCATAATGCATCCTAGGTACCACATGTGATGTGATAAATGAATGCATAGATCCAGGATCTAGCAATTCAAATTCTTCATAATCAAAGATAAGTAACGGACCTACAATGACATCTAGAGAGTCCTAAGTTTCCTGTCTGGTCATAGCATACACTCGGGCCTGAGACTAGGGTCTATTGTTCCGAACCTTAGTCCTGATAGAAGCGCTTATAGAACTCACCGTACCTCTACCTTGCCCTCTTTTTCTAATCCCGCTAACTCGACTTTGCTAGATAGTAGCTTCACTTAAAGATCTCCCATTCATACTTGACTGGGTTCCAGTAACAACAAGACAATCTCTAGTTCTATTCTTTAGAGAACCACATTGGAAACATGCCCTAGATAAAGTCCAACACTCTCCACATGCTTCTTCCCACAGTACTCACAAGGAGGTAACTGACTCTATATAGTACCTCTTATATTTCCATACTGTGCAAAAACACCCCTCTGTCTGAATCCCGACTATCTTGATCCAACCGGTGGTCTCAAAGCTCAATTCTGTCGCTTACTAAATCTCCTGCCAGAACTACTTCGAATTTCATTGGCTCTTTTCATTATAGACCTTGTCTAGACTCTACTTGTCCCTCTCTTAGAAACTGCTCAATTCCGATCGAGGTAACCCTTAACTCAGTAAAACTACTCAGATGAGTGATTGCTAACCTTGTTCTAATCTCTATGTACAACCCATTTTCAATTATCCAACATTTTTCTTGTTCTGTAGGGATCAAGGTAGTAGCATAACCCATCAACTCATTGAATCGAATCTCATAATCTTCCACTGACATCCTACCCTGTTTCAAATCCATAAAATCCTTCCTTTTTCTGTCCAGGTAGACTTTGGGCATATAATTTTCCTTAAAAGCCCTCAGAAAATCTCCCCAGTTCAAAATGCAAGGCCTGGTGGTACTGCCTGCAACAGTCTTCCATCATTCGTAAGCTGGGCCTTATAGTAATAAGACTGCTTAATCAAATCTTTCATCTGCCTGATAGTTCATCTGATCAAAAGCTCTCTCTATCCTTTTGAGCTATCCCTCGGCCTCTGCAACGTCTGTACTTCAATAGAAATCCATGGCCCCTTGCTTCTACAGCCTATCATACCTACTCTCCCTTCTCTTGGGTACTCTGGGAGCCATTACCTCAGGTCGAGGTACTAATGACTCTCTAATGGCTCATCCTGATCCTAAGTCAGCTGAGTGTTCCATTTGATCGCCTACGTTTGATAACCTATAACACACAATAACTTTAATTATCATCCGAAGTTTTCACAACATTTCATGCCTAACAGTACTGCATATCCTTATGGATGCCAAACCATGCTCTGATATTAAAATTGAAACACCCCATTACCATAAATTACATACCAGAACACCCCAGTAGATATTCTAGTATATAATATATAATAGTGGTGTATTAACTATCACACCTTTACTTTATAACATGGCAATCTATCAAACTTAGTCGTGGTATCAACTACTACACATAACTATCACTAGATTTTAAAATCAAATATAAACTGTAATCCTCATTTCATTTCATAAAATCAAACGCATTTAATTTGTAGCTTTTAAACATCCATACACGTACATCATTATATCCTAATACAGAATATGCTACATGAAAGAGGAAATTACACAAAAAGTCTATCTAAAGTATTCAATCTCAGCTAACTGACCTTTGAACCATTTCTTCTTTATAAATTGTACAAGAATTAAGCTTCTTGTAACCTCTCAATTGCTAATGTCCTCACTCTCAGTCCTAAAATGTCAACGTGCAATTTTGGGTGAGTTTTGCGAACTCTTTGAGGTAACCATCATCAATGGTTCACTCAATTCATGTAACACTTTATAACATGCAACAAATATTTCACATCTTTGTATTTTGCTATAAATTTTCACATATGACATTCTCATTCAAATACCAGGTACTCATACATTTTAATCAGTCAAGCATATGTATTAAATTGCATATGTGATGTGTGTGAGACTCACTTTGACTTATTATTGTGGATGTTGACACTTAGTGCCTCTTTATTAGCTCATATCCCTTAGTGAATACCGAGTTGTACTAGATAATGTTCCATATCCCTTAGTCGATATCGGGTACTTTCACAATTGAACCTGAGGCTCTTATCATAGTCTAAGCTTTAAGCTGTTTGGACTAGCAAACTCTGATCACAACTGTCTTTATCTTTTATGCATTCATGTAATGGAATGCTTCACATTCAGATATATATAATCAGTCACTTGATTTCAATTTTACTTTCACATTCACATACATCATTGGACCTTGGTCAGGCATTTCACATTAATGAAATATCACTTATTCATTCAAATTTACATACAAGGAGTACTTAAATATCAGAATCATTAAATCAAAGTGATTGAACCTTCATGTCTGGAAACCGACAATCATATCACATTCATTGATAATTCAAATCATAAATTAAGCAAACAAATAATTAAGTGAGACCGTCTAAGTTACTCATAGTTTGCTCTAAAAGTTATTCCCTGGAAGTTCCAGCAACGTCTGGATGTTGACGTTCAATATATTTCTCTAAAAACATATCATACATACACATATCACCACTTTTCATAAATATGAATTTGTTTATGCACATTCATGTATATTGAATACACAAAATGTGTGTTCATGACAATCCCAGGCTTCTAATCATTATCCTTGTCGCAATATTGATTCATATAAAAATACTCAATTTAACCATCCAGACTTGTGTCAAAACATACTCTCAGTTTACTTTTCATGATTATTATCATCAGTAAAGTGAAGTATTTTGACATAACTTACTTCTGGAAAATTATTCTCCTATCTCTTGAGTTTCTAATGGCAATAAGATCATTCAATTCGGTTCAGTACTCTGCAAGTTATACTCCAGATACTATAGACTAAGCATATTTGAAAATCTGCTAATGCATGCTCATGCTTTCAAGTTGTACAATCATATCTCTCGCTTACAATATCCAAAAGTTACAAACTTTATACCAACTGAAAGCTAAGATATTAACCTAAAAATTTTGTGAAGACATTTTTATCTGATTCGGTATAAATACAGTTTGTTCGAAAACTACAAGAGTTGATTTCTATCTCGGGTACTGTTATGGCCTAAACCAAGACTCAATTTCAAGATAAATTTTGAAACTCATAAAGACAGAATTAAAATTCTATTTCTTAAAAAAATTTGTATCATCATGGCTTTAGTTTACTCCAAGTAAAAAATGATTCCATTTGGATATATACAGATCAAGATATTGTTAAAATACCGAAGCATGTTCATGAAAAGACTCAAGTTATGAAATTCTAGAATTGTTCATTATTTCCATCACAGTTTAATCAATCAATCTCTCTCGACTGCTTTCATATGTTTATAATTTTTTTTTGTAGATGTAAACAATGCGTTTTTCTAATGGTTCAAGTCCCATGTCATTTGGAGGTCGGGAGAAGAAGTTATGGTCGAAAGATCAAAGGATGTTCAAAACAGTTCCTCATTTTTCAGATTCGCGATCGTGCACGTTTTCTTTTTTTTCAGAAGAGTCGTGATCATGCTAAGGCATGATAGCATGATCGTGACTTCTCTTGTTTTTCAAAAGAGTCATGATCATGCCTTTCCACATGGTTTAGCAGTGTCGCGATCATGCAGCAGCACGATCACAACCTGCTATGTTCCCTTCCTTCGCTTCTTCTTTTCTTTCCATTTTGGACATAAAATCAGACTTTTTTAGACAAAACTTTCTTCTAATAAAATGTTCCACTATGTCTTAAGCTTCTAACGCCATAAAATTCATTCATTTTAGTCCAGTATCTTATAAGTTATGATCAAAATACTCTATACTGTTCCTTATGTCACAACAGAATACTACTCTCAATTTGAAGCTAAAATTCAGGGTTCTTAAGGACAAAATTAGGATTCGACTTCTGCAAGAAAGTTGTAGACATATAACTCTAGTTTATTATGAACCAAGAATCAACTCATTTGAACATCTACAGTTCAAGATATAATCAAAAGAATTATCATAGTTTGGTTGTCTCTCTAAATTGCAGATTTCTTCTTCACCCATATTTCCAGAATTTCTTACTTCTATCTTCTTCAAGTAACACATATGACACTTAAACCAACTCTTCCACTTCCATTTCAGCTCATATTAATCCTTCTTAAAACAAAACATCGCATTGCTCTATGTTCTCTTTTACTTTAACTTCATTTAAATCGTCTCTAACAATACCCAAACATTTACACATATACAGTGAAAAATAGAAAATATATTCTTCTACTTTTTTGCACTTTCATTTTACTCCAATATTTCAAGCATTTCAGTCCGATTCAAAAATTATCAAAAATTCATTCAAGATACCATAAAGCTTAAATTTCAACTTACTTGATTCAGCTAAACTTTCAGCAATTGAAAGTGGTCGAGAAGTTTTGGCGATTGAAATTCTTACTTTGCTGTATCAACCAATAAGCAATTACACTAACAAATGCAGAAATTAAGTGTTTGGGTGATGTTGAGCAAGAAGGAGGATGATGGATTCGGTGGAGAGAAAAACAAAGCTTCAGAGACTTCCTCAATCTGAAATGTAATTTCTAAGTGACCTAGGTCGCTTAATACTGTAATTACACGTCATTAATCCATGTCTTCCAATTTTCACTGTTTTACTAGTCCACGTGTCACCATGTAATTGGTCAAAAATTTTGATATTTTTCCTAATCCAAAATTACTCCAAGTTTTCAGAAAATTTCTAAATTCACCAAAAATTCTGAAATAATAAAATAGTCTCCAAATAAAATTTTAACTCAAATAAGTCACAATTCCCATTTTAAATCAATTAATCATACCTGGAAAATGTCAATAAATGCATATACAATTATTTTATGCATCAAAATAAGTATTCATATGTGTGTGAATATACTATGATGCATGAGCATAAAATTACACTTCTAATTTCTCACAGTATACTCAATGGTTGAATGAAAAGAAAATCGACTTTTAATCTTACAAAGTGTTAAGATTTTGGCTGAGTCCTTTGTCATAAAATTTGTAAAATAGGGTGGTAAGTTATGGATGTACTTGACAAGTTTTGGGAAACCTTTAGAGGCCTCCCTCATAGCTTAATAAGATAATAAATTTTCTAGTCATTGTAAACTCGGGACTAATAATAGAAAAGTGTCGAGCGCTTGAGGGTTGTTAAGGATAAACAACAAACTGTGGGTGTACCTTTAAATTAATTTTGTAAAGATGATTTTTACCTAACTGTGAAAAGTATGTTTATGAATAATTCCATTGACGCTGCTATTTGAATTTAAAAATTAATTCATGAGATTTACATATGCTTTGATTTAACATTGAATAGAGTTTTGAATGCACTTGGAAACTAATGAGATGTACACACGCTTTGAATGGCAATAGATAGAAATT
The DNA here is from genome assembly GCA_027563595.1 of Erythroxylum suave. Taxonomy (NCBI): domain Eukaryota; kingdom Viridiplantae; phylum Streptophyta; class Magnoliopsida; order Malpighiales; family Erythroxylaceae; genus Erythroxylum; species Erythroxylum suave. The sequence goes on from JAOSBN010000009.1 coordinate 2,344,988, forward strand.
TGCATGTGCTTTGAATTGGCATAGAAATCGATTCTAAATATATTTTTAATTGGTATTTAAATGAGACGTGCTCATTATTAATTATGGTTTAGCCTATGGTATGCCTTTAGGTGTTTATACATACTATTATATTGATCAGAGTATGTCCTAACATGCATGGCAGTGTTTGGGGGGCATCTGTCACTAACATGGGTGATGTTGTATCTGTCAGTATGTCTTGTGAGTCGCCCTCTATATGTGTAAAGTATATATTATGCTAGCACTATTTGTCTTGCTAGATGAACCCTGTATCTTCTAATTTGTAACCCTTCCCCACATTGAGATATAGCAAGCTTTCCTGCATCTATAGTGTCCTGCTTCAACTGGCTGAACAAGCTTCTACTTGAAACTTTGGAAAGTTGTTGAGGGTAGTTTGGTAAATATACTATAGACTAGTTTGATGCTAGAGAAACAATGTCCTTTTTTGTTAGAAAATAATCACCTTAAAAGTTCTCAAGCAAATAAGATTTTAAACATCAATTTAACCTAAATTTCATTTGACAGTGGAATTCCTTGCTTAAGTTAATACATTTCTCAAAATTATTAATAATGAATCCTATTTTGATCAATCAAAATCTATTCCTAATTAAAATCACTAGAATTGTACTAACCAATTTATGAATTATTTTATTTAAGCCTAACTTGGAAGATTTATGTCAATCTATCTCCATGCTTGCATGCAACTCCTTTTGATTATCCTAGATCAATTCATACAAATAATTTTTCAAACTAAAATGCATGAAACTAAATATGAATTAACATACCTACACATATCAATTTAAGAATGGTAAAGAGCACATAATCAAATCTTAATAAAACAAAAGAAGATATTTGATTAAAATCAAAATCACTACCAATCCATCACATGGTTTATCATATCTAGGTACCATAAAGATTTAGTTCCTAATCATAGAAGACATGATGAAATCCCTTTTAATCTTCACAAAATTTGCTTTGGATTGGTGGAGATATACTCTAAATGCGTTTCCTTGCTTATTGTTCTTTCTCTGTATCACTTCACATCATCTAATATTGCGTCTCAAGCTTATTTTTCTTCTTTATCCTTTAGTTTTTCCTTTTATAGTTAAAAAATTGGGTTTCTAGGTGGAAAATAGGCAACTACATATTTGTGTGCTTATCCATGCACTTAATAACCACGAGATCTTTAAACCCAGACCAAACAAGTGCAGAAATAGAGTTTAAAATATGAAAAATGGGTAAGCACATACTGCGTACTTCTCAAACATGAGCATGCTTATGGCTATATAGCTTTTTAAAACTTGAAAACAAGTTATCTTTGTTTATTAAGTGACAATTCCCCGACACTTAGGAATTTCCTTGTCGTTAAGCAAATCAATTCCATCACTCTTAACATAAATAGATGGAAACCACAAGAATAAATTTAACAAATCATTCAAATCATAAAACCTAAGAACTATTTATCAAGATAAGGAAATAACTCACGAATTAAGTAAAAAATAAAAAAACCAAGCAAAACAAGGAAGGCTAACAAGAATTCCAAACATCTAGAAACATAATTTTTTAATTCATTATTCTTACACCATTTTCTTTTTTTTCCTTTACTTTATTTTCTTAACAAATAAGATAGTGGTGGAATTTGATATTTCTAGATAAATGAATAGGATAAAAATATAAATAATAAAAAAACCAAATGATTAACCACACCTAATTTAGAGTTAAGATTTGATGCTAAATTATACAGACTTAGAATAAGCTTATGTATAATACCATAGATCTCTCTATAACTTTGTAAAGTTGGAAATATTATAAGATACACACGTGCTTTAGATCATAGATCTTTTCGTAACTTTATAAAGGTAAACACAGTCTAGGTTATTTATGTACTAGTTATTATGCTCAAATTTAAATCTTATATTTAGGGAGAGGCATAAAATATGACACAGTTGTACAAGATGAAGGATATTAATAAAATATTAGAACTTACCTCAAGTGCATGTGTTGATGTTGTTCAAACAAATAGGCGCAATGGATTCTATTTGCATAATGATGGTTTAACACTACTTATCATTATGTTATTGTTGAATTGCAAAACAGTTTACTAGTTTTACACTCAAAAATTACAACTATACAAGTTGTGACTTGTAGTTATTTAGTAGATATTAATCGCATACGGATTGATACTTTGACTACACTTAAATCAGATTAAAATTTGTTTAAGAAAAGAAATTGTTTAATGGAAATAATCTGGAAAATTAAATTAAAACTAAATAACTAACAATGAACAATTGAAAATACCGAATGCAAAAAATTGGAATTCAAGGTTTTTATAACTAGAGATCACTTTCTCTTTATCTTGTCTCTCTGCTATTTTATTAATCGAATTATGTCTCACCTACGATGTCCAATTATATTAACTACCCTCTCTCAAGGTGTAGTTAATTGTCTCTAATCAAATTAATTAAAGTTGATTAAGTAATCTCTCAATCTACCAAATCGCTAAACCAATTCAACTAATTATTAAGTTATCTTATGGGTGATTAATTAAATTAGCCAAGATCTCTCTTTTGACTAATCAATTATTGTGATGAATGCAAGTCTATAGGTTGCCAACTCTTGTTGTACAATCCTACAAAAATTACCTAACTCAACCTCTCGATTTATTGCAAGGTGGATGAATATAATCAACATTCATCAAAGACATTTATCATTTAATTCAATAAAATAGGAGTTTAATGAGATAGTTCAAAAGTAATCCATAAAAATAAATTAGCCACTCATAGTGTTTATAAGATCACCAATAATTGAAAATCCCATCTTACAATGACTAGAAGAGATAAAAATAACAGAAAATTAAATAAAGAAAACTCCTTATCTTCTTTGTCAAACTCTGGAAGTTCTGATGTTGATGTGCTATTTTCTCAATTGTGATTGATGATCCTTAAATCTCCATCTTCCTTAAGACTCAAAAACAAGATTTTTCACTCAAGGAGGCTATTGATTTGCCTTGGTACGGTAAGCTCTTGGAGGCTGAATCAAAGTATTCCAAGAATTGCACTATAAGGTGCAACCTTAGGTCGTTCACTTAACCAGAACCTAAACAATTGAATCTAAATTAATCTATATGTTATGCTATGCAAACTTATTCAGAGAAAGGGGGGTTGATTTTCGAACTGATTGGTAGAACTAATTCAAAGGTAAAAATGAATGTTTTTGGATTTTAGGGATATAGAAAACTGAAGGACGAAAACGCAAAAGAATATATAGTGATAAAGTCCTCTTGAAAGTGAGTTTTGGCCATCATTGTTCGAAATTGATTAAAGAGAGAGTAGAAACCACTAAGCTTTAAAAATGTGAACCTTAAAAGACTTTTCAAGTCCAAGATATTAATCAATGAGACTCCTTTTTTTTAAAAATCTTGTTAAGTGCTCTTAGTGTGTATAGTAGGATTAGCCAATGCAATCAGTCAAATGAAACCTAAAATCATCTCAACATCAAACACAACCATGCAAGACAAGAGAGAATAAAAAAGATTTCAAATAGATATATATGAAACTTCATACATTTAAGCTCAAAGTTCTACATAAACCAATCCATCCTACACATAATGAATATCGAACATTTGATTAAAACTATAATCAAATAGTTCATCTACAAATCATAAATCCTAGACCTAGGATGTATAAATTCATAGCTGAACTATAGATAAAACTACTCCCCCTTTTCAACCTATTGAACACCAGCCATTGCTGCAACTTTGAGAGGAGAAGAAATGCCTAGCCACTCATAGAGCCTAGAAACTTCACAACTTGGAATGCATTTAAATCACCCATGGTGGAGGTTTAACAGTGGAAGAAACTATGGAGGTGGTAAGAGTGTTCTCAGATAAATGATGAAGGAGAGTATCAAGATTGTGTTCTACCGCTTCATACCTCCTACTTATCCTAAAATAGGGTTTTTTTAATGATATTTAGGTTGAGTCATATGCATGGGTAAGTGAGGTTTCCAAAAATGACTCAGGTTTCAGGTTGCTACTTCGAAGTTTTCACCGCGGCAAAGTGAGGAGTTTGCTGCAGCCAAATTTTCCCAAAAGGTCTTAGCTATTGATTTGAAGGTTTTGTCGCGACAAAGTGATGGGTTCGCTACAGTCAAATTTTCCTGAAAGGATTTGGCTGTTGATTCACATGTTTCGTCGCGACAAAGCGAGGAGTTCGCCACAGCTAACTTGTCCTGAAGGGTCTTCTTTCTTGATTTTATGGCCCCACAATTTCTTGGTCTTCACTCTTGGCTCCATATCTTGAGTGTCTTGCAATGAAAAACAATAGTTTGCAATATCAATTGTCCTATGAACCAAGTGAGTGCGATTACTAATTAATTATGACAATTTTACCCTCAAACCATGTTAATTCAAAACAAGCACTCTTGAAATAAATTAAGTACAATATCCAACAAAAATAGCCTAAAAGTACAACAAAACTATAAAAATACCACTGAATAATATAGAAAACTTGGGTTTAATCAATTTCATAATCAATTAAGCACCTATCATTTTCGCCCACACTTAGCTTTTGTTGTTTTGGGAAAAACATTAAAATTAAGGTTAAAGACCCAAAAATATTAACTTATTTCCCATATGTTCCAAGAATACATAATCTTAAACATAGATTAATAACTTTCAAAAATCATAACGAGAAGTCAACATTCTAAGCTGTTACTCATGATCAATCAACATTCATCATCTTAAAAAACGTAGCAATCTAACGGTATACTCGAAAAATATGTTTAACTAAAATATATCCACGGGCACACTCAAAGTCATTCATTACCATAACAATCCACATCTTTGCAGATTGTTTCATTTGTCCACCGCTAAAATTCACATGCAAAATCATGGATCAAAGTACTTTTGAAGGTTGTAAGGTGGGTAAAGGTAGGTGAGATGTATTTGAGTCAAGTAGCCTGAAAGCCACAAAGCTAGTGAAGCAAAGCAACATTCAATATGACATCAATTGCACAAGTTAGCACTTATAAAAAACTAAATACTATCAGCTATGATGAATACAACATTTATATTTCACAACCCAATTCAGCTCTCACACACAAACCACATAAACCATATACCAATCCAAAGGAATCATTTGTACAATTGATGACAATACATTGAAACCATAAAAGAGTTAACCTTCCAAGCCAACATCTACCTCATATTCAACATACTCCAATAACACATTTATTACAACTTTAGGAGGATGCATTAATCATAGACAACTTTTCAACACATATGCAATTCCTCCTTGATACATTTATTTAAACAATTTTTTTCTTTTTCTTTTTCTCTCCTCTTCTCTTTCTTTCTTTTCCTTTTGTTTCTTTTCTCTTATAACATTAAAATAAACTATATCAACATTGGAGTTTCAATAATAAGACATAAAATAACATCCCAACATTATCGCCAACCCACCCATATGCATACCCCACGTTTAGAATTTTATACTTCCACAAACTCAAAAATCAACAAATGTTCCACTAGCTTTAAGGCTTAGGAAGGACATTTGGTCAGGTTACAGCATGTAGTTTGGCTAATACACAAAGAAAATGAAAATAATGCTCAACAAGGCTTAAAAAAAAGAAGATCACATAATGGTTAGACTATTTGGCTAATGTAGTTTAGGAAAACAAAGAATGCCTAATAATATCCATGTTAATGTATGTGATAAAAATGTGGTCTTGAATAGAAATTCAAGGCAAAATTAGGATGTACATTTCATGAAGGTCACACATTATCAAAAGGCAATGAGACTGATATGAATGTGTTAGTGAAATAAATCTCAAAATTTCACCGACTTTGTCTACCACTAGTCATTACTCTTCTAAAGATAATGCACCTTAACCAATCATATACATGCTAAAGTTGCTACAAAATTCTCTAGTCAATTCACACTCTAATCATGACTATGTAGTCTTAATAATCAATAGAATAGAGAAAATGCTTGTTTTATTGTTTTATTCTTTCTCTCAGTTTGATTGAAAACTTAAAACAAGTAAAACAAACAAATTAAAAAACAAACATACATATAATAAGCAATGCAGGAATGTAAAGAAAAGAAATTTACTTACATTGGGTTGCCTCTCAAGAAGTGCCTTTCTTTAGGGTCACTGACTCAACTTCATGTTTCCTCCTCTGTGACAGAATTGTGATCTTTAGGAGTCATATAAGACTCCTCTACATGAGGTTCTTCAGGCTAGGGTCTCAGTTGATGATCTATCATATTCATCGTCTTCCCTATCCCCTGACTTTCAATCTTGACTGAGTCTATGCAATCTAGAAAGATCTCAAATGTCTCTTCTCATTTTTCTTCCTTATTTAATTCCTTTAATCTTCTATATAAATGTGAAGAGTTAGTTTTAAAAATAATCATGAACTCAGCACTCACCTTTTAGCTAAATGATACGTATTTTTTTAGTTCAATCTCGTCCTTAAAATTCTTCTTCATATGCAATTCCTTGAGTACTGCTCTCAAAATTCTTAAGCTCCTCATCTCTCTGTAAGGTTTCCATACTAACGTTCATTGGGTATACCTCGGTTTTATATGGATGCTCCTCTTCCATTTGTGATTCTAGTTAGTCAATCCTCGATGCCATCTCACTCATTTGGCTTGAGCCTAGACGTTGTATCTGTCCAAAGTTGTTGTATATCTTGTTGAAGTTGCTGTTGTATATCTTATTGGAAATGCTAGAACTATTGTTGTACATCCTGCTTAAATTGTAAATTATTAGCAACCCTAAATTTAATCAATTCTTCCAGAGGTGTACCTGAATCATGATAAGAAACTTTTGGTTTGTACAGGAATTACTGTGCATTTTGCAAACTATCATGGAAGTAATTATGATGATTATCCTATCCCTAACTAAAGTTAGGTTAATCAGTCCAACCTTGGTTATAGGATTAAGGGTAGAGTTAATGAAAAAATTATTTCCTTCCATGAATTTATTTTATTTTATTTTATTGTCACAAACACAAAAACAGAAAAGAAAGGATCACGAAATAATTGAAAAAAACCAATTACAAAAACATATGCAAAACACCAATTCAATCACAAACAAAAACTAAAACACATCACTCCTCAGCAACGGTGTCAAAATTGATAGGTTATCGTAACATTAGTCAAAATAAAAATTAGATTACTATTATAGCAGTGGTGAGTCTAGGTCGATCCTACAGAGAGTGTCTATAAAGTTATTGAAATGAAATTAATCAGTGTTTAGGCTTTGGGGGGGGGGGGTGGGTTGGTTTGAGAAATAAAAAAATAAAATGAAATTGGACTAACAAAAAAAATTAAAGAAAACATGCGAAAAATGATGAAAGTAGGGAATTCGGTAGGGACCAAGTTCTTTGGTTCAATCTCAGCCTACATCCTAACTAAACATATTTCATTGATTTGCTGTTCTTAAACCTCTCCTAGCAAATATTAACTATAAGTTAATAATTAACCTGAGTTTTCCCTTAGGTAGCTTTTAATCAAGATACGATTGTTAATTACACCTAACTACTTAATGACCTAGGATATGATCTCTAGATTTAATTGGGTAGTCGCATTACGAATTAGGAAAACTAGTTAATCAAAGCAATAACCACGCCCGATACGTCATTTAAGCTAGGTTATGTTATTCCTAATGATTACGAGTCATTAGTTGCTACACATGAATTTCAACATAACAATTACGAATTATATCAAAATTCTAGCAATGAGTTTGCAAATAAATGATTCAATGAATGCATTAAAATCATCTTTTTATAATACCAAATGGGTTCATTCTCAAATAACCAAACAATAACTAGAATGTGATTATCCATACATAAACCCAAGTCAATTTATATAGGATAACACAATCAATTTGTAATGAAAGAAAGAAACAATAAAAACAGTGAAATGCACTTAACCTAGGTCGTGGGTGTCGATATCACCTTTGAACTAGCATGGTGACATCTAGCCCTACATAGTCTCTCCTAAAATGCTACCTCAGCCCCTCCAAGAATGTCCCAACTGAAGACTCTTGTAGCATCTTCCTTTTTTCTATCTCAAGCTACTGCTACTATTATGATTTTATGAATTAATTTTTAGTCTATTCCTATTCACTTATTAAAAACTCCTCTCTATTGAAGCGTAGTTGTCTGCATTAAATGCAAATGTCTGAGCTACATTATGGCGTTTTATTCTTTGTTATGTTGTCTTTTAACTGCTCCTTGCTTGGTCCAACGTTCTCCTACGCTGCTGTTTATCTTCATATATTATTTTTGTTTTGGTCCTTTTCCAATAACTTCTTAGTTATCTTCTTTTGGATTGAATTTGTTTTCTTCTTGCTCTAATTTTCTTCTTCTTAGTCTGTGAAGACAAGTGAATATTAATTTTTGGAAAATGACTCAAATATTTTGCTTTCGGCTAACTTTAACTTCTTTGCTTTCACATTATGCCTAAAATCACGTATAAGTCAAAGTGAGTATCTTAAGCAATTTCATCTTAATAATCGCTAAGTGTTTGGAATAATTTTATAATCAATTAAGAAACTATCAGTCATGTCTGTGCCTATATATGTCTCAGTGCCTATACAAAATCACAAAATTTAAATTTTTGAATATGTACAGTCTGTGACACTTGTGTAATACACAATGTACATATGAGAAACCCTAAATTTTATTATAAAAGGATGTGAACGAAGGTCTATAGAGGGGGAGCTGACTTTTACATTAAATTCCAAATGTGAGAAACTTAGAGAGGTGATGACAAAAACCTAGAGATAAGGTGAACACTAAGTTAACATCAAAAGAGATTCAATAGAAGACTATATCAATCAGAACTTACAAGAAGATTCAATAGAATAGAAAGAGATATTTAGAATTATGAACCCTAGTTTGTGATGCAATATGTTTCAATCTTTATCCAATGAAATTATTTTGTTTGATTTATTGTCAATTATGAGTTATATTTTGTTTGACCATAATTGAGCGGAGTTGACTATAAACCTAGAGATAGGTTATCATAAATCCTCTAGATTAAGGTCGAACATAGTAGTAGAATTCAGAAATTGATAAAAAATTCCTAGGAAATTTGAAAAGAAATATTTCAATTAATCAACCTATAGATTAGTTGTTAGTGGTCGCGAGATAGTTATTAATATAAGATAGGAATTATCACAGTCCAATAACGAACAAAACAATTGCAAGATAAAAGGTTAATTATTTAATGCTTTTTAGGGAGATTCATCAGCTAGACACTAATCTTTGATATTGATTTTTCTAAGTACTTCCATTAGTCTTTTGCATTCATTATTATTTCCAATTTTAATTTATTCATTTAATTTTTATTTTTAATTAATTGATAGAGTTGTGCTCTAAAGGCAATCACCTTTAGTACTTTTGTACTGACCTTATTTTGATTAATAAAGTGAAAGGCATTTTTCATTAATTTGATATTTTTTTATATATGAATTGATGTTGATTTTAAATCGAATTAATGAAGTACATGATACAAAACATAGCATGAAGGAAATCATGATAATGAGATTCCTATCATGTGCAATTATGTTAGTATCTAAATAATCCCTAGTCAAAGGATTATTGAGACAGGACATTATTAATCTAGACAGACTGGCACAAGTTATACTTCTTCATTTAATAAAGTAGTGGATCTTATAAATTGTAAACATAAGATGTTTAGAGTTAACATGTGGATGTTTACTGAGGGTAGTAAGTACATTGGATTACCTACTATGGGATTACCGTATAGAAGATCTATCAAATGTCAATGAATAATCTCATTATGGCAATGGTGTAAATATCCTTAGACTTGAGGTACTCAAGGATATCTTGGATACTATTCCTATACTTTGACATCATTCCTTGTTACCTCAAGATGAGGTCGCTCTTAAGGTGGTGATTGGGTATAGCTATTAGTATTCGAAGGTAATTAGGTAGCCAATAAAGGATTTACAACTCCTAATAAAAGGAGATGATACCCATGGCCTCTTGTCGTGGTGATTACTCGGGAGCCTCTGGCTAGAGCAATTATGTGTCATGAAGAGATTCTTCAATGACATATAGAGTAATGAGATTCCAGTATAAGAATTAACGTCATTTGGACTAGATGTGATGTAGTCAGTCTAGTGAGAGTTAACACATAGCCCATACTCTGAACCAAGTGGGGTATAGTATGGTAAGAGGAGGAATTGCACGATAATTGTCTACAGAAAGATACATAAGTTGAATAAATAAATATTGAAGAGTTCATCTGTTAATCCACTTATATTCCAATAAATTGGCATCATGAAACCCTTCATGATTTGCTTGAATTAAGAGTTAATTCAATTGCCTTAAATAACCGGGAACCTAAGGGTTATATACATAAAAGATCTGATGAAAAATAAGTATATATATCTTATTTTAAGCAGGCCATGATCGTGATCGTGACTTATAGGGCCTCGATCTTCTTCCAATTATTACACACTAAAGTGATAGATAAAGGGTTCTAGAATAGTTCTAGAGAGAGTGAGAAGAGTTCTTGAGTTATCTTCATGTATGCGATTGTTGTATAAAGAAACATGCATGCAAGATAACCTTGATATACCTCCCATTTGAACATGTACTTGAATTCATCAAGTTTGGTGTTAATACCCTTATACATTGTTTCATATTCCTTCTTTGCGTGTTCTTGGGTGATCAAGGATGATGTTTGCTAAAACGCCAAGAAGGAGAAGAAACAAGAAAGGAGGAGATACATAAGGTAAAAAGTTTATATTTCATATCCTTTTATACATATCTATGCATGCATTTATGATTCTGTGGTTTCTAAGTTGTCATGGTGTTACAATCTTGATTTTGACACTTCCACTGCATCTGTATGCATGTGATACATGCAAACATAGCTAACCCTACAGTGGTATCGGAGCAAGTTCATGCATGTTATAGATGATGTATTGAATATATGCAAAGTGTTTGCTGGGTTGTGACTGACTTGCATGTTGATTTGGAATAATTTATGTGAATTCTAGAAATTTTTTCTGATTTTCTTTCTCAACAATGTTTATAAGATGTTATATTATGTTTCTATGGAAGGAAATTGCAATTGAATGTCATTTGATATTTTATATCAAATTTATATCCAGACTGTTCATATGTTGATTTTTGGGATTTTCTAGAAAACTAATTGCTTGTGCTGATTTTGAAAATTTTGTAATAATATAGAATTTTTTTGGATTTATTTTACATAAATGTTTATAAGGTGTTATTTTATGTTTCTGTAAAAGGAAAATACCACTGAATGTCATTTGCCATTTTATTACGAATTTAGTTTCAGTTTGATGCATGTATGAAGTTCTAGAAATATGATGAATATGCATGCACAAAAATTGCATATTTATTTTGATAAATTTTTTTATAAATTTGATGCATGAACATGAAAGATGAGATGCATGACACTTGTTATTAAAGTGATTATCTTATGCATGCATGGTGCAATTGTTGACTAGTGTTAGAAGTAACGTGACAAGTGTCATACACATGTGATGTGCTGGCTATTTCCAATTTATTAATAAATAATTCATAAGAATTAGGTTCTGGAATTTTTTATTAGATACATCTAGAATGTGTATAAGACTATGGAATTTTTCCAGAATTAATTGAATTTGATTCGATTGTTAAACAAATCAGAGTCAACATTGGTCAACGTTTTGAAAGTTGATGGAGTTGACTTACTTAATGACATATAATGTACATATTTCGGTTATGAGACCTAAACAAGGTTCTTATGTGATAAGATATGTATTATTTTGATGGTAATAACATGCTTAATGCATGTGCTTGAAATTAGGGTTATGAAAATTTTTCGAACATCGAGTCGATCTCTTTATCTCTAGTAGGTTAACTTATTTATCTTGATGATTTTGGATATCAAGATAATTTTGACATGTGCTAAAATTGTTTAGATAAATTTGAGATGACCTATGGATATTGTAGAGGACTAATTGGTGTATGGGAATTTCAAAAACCCTAGTGGTCAATGTAGAATTAATCCAAGCAAAGCATAGCGTTTCTAGTGTGACTAGAAAAATATATATATACAAGGAATATATTGTTTAATTTAGACATCAAATTAATTGAATTTTATCCTAATCGAATCACATTCATAACTAGGATTAGCTAAGAATAACACTAGTTCCTGATCAGGCTCAAAAGTTGAATCGAATCACGAACTTTAGATGTATAGTCAAGTCACAACCTAAATTAAACGTCCTTTGTATGATACATGCATTAGATGCATTTTAAGGATAGTTATGGACATAGGCTCAATTCAATTGAATTGTCCATAATCTAAATGTATATATGTGATATACATGCATAAAATCATCCAAATATTGATGAGACCAAAGAACAAATCCCTCAACCTAAATATTAGGAATTACACCTTTCATTGATATGGCAAGAACCAGAGTTCTTTTAGAGTTGTGTTATTGGGCAAACCCAAGCCCGCTCTACATGAATATGTTCAAACCATGGAATTAAAATTTTTGGATTAATGGGCTGATCCTAATTGGAATCATTAATTTGTTGGGCAAACCCAAGGTCAACGTGGATAGAGGTGAAGTTGGGCTGTACACATAGGATGTATACAAATTAAGAGTTGATGATCCAAAGTGTGCTGAATCAAAAGTTGATGGCACAAGTCAATACTTGCACAAATAATGCAATTGGTATAAATGACACCTACCAATTGACCTAAGGTGGCTTATTGGGCAAACCCAAGGTCATTCTTGGTGATATCAGATATCAACCCATTAGGAGAACTATAAGCTTTCTCGAATTCGTAGTGAGGACTATAGATTTGAATAAGAATAGTGGGACCCATAATGAATGTTATTAAAGTCCTTATCGATATACATTAAGTGTACATTCTAACACTTTCTCTCATTCTTCTAGGTTATTCAAATGTCACAATGTCTTCTAGTGTGAACCTACGCTCCCTGTTAAACTCCAACAAACTCACAAGACCAAACTTTTTGGATTGGCTAGGAAATTTGCGAATTGGTCTCAAATCCAAAAAACTAGGATATGTCATAGATGAACCACTTCCCGATCTCCTTATTGTCGATGCATCTGATGAAGATTAGAAAGCTTACAAGAAGCTACTGGATGATAGTAAGTTGGCTAGCTATATAATGCTAGCCTTTAATACTAGCCTCTAATACAAGAAGCTATTGCTTGTTTGTTCAAAGATGGTCAAGGGATCATCTCTAATGCAATACGCACTGAAGATGAATGGATATGTTGAGAGGTTAGGCAGTTTGGGCTTCATTATAGATCATAAATTAAGACTAGACTTGATTTTGACTAGTTTAACTGATAGTTATTCACTGTTTATGTTTAACTATCGGATGAACCAAATATCCACGATGATACCTGAGCTAATTATCTACTCAAAACAGTTGAGCAGAATGTTAAGAAAGACAATAAGGCTATGATGCTGGCGGACTCTACTTCTATTGCTCGAAAGGAGAACAAAAAGAAAAAGAAGAAGTCCAAGAAGGTAGTGGGAGGTGTAGCCAAGAAGAAGGAGAAGAAGACAACCCCAAAGGGGATATGCTTCCATTGCAACAATGAAGGACATTAGAAGAGGAACTACAAAACTTATCTGGAGTAGCTGAAGCAGAAGAAAGAATTAGATGACCCACCATCTACTTCACGTATGTTGATTGTCATTGAGGTTAATACTATTTTTGATCATAAAATTTGGGTATTAGATACCAGATACGGCTCACACATATGTATTGATATGTAGGGTCTTAGGGATACTAGACTCCTCAAGAAAGGAGAGATGACCTACATGTGGGAAATGGAGCAAGAGTTACTGCATTAGTTGTAGGGACATATGTTTTGTACAGCTATAGGGACATATGTTATGTATCTTCCTAGTGGGCTAGAGTTAGTTTTGGAAAATTACTATTATGTACCCGTTAAGACTATAAAAATTGTATCTATTTCATGTCTTAATAAAGTAGGATTTCATTTAACTTTTTCAAGTAATGGTTGTTCAATTAATTTGAATGAAATGTTGTATGGTACTGCTACATTGTGCAATGGAATTTACATATTATATACGTTTAATCCAATTTTAAATATCAATCACAATAAAGGACGAAAACCAGATAACCTAAAACCATCTTACTTATGGCATTGTCAACTTAGCCATATAAGTGAGAAATGCATAATTAAGCTACACAACAGTGGTAGCCTAGGGTCAATTGATTATAAATCATATGAAACATGTGAATCTTGCTTATTAGGCAAGATGACTAAACTAACTTTTAAAGGAAAGGGTGAATAAATGAATAGGTTATTAGACCTAATACATTCTAATGTATGTGGTATGATGTCCATTCATGCCAGAGGTGGTTTAGTGTACTTCATTACTTTTATCGATGATTATTCACAATATAGGTACGTGTATCTACTGGGATATAATTCTGAATTATTTGAAATGTTCAAACAATTTAGATAGGAAGTAGAGAAACATCTCGGTAGAAGTATTAAGACATTTCAATTAGATCGAGGTGGTGAATACTTGAACGAGGAGTTTCAAACTTATCTCGAAGATAATGGGATAGAATCCTGATGGAATCCATTTTACACACTGCAATATAATGGTGTGGCTAAAAGGAGAAACTGAATCTTGTTGGTCATGGTAAGGTCAAGGATGGGCTTAGTACATCTACCTAAATCCTTTTGGGGTTATGTATTCGAGGTTGCTGTTTATGTGACAAACAGAGTCCCTTATAAGGAAGTTGAAGTTACTTTATATGAGATGTGAACTAACAAAAGGCCCTTCCTTTCTCATATAAAAGCCTAGGGTTGTCCGGATTATGGGAAGCAGATTCAATTAGACAAGCTTGAAGCAAAATTTGATAAATGTCTATTAATAGGATATCCTAAGGAAATAATTGGATATCAAATCTAAAATGCTTTATAGCAAAAAATTTTTGTCTGAAAGCATGTTTTCTTTTTAGAGAAAGAGTTTCTTCTAAGATAAGATTTCTGGAGGAAAGTTGAACTTGATGAAGTTCATGATGCTCAAATAGATGCAGATCAACTACCTGAACCTAAACTTGAAACTGTTGTAACAGAAATGAGACAATAATTGAAACTTCTGACACACAACCTGTTTGTTGATTAAGTAGGATACGTAATGTTCCAGAGATATATGGATTTCTCGTAAGTGAACACAATGACATATTGCTCATAAAGGATGATGAGCCTACAACCTATGAAGAGGCTTTGAAGAGTTTAGAATCTGAAAAATGGCTTCAAGCCACAAAGTCTGAAATGGGCTACATATATGAAAACCAAGTATGGACTTTGGTTGACCTACCCAAAGGGTTAAAGTCTATAGGGTCCAAGTGGATTTTCAAGAAGATAATTGACATAAAAGGTAATGTGAATAACTGTAAAGCGAGGCTAGTCACTAAAGGTTATCGTCAAAGATAAGGAGTTGACTATGACAAGACATTTAGCCCTACAGCCATGCTTAAATCCATACTAATAATCCTAGCCATTGCTGCTCATTATGATTATGAAATATGAAAAATGGATGGAAAGACAACTTTCCTAAATGGAAACCTAGTTGAGGATGTATATATGATACATCATAAGGGCTTTGTATCCAAAGTTGGAAAAAGGGTATGAAAGCTTCAGATATCTATTTATGGATTGAAGCAAGCATCTAGGAGTTGGAACATCTAATTTGATGAGACAATCAAAGATTTTGGTTACTCATAAAATCATGATGAACCATATGTGTACAAGAAGGTTAGTGGGAGTGTTATCATATTCCTTATGGTATCTATAGATGGCATATTACTAATAGGAAATGATGTCTCTAGTTTGCAGTTAGTTAAAGTTTTGGTTATCTAGGAATTTTTCCATGAAAGACCTTGGAGAAGCAACTTATATATTGGGAATAAAGATTTATAGAGATAGATCAAGGAAGTTGCTGAGTCTTTCACAGTCAATATATATAGATAAAGTATTAAATAGGTTTAGCATGGAGCAGTCCAAGAGATGGTTTCTTCCCATGACTCATGCTCGAAATCTATGTGTCCCAAGAAGCAAGATGAGAGCACTCACATGAGTATGATCTCATATGCTTCAGTAGTAGGATCAATATGATCTCATATGCTTCAGTAGTAGGATCAATATGATCTCATATGCTTCAATAGTAGGATCAATCATGTATGTTTGTTATGCACATGACTTGATATATCGTATGCTCTAAGTCTTACGAACAAATATCAATAGGATCTTGGTGAGGCTTACTGGGTGGCTGTTAAGAATATCCTAAAGTATTTGAGGAGGACTAGGAGGTATTCCTGATATATGGAAATGGAGATCTTATAGTGAGCGGTATACAGATGCTAGCTATCAATCTAACCAGGATGACTTCAAATCCCAATCAGGTTATCTTTTCACACTAAATGGTGTAGTAGTCAGTTGGAAGAGTTCCAAACAAGAGACGACTGCAGATTTGACGACCAAGACAGAGCACATTGCAGCTACAGAAGTGGCAAAAGAAGTTATTTGGATCAAAAAGTTTGTTATGGAACTAGGAGTGGTTCCTAGCATAGTAAACCCAATATTGTTATACTTTGACAATAATGGGACTATTGCTCAAGCTAAGGAGCTGAGGTGTCATTAGAGGTCTAAGCATGTAATTAGGAGATATCAGTTAATCATGGAGATAATTGATAAAGCTGATGTGAAGATTGAGAGAGTGCCCACATATAAAATCATCACTGATCTTTTGACTAGGCCACGTCTTTAAGCAAAATTCGATTCTTGTGTGCTAGCTTATGGTATTAGATACAAAGGCAATTGGGTTTAGAGTGGGAGATTGTTAGAGTAGTTCTCTAAATGTAATCAACTTTAGCAGTTTTGTACTGACTTTATTTTGTTTAATAAAGTGAAAGGCATTCTTCATTAATTTGATATTATTTTATATATGAATTGATGTTGATCTTAAATTGAATTAATGAAGTCCATGATATAAAACATAGCATGAAGGAAATCATGATGAGATCATGATAATAAGATTCCTATCATGTTCACTTATGTTAGTATCTAAATAATCCCTAGTCATAGGATTAATGAGATAGGACATTATTAATCCAGACAGACTAACACATATTATACTTTTTGATTTGATCAAACAGTGGATCTCATAAACTATAAACAAGAGACGTTTAGAGTTAACATGTGGATGCTTACTAAGGGTAATAAGTACATCGGATGACCTGCTATGAGATTATCATATGGATGATCTATCGAATGTCAATGATTAATCTAATAATAGCAATGTTGCAAATATCCTTAGACTTGAGGTATTTAAGGATATCTTGGATACTAATCCTGTGCTTTTACATCATTCCTTGTTACCTCAAGATAAGGTCGCTCTTAAGGTGGTGATTGAGTACAACTATTGGTATTCGAAGGTAATTGGGTAGTCAATTAAGGATTCACCACTCCTAATAGAAGGAGATGATACCCACAGCCTCTTGTCAAAGTCATTACTCGAGAGTTTTTAGCTAGAGCAATTATATGTCATGAAAAAAGTCTTTATTGACACATAAAGTAATGAGATCCTATGACAAGAACTAAGATCACTTAGACTAAGTGTGATGTAGTTAGTCTAGAGGGAGTTGTCATATAGCTCATACTCTGAACCAAGTGGGGTATAGTAGGGTGAAAGGACTAATTGCATGGTAATTGTCTAAGGAAAGGTTCATAAGTTGGATAATTAACTATTGAAGAGTTCATGTGTTAATCCACTTATATTTTAGTAAATTGGCATCATAAAACCCTTCATGATTTGCTTGAATTAAGAGTTAATTCAAGTGCCTAAAAAATCAACAACCTAAGGTTCACATGCATAAAAGATCGGATGAAAAACAAGTGGGTATGGCCTAATTTAAGTAGTCACAATCATGGAAAAAGGAGAGCCTGTTTTAAAGAGGCCACGAAATGATATATAAATAAGTTCTTCACTTATGTACACGAGCTTCTTCCACTTATTACACACTCAAGTGATAGAGAAAGGGTTCTAGAAGAGATTTAAAGAGATTGAGAAGAGTTCTTGAGTTATCTTCATGCAATTTATGCAATTTTTCGTATAAATCAACATTCATGCAAGATAACCTTGATCTATCTCCCCTTTCAACATCTACTTGAATTCAACAAGTTTGGTGTGAAGTGAATCACAAATTAGTATAATGATAATCAACACACAAGAAGGGGGGTTGAATTGTGTATACTTTTTCGTTTTACCCTCTTC
>JAOSBN010000009.1:2366272-2410058 GCA_027563595.1 Erythroxylum suave
AGACACAATTCAACCCCCCCTTCTTGTGCATCTTAAATATCGTTTTCTAAGTGTTGTATTAACGTGTGAATTACTTCAGGATGTCTGTGGCTGAGTATGAGATCCGATTTAACGAGCTGATGGGTTATGCTACTGCTTTGATCCCTACAGAAGAAGACAAATGTAGGAGGTTTGAGAATGGACCTAATATGCATATTAGAATAAGGTTGGCACGGTCAGATCCAGGTACTTTCATTGAGTTGAGGGCTAATTCGATTAGAATTGAATAGTTGATGAGAGAGAAACATGTTGAGACTGGGCAAGGGTCTAGAGGGAAGAGGCCTAG
Organism: Erythroxylum suave; assembly: GCA_027563595.1. Taxonomy (NCBI): domain Eukaryota; kingdom Viridiplantae; phylum Streptophyta; class Magnoliopsida; order Malpighiales; family Erythroxylaceae; genus Erythroxylum; species Erythroxylum suave. Next base: position 2,366,598 of record JAOSBN010000009.1, read on the forward strand.
TGAGAGTCAGGGCAGCTCTGGCAGGAGTTTCAGTAAGCGTCAGAACAGAGTTTTCAGACCACCAGCTGGATCATGGCAGTCAGGATTCAGACAGAGGGGTGGCCTTGTACAGTCTGGCAGGAGAAGAGATATAGCACAGAGTCAGTTACCCTTTTGTGAGCATTGTGGGAAGAGGCACAGTGGTGAGTGCTGGACTTTGTCAGGAGGGTGTTTTTGATGTGGCTCTCTAGAGCACAGAATTAGAAATTGCCTGTCATTGCTGGAGCTCAGTCTGGTATGAGCGGGAGATTTGTGAGTGAAGCTACTATTCAGCAGAGCAGAGGTAGTGGGCTCGGATAGAGAGTTCGAGGTAGAGGCAGAGTGAGCATTGGGAGTCCTTCTGTCAGGACTGAGGTCCGGAGCAGCAGACCGCAGTCCTAGGCCCGAGTCTATGCTATGACTAGGCAGGAGGCTCAGGACTCTCCGGACGTGGTTACAGGTGCGCTTCTTATTTATGATTTTGAAGCTTTTGCACTGCTAGATCCAGGATCCACTCACTCCTTTATCGCACCGCATTTGGCATGTAGGTTGCATTGTGAGAGGGAGTTATTACAGTATGGGTTAGAGGTGAGTACACCAATAGGTAGTACTATAGTGATATGAGAAGTTTGTAAGAGATGTCTGATTCGGATTGATCAAGTAGAGTTGGAGGCAGACCTAATTGTATTACAATTGAGGGAGATAGATGTGATCATAGGCATAGATTAACTCATTGCCCACAGGGCCATTATGAACTGCTACACCAAAGAAGTAGTGCTGGAATCTCCTGACTAGCCGAGAGCAGTTTTTAGAGGAGTTAGTCAGGCAATGCCAACCAGAATGATGTCATTTATGAGTGCACTGAGATTGATGCATGGAGGATGTGAGGCTTATCTGGCCCACATCATAGATACTAGAGCTGAGCAGAGTGTACAGGACATTCTCGTGGTTAGGAAATTTTTGGATGTGTTCCCAATGAGCTACCTGGTTTACCACCAGATCGGGAAACAGAGTTCACAATTGATCTAGTTCTAGGTGCTACTCTTATATCTATCCCTCCATATAGGATGGCACTTGTGGAACTGAAAGAGTTGAAGGCTCAGCTTCAGGAGTTGCTGGACAAGGGTTTTATTAGATCTAGCGTTTCACCTTGGGGAGCCCCAGTATTATTTGTGAAAAAGAAGGATGGGAGTTTGAGGTTGTGCATCGATTATAGGTAGCTGAATCGGGTGACAGTGAATAATAAGTACCCACTGCCCAGAATCGATGATTTACTTGATTAGTTACAGGGAGCTCAAGTATTTACTAAGCTGGATTTGAGATCAACGTATCATCAGTTGAAGATAGCAAAGGTTTATGTACCTAAGAGTGTATTTAGGAGTAGGTATGGGCACTATGAGTTTCTAGTGATGCCGTTTGGGCTGACTAATGTCTCGGTAGCTTTTATGGCCTTGATGAATAAGGTGTTTCAGCCCTACCTGGATCGATTTGTGATTGTGTTTATTGATGATATCTTGGTGTATTCGTAGAACAAAAAGGAACATGCTGAGCATCTGAGGGTCATTTTACATATTATGAGGGAAAAGCAGTTGTATGCGAAATTCAGTAAGTGTGAATTTTGGCTAGATCAGGTTGTGTTTCTGGGGCATATAGTGATTGGAGATGGCATACAGGTGGATCTAAAGAAGATAGAGGCAGTGATGAATTGGGAAGAGGCAGTGATGAATTGGGAAGCTCCGAGGAATGTGTCTGAAATCCAAAGCTTCCTAAGATTGGCTGAATATTACCGGAGATTTGTCAAGGGGTTTTCTTTGATCTCATCCCTTTTGACAAAACTTCTGAGGAAGAATGTGGTGTCTAGATGGAATCAGGAGTGTCAGAAGAGCTTTAAAGAGCTTAAACATCAATTGACTACTAGACCGGTGTTGATTATTCCATCAGGGACTGGAGGATATGTGGTGCACAGTGATGCGTCCCATCAAGGATTGGGATATGTATTGATGCAGCATGGCAAGGTGATCGTCTATGCATCGAGACAATTAAGGTCTCACGAGATTAATTACCCGGAACATGATTTAGAGCTAACTGCAGTTGTCTTTGCTTTAAAGATTTGGAGACATTAGTTGTATGGAGAGACCTTCCAGATTTATACCGATCATAAGAGTCTGAGATATTTGTTGAGTCAGAGGGAGTTGAATTTGAGACAGAGGAGATGGATTGAGCTACTGAAAGACTATGATTGCACTATTGAGTACCACCTGGGGAAAGGAAATGTGGTGGCTGATGCCTTGAGTAGAAAGTCTAGTACTAGTGTAGCTCAGATTCAGTTATCGAGGCTACCTAATTTGATTCATTTGAGAGCTCTGAATGTGGAGTTGAATCTAGAACACAATGAGGCATTGATTGTTACAGTGACTAATGTTACATGATCGAATCAGGAAGGTCCAGGGGAAAGATCCTGATATAGTGAAGCTTATGAAGAAAGTGAAGATGGATCCAGATTCCGAATTTGAGTTGAGGAATGAGACTTTATGGTTGAAACAGATGCTGTGTGTGCCTAATGTAGATGATATGAGGAAGGAGATTCTTGAGGAAGCTCATATGGCTTCCAATGCTATGTATCCTGGTACTACCAAGATGTACAACACACTCAAGCAACATTTTTGGTGGCCTAGAATGAAGAAGCAAGTGGCGGAGTATGTATCCTGATGTATGACAAGCCAACAAGTTAAGGCTGAGCACCAAGCTCCGGTAGGTAAGCTCCATTCGTTGCCCATTCCAGAGTGGAAATGGGAATAGATTACTATGGACTTCATTATGGGGCTGCCTAAGACTCCTAGGTAGAATGACGCTATATAGGTGATAGTGGATCGGTTGACTAAGTCAGCCCACTTCCTACTAGTGAGAGAAAACAATTCACTTGATTAGTTGGCCCAACAATATGTGAATGAGGTGGTGAGACTGCATGAGGTTCCCATGTCCATTGTATCGGACAGGGATCCTAGATTTACTTTGAAGTTTTGGAGGAGCTTGCAGTCTGCTATGGTTACTAAGTTGAACTTCAATACAGCATTTCATCCTCAGACAGATGGACAGAGTGAGAGGACAATTAAGATAGTGGAGGCTATGCTCAGGGTGTGTGTATTGGAGTTTAGAGGAGCGTGGGATCAATATATGGCATTAATAGAGTTTTCCTACAATAATCATTACCATAGTAGTATCGGAATGGCACCATACGAGGCACTGTATGGTTGAAAGTGTCGGTCACAATTATATTGGGATGAAGAGGGCTTGAGAATGGTTAACGGCCCCGAGTTGATACAAGATACAGTGGATAAGGTGAAATTGATCTGAAGTCGACTTAAAGCGGCTCAAGATAGGCGGAAGAGTTATGTAGATCAACATCGATATGATATGGAGTACAATGTGGGAGACAAGGTATTCTTGAGAGTGTCACCTTGGAGGGGAGTTTTGAGATTCGGTAAGAAGAGCAAGTTAAGCCCTAGGTACATTGGTCCTTCTGAGATCATTGAGAGGATTGGACCTTTGTCCTATAAGCTGCCTTTACCGATCGAGATGTCTCAATTGCTTACTGTGTTTCATGTGAATATGCTCTGAAGATACCGATCGGATTTGACACATGTGATACCAGCTCAAGAGATTGAGGTTGCTAGTAACCTAAGTTATGTTGAGGACTCGAACAAGATTGTGGGATCACAGATCAAGCAGTTGAGGAATAGAGTCATTCCAATGGTGAAAGTCTTTTGGAGGAACCACTCAATTGAGTAAGCAATGTGGGAGATAGAGGAGGATATGAGGAGGCAATATCCCTACCTGTTCGAGCAAACAGGTAAGAATTTCGAGGACGAAATTTCTTTTAAGGAGGGGAAACATCCCATTACCTATGGGAAGGTTAAAATAGTAAATAGGAGTGTTCAGTGAGACATAAGAGATGCATTTTTTATGTTCATGCATAATATGACATGCTCATACAAGTGAATAATGAACTTTTCTGCAAATGAAATTAAGTGTAGATGCATTCACGAATAATTCCGGGTATAATTGGATTGAATTGTGAATTTTTGAGAATTATGAATGTTTTTACATTGAAAATATTATTGGTTAGTAGAATTGTGAGATTCATGAATTTTGGTGAACTTAGGATTTATTTTGTAATTTATAGAGTATTATGGAAAATAGGAAAAAGAAGAGAAGAAATCAAATAAAGATTTGGAGATAGTTGGATTGTAAAGGTGAGAGTTAGAGGGAGTTAGTTCAAAAGAAACTAAGTCAAAACTTGGACCTTAAGAAAGTGATAAGTGTAAAGTTGCTTTTATTATGTGTCAGAAGTGAGTTTGAGTAATTCGAGAGTTAAAAAGAGGTTGGTATTTTCCTAAGTTCTTTCCTTGTTATCATCGTCTCCAAATATCTTCCCATACATAGAGTTTTCCATCAAACTCCTTCTGAGAGTTAACTCTAATTCTTCATATCCCTCACCATTTCCTTTACTCCTAAAGTGTTTCCTTCTGCCTTAAGAAAAACTAGAAGTTGGTTAGTGTTCACAGAGGAGTACGTAATTTTGCATGAAGTTAAGGCTTTGGGGATAGTTGAAGATCTTGGAATTTTTCAACAAGTAAGTAGTGAATAAATTCTTTAGAATTGGAGATTTATGAAATAAATTTGACGAGTTACTGTCATCTGTATGAACATGGCATTCTTATATAATTATATTCTTGAACACTGTGTTAAGGGGATGAAAATTTGAGGATATGGTGTTGTTTGGGTTTTGATGGATTATTAGTGATCAGGTGTTATGGAAATGATTCTTAGAGTTGAAATAGTAATGAAATGATGTATATGATTAGTGTGGAGAGTTAGATATGGAAAGTTGATATGCTCTGTTTCTTCACTGAGCATGTATGAATACATAGGTGTTTATACAAGAGTTGTTAAAGACTTAGAGATGTTCAAGAGCATAGACGTTTCACCTATCATCTATGTTTTATTGTCTGTGGTTAACTTCTATTCATCTTAAGATGACCACATATCGTCTATATCTTATCGTCTGTGGCTGACTTCTCTTCGTCTTAAGTTGACCACATATCGTTTATGTTTTATTGTCTGTGGTTGACCTTCCTTCATCTGTGTTGACCACCTATCGTCTATGTTTCTTATCTTTTGTGGTTAACTTTCCTTTGTCTTAAGTTGACCACATATCATCTGTGTTTTATAGTCTGTGGTTGATTATTCTATCTTCTGTGTTGACCACCTATCGTCTGTATTTTTTTATCATCTATAGTTGACTATTCTATCATCTGTGTTGACTACCTATTGTCTGTATTTCTTATCATCTGTGGTTGGCTATTTTTTCGTCTGTGTTGACCACCTATCATCTATGTTTCTTATCGTCTGTGGTTGACCTTCATTCGTCTGTGTTGATCACCTATCGTCTGCCTTTTGTCTATCGTCTGCCTTTTCTTATCATTTGCTTTTGAATTCCATCTGCCTTTAGACACTTTGTCTGTCTTTTGGCGTATCGTCTATGTTTCATTCCGTCTGCCTTTAGATACTTCGTCTGTCTTTTGACGTATCGTCGTCTTTTGCTTCCGTCTGTGTTTCACTTCATCTGCTTCTGCTTTGTCTACTTTCGTTTCGTCTACTTTCTGCTTATAGGACCAAATTATATCAATTACACTCTTTGATTTAACGTGAATAGTAGACTCGAAAGTCAGAGTTTGAAGAAAAATCTGAAATGGCTCATTAGGTTATGAAATTAGATTCAAATGATTTGTTGAGGTATAAACCCTACAAACAATGCTAGTTAAGGGAGTTTTGATATTTGATTGTTTTTGTGATAACCTTGATGGAAGGATAACCGGGGATTGTCATAAACATGCATTGTACATAATTCATTCCATATACGTACATTAATGAACACGCATAATTGTGCAGATTGTGATATATGTGTGTGTTATTTTGTTATAGAGGAACAGTTGGAGCGTCAATTTCCAGACATTGCCAGCACTTCCAGGCATTAGCTTCAGGAGTAACTTGTGAGTAACCTAGACGGTCTCACTTAAATTTCTGGTTGTTTAAATTCTGTTTGAAATGATTAAATGAATGTGGCTTGAATGTTGATTCTGGACAATGAAGGTCCGATGACTGTGATATTGGAGTGCTACTTGTATGTGAATGTGAAGAAATAAATGTTACTCCAAAATTGTGTTGAATGTTGGAATAAGGTCCAAAGATGATTGTGTTTTGATTGGGGATGTGACTGATTTCAAACAACGATTGAATGAATATGTGAGATGCCATTCATTTCATGAATGCATGAAAGATAAAGGCAGTTGTGACTAGAGTCGCCAGTAAAAGAGCTTAAAGCTCAGAATGTGATAAGAGCCTTTGGGTCAGTTTTGCATATACCTGGTATCCACTAAGGGATATGGGACATTAATTGGATACAACTCGGTATCCACAAGGGATATGGGCTAGTAAAAGGCACTTGGTCACAACAAAGTAACAATGAGACTGAATCACGTGCATTGCATTTATATGTGATATGTGTATTTTACTTAAATAAAATGACTTTCATGATTGTTCTGAAAGTGAAAGGTGTTGTTTTGTGAGTACGCTAAGATTTGAAAAATATGTTACGTGTATTGATGTGATGCATGAATTGAGTGAACTGTCGATGATGGTTGCCTTATTGAGTTTGCAAAACTCACTAAAATTACAACATTGTCTTTTCAGGACTGAGAGACGACTCTAGCTACTGAGGGGCTCTACCAGCCTTGTAGATTGTGATTGGCAAGAGAAGTCATGGTTCAAAGGTCGGTCAGCTGGGACTTTTGGATGGATTAGATAGATTTGTATATTTTCCTCATTCAAGTAATACTATTGTACTAGGTTTTGATGATGTACGTATGGAAATGGTTGAAAGATACAATGTAGACTTTCAATTTTGCGAAATGAAATGAGGAAAAATGTTGGGTTTTAAAATATTCTGATTTCAATATGATGGTTTATAATGAATAATGATATGATGCCATGGGAAGTTAATGTAGTGATCGAACATAGTTCACCCTTATTGTAGGATAAGTACCGGAATGACCTCCGGGTATCCCGGTGTGTACCCTGTGGTAAGGAGGTGTTATATTAAAAATTATATAGGCCATTACTTTGTTATTATTGGTAATGGAACAAAACTTAGAATTGATGGTATTAGAGACATACCCATTACCAATGGTAAGAAGACACTTTCATCAAAAGAAGTGTTCTATGTCTCAGAACTTACATGAAATCTGTTATCTATAAGTCAACTCTCATCATAAAATAAAGTGGACTGTGAATTTACTAATAATTTGTTTTGTGTGAAGGAACAAAAGACAGGGAAGATTTTACATATAAGAACACATATATGATATCTATACATGATGCCTAAGGCTTAAGCTGGGTTTATTGCATAAAATTTAGCTCACATTAAGGAGGTTTGACATCACCATTTGGGACACCTATAAGACTCCCTACTACACCGACTTGTGTCAAAAGGCTTAATTTCTTTAGCCTCTAGTGATAAGGATAAACATTTTTGTCAAAGTTATTGCATTAGTAAACTTAGTAAGTTTCCCTTTCATTTATCTGAAACAAATGCTGGTGAACCGTTCATAAAAAATACACTACAATTTATGGGGACCTACCCTATTTTTATCTATATGCAAATTTTGATACTATGCGTTGCCTGTTAATTTTTTGATACATGTGATTGACCCCAATGAAATCTAAGGCTAAATTTTTTATATATTTCTCTCCTTTGAGCAATTTGTGTTTTGTCAATTCAACAGGAAGATTAGGTGTTTCACTCTAATAATGGAGGGGAGTTTGTTAATCATAAGCTTGGAAAATATTTTCGAAGCAACGACATTGTTCATCAATTATCCTATCCTGACACACTAGAGAAAACTGGGAGGGTAGGACAATGACTTCGAACCATAAAAGAGTAAGGAATGACAATTTTGTTCAATAGCGGTATGCCACACTCTTTATGGACAGAGGTCTTTTCCACTACTACTTAGTAAATCAATTATCGTCATCTGTAGTTAATTTTTCTACTCATTTTAATCTATATGGTGATAATGCTAACTATAAAAATCTTCGAGTCTTTGGTTGTAGTTACTTTCCTTACATTTGGATTATAAGGAAAACAAAATTCTATCCCAAGTCTACTCCTTGTATTTTTGTTGGGTATAGTGACAAGTATAAGGGGTTTAAATGGTATCATCCAACTACAAGAAAGATGATTATGTCTCACCAGTGGTTTTTGATGAGCAATTCTTAAACATGTATTATTTTGAGCAATACCATGAGGAGAGATAAGAATTTCTTGAAGAAGTGAATTTTGATGAAAACGATGAACGTGAGACTTTTGTATTGTCCACTTCAATGTCAATAGCCGACCTTCTATTTCCCTCTCTTCCTATTCTCAAGTAGATTTCATCGAGGGAGGCAACAACTCAGCCTTCTCATGACATTCCTAATGCCTTCAAACGTCAAGCTCATCTTTGAGCTGTAAGTCTCATAAGATATATAGGATTGTGACAATAGTCATGAACTCTTGGTTCTAAATTCTTCCTCAATGGACTCCAACCCCACATATGATCTTATCCTTAGCATTTAGGCTTGTCTCTTATCCGAACTGAAACCAATTTAAGTTCTTCAGCTATAGGATCTATTGATGACAATGTTGAACAACCTAATCGATATCCAATGCGGACATGCTCTCAGTTTGGCATTGTCGAGTCGATTCCTAAGTATAAACTCACTATGACATACATTACTATTCCAACCAAAACCAAAACAATCAAAGGAGCTCTTGCTCAAGTTGGCCGAAGTTAAGCAATTCACGAGGAACTCATTGCTCTTAATGACAATCAAATACGGGATTTAGTGCCCTAAATTCTCGACATATATGTGATTAAGTCTAAACGAGTTTACAAGGTGAAACTTCATATTGATAGCACTCTAGGTCGCTTAAAGGCCAAGTTAGTAGCCAAAGGACTCATCAGATTGGTGGAATCAACTTTAATAAGACTTACTAACCCATTATTAAGCCAAATACTATAAGATTAATTCTTAGTATTACACTACTTTAGGGCTAGATAGTTTGACAATTAGATGTCAAGAATGCATTCTCATATGGTGTTCTTATATCAAAAATATTTATGGAAAAAACATCTTGAATTTGTTGATTTACATCTCCCGAATCATGGTTGCAAACTCAAACGAGCTTTATATGGCTTGAAACATGCTCTAAAAGCCTGGTCTGATTATTTTATTACTTTTCTCTTAAAACTTAGGTTCCTTTGTAGTATAGTAGACCCCTCATTATTCACGTTGCATTATTCTTATGGAACCATACTTCTTACTCTCTATATTGATAACACACTTGTCACAAGATAAATTACTTAGTTTATTGATGGATTTGTATCTCTTTTATATAAAAAAATTTCAATGAAGGACCTCAGACCTATTCATCGGTTTCTTGGCATCGAAATTCAACATGATGATCATGGCCTCTTACTTTTGCAATCTCAATTTGCCTACTCCATTCTAGAAAAGGCACAGATGTTAGATTGTAAGCTAGCCAAGATGTCTCTACATCAAAAACTCACCCACCTCCTTAGAGTACACCATTGTCAGATGACACTATATAAAGCTATGATTGGTTCCCTTCAATACTTAAAGCTTTCCAACCTAGACATCTTTTTCGCTATTAGTTTTTCTGTTCAATTTTCTCAAACACCAACCTATTATAGTTTAACCCTAGTTAAGTGCATCCTTCGATATATTAAAAGGACATTAAATTTAACATACAATTTATAGAAGATACTACATTTGATCTGTGTGCTTTTTCTAATGCAGATTGGGGGGTTGTTTCCTAACTTGACACTTTATAATTGGCTACTACACATTCCTTGGTCGAAATATGGTCTCCTAGTATGCTAAGAAACGAACCACTGTTGCTCGCTTTAGTGCAGAAGTCGAATATAGGGCTATGGCCCATATTGTTACTGAACTCACTTGGCTCACCTACTTACTTTGAGATTGTGTTGTTACTTTACTAGCACTTCCTCTTTTTCTTTGTGATAACCTCAGGGCATTACATATGTCAATAAATCCAATCTTCCATGCCCACATAAAGCACATTTAAATAAACTACCACCATGTACGAGAATGTTGCATTTGGATTGTTGGTCACTCGATATGTCCCTTCATCATATCAGCTTGCCATCATTTTTACCAAGTCTTAATCTCAAGCTTCTCTACTCTCCTTATGCATCAAGCTTTGGCTCGAACCTTGACATAGTTTAAGGGAGGTTAATAATGCAAGCTTATATCTTAAGCTGAGTGATAAGGGTGAATGGAGCGATAAGGTTGAGGACTCTCAATAACATACATTACAACTTGAAGGGTGTGTCAGTGCTAATGAAACAAGGTCATTCTAGTCCGGTTCTAGAGGTAGATAATCCTAGAAAGACACTTTATTATTGAATCCCAAAAAGCAGCTAACCTAGGTTATCTCATTTTTTTCCGTCATATATATGTTATCTTCAGTCGTCGTGAAGATTGTGGAAAACATATATCAATAAAACAACAACTCTTCATTCAGCATACTCTTCAATTCCTATCGATTTCTATATAAACCATAAAGACGACCTATATTGCAATAACCTAAACCACAAAAGTATACAACTAAATTTACCTTATTAAAAATTTCTACTTCATCTTAGTTATTATCAAGAGCGTAACTTTTTTTTATAATAATTATCAGGTAAGTTCATTTTGTTTTTCCTTTACATCTAATTATTTTACATATCAAAGTAGTATATAGGACTAATTATATCAAATTTTTGTAATTTAATATTTTTACCTCAAATATACTCTCTTTATAATATTACATTAATTTTCTTTTTATTCATAATTGCAAAACGATATTATATTAGAATTCAATAATTTCAATATTACATTTTTAGGTAAAAATATAGATGAAAAATTAATAAAATTTAACAAAAGAAATTTTGTAACAATTAAATAATATTGTATAAATGTAAGTAATAATTTTCAAAACATGAAAATTAACATAAAAAGATCAAATCGCAAAAGATCACAATGTTTTTAACCATAAAGATATATATAATCTACTTTTATTATTATATATAATGAAGATCTAATGCCTATTAAGATTGAATGAATTAAGATTATGAAAAATTCAATCCAATCCTATAAATGAGTTGTTTAGTATATGAAAAATTAAGATTGAATTTTATTAAAATGGTGATAGTTGATGAATTATATTTTAATATATTATAATTGAAAAGGTTTTATAAATTTTTATAAAGGGTTAGAACCTAAATTCTCAATTGCTTCTAGATTTACTATTGTAAAAATTTTCATAAAATTATACAATAAGGTGAAGGCAAAACTAAGAAACTTATGAAAAGAAGAACATATTTGTCTCACAACTGATGGTCATTGATCCAAATTATGATTATAATTCTAACTACATATTGATGCAGACATTAAAAAATATATGTTTAAAGTTCAATTTAGAATAAAGTTAAACATGAAACTTTTGAAATTGAAACAAGTTACCCTTAAAAATTCTATAAACAGATACATTATAAAAAGGAGGAAGAGCAAAAAAGGAGACTCTAAAAGAGAGAAGTGAAAAAAGATTTGAAGTTTCTCTCAAGTCTCTTAAAACCTTTATAACTAAATCAAATTCAAGGAGTATGATGGTCTTAAAGCCTATAAAGCTAATGATAGCTATAAAAAATATTAAAAAATTATGATGATTGAATCCATTAAGTGGCTGTAGCTATTGAAGAATGAACAAATCTTTTGAAGAGAAGGAGGCTTAAATTAGTACTAAGATGTTTGATGGAAAGTATAGAGTTCACTTTTCTAATCATTATAGAATTAAAAGTCTAGAAACTCCAAATCTCTCTTAACAATAACAAAAGCAACAATAAGACTAAAATTTGGTATAAAATATTTTATAAGATACCATTCAATTTTATATGGCTTCTTTCTATATCCAAGAACTTTAATATACTATTGAGCCTATTATTAATCCATAATAAGATGGATCACATCAGTCATGTCTTACTTACCCTTGCCATATAATCACCATAGTGATAAAATGTATATGCCTTTTGGACACTGTACCAAAGTTTCTATAATTTTATGGAAAAAGAAACTTAAAAAGATATTTTTTTATTGAGAATAAGAATAATATTGATAGCTATGGCTATGATACCCTTATGGTAAAATTATTTTTCAAATCAATCAAAGAATTGCCTTGGAATGGCATACTAATTTAATAATTGGATCTATTAATATTTAGAATCAATTTAATATGAGCTCCTCGCAATCTTTGACAAAACTCAAAGAATTTTTTGTCGTATAGAACTTATTATAACCAAGAAAAAAAATGTTAAACTAGTGGCGGACGATATTGAAAATTGGAGATATCTTCTTCTCAATTGTAAGGAAAATATTAATGAGCATTTTTTATTAGCATGTTCATTTAAGAAATGCACTAAGGTTTTCTCTATAATCATAATTTAGAGGTTCAAAATTATTAAAAATAAAAGTTACTTACCAATTGATTCCCACGATAATAAGGATCTTAAAGAGAGTAAGATAGATGGAAACTTTGGAAATTTAAAAGAAGTAATAACAATTAACAGTAGTTCAACAAAGATTGTCCTTAAAAATTTTAATTCTAAGCATAAGGCTAGATCTGATGCTATGTGGTCAAACATAAAAAATCAAAGAAAAAGCCGTTTGTATTAAAAGGGTTAGAATATAAAGAGTATCTGTTCTAAAAAGTTTAAGTTCATCTAATCCTTATTCAACTTCTTGCACAGAAATCGATTGAACTTTCAGTAACAAAAAGGTTAAAGGAAATTAATAAAGATAAAAATCCAAAGTATTGTAGGTTTAACAAGCTAATTATTAATCTTATTGAAAAATGACTTTTTTTTGAAAGATCATGCCTAATTGAATAAATAAAACAAGATATAATTGGAATCTAATGAAAATTCAATGCTAATTTATCAATAATTATATTTTGATCTTTTATTCTAATTATTATTTCCGATACTATCTCTCTATAGGGGCATCTTTAAGTTAGCATACAGAAATAGGTCCTCAAATTCTAGAAGGTGTCATTTGAGTTGAATTCTCTAATAAAGAAGTAGTTACTCTTTATATTTATATTAAACAAACTTCTTTTATTGTAATGACGCAAGACTTGAGCATTGAGATTCAACTTTCGAGTATGAGCATTAGGTTGGGGATGGATGGTTTACCTTCTTCAATAATAAAAAACAAGAGTAAGAGATTAACTTCTAAAGATAAAATTATCTTTCTAAAATCTTTGACAAATTATCAAAAGAGAAAATACATTGCAAAAGTTAATTCTTCATGAAGAAACATTATCTACTGAAGATGATGAAGATTGGAAGATAGTAACAACATAAGAAAACCAATTAATATAACACTCTCATTTTTAAAGAAAAAGAAGGACGAGAAAGAAAATTCATTTCTCCAAGAAGGAAGAAACCTCACTATAATGAGCCTTGTTAAACTAGCTAAATTAAGGGATGAAGTTTATTATTAGAAGAATGTGGCATTACATACAGCTACAATGGAAATAGCCATAGACTTTTACACCTTATGGCATTCACACATAGACCATCTGTCAAGTCAACATCCTACTCTTATACCTAATGTTTTAAGTAGCAGTAGAGACAATACTCAACTAAAATTATGTCATGTATGCTATCATGCAACACATATTAGATCTTTTTTTTCACAAAATGACAACAAAATTAATGATTGTTTTGAGCTAGAAAATGAATGTTTTTTAAGTACCTATATGGTAAGAAAAATTGGCAGGTATTTAAGAATCAAAAGAATTTTTTCCTAATGTCATTTTTTATGAAGTAGTTTTTCCTTTTTCCACACTTGTTGACTCGTTTAACCCATATTTCCAACAACTCAATCTTACAAACAATATGACATATATTGATGATATTGAGTATATGTAACTAATTTTTACTCCTTTAGTAAATATTAAAGTAAGGGGGAGTTATCCATCCTCTTATGATGTAGACTTTACCCCTCTCATGCCTTATATTAGTGATAAGGTTCATGCACTAGATCTTACAAGCAAAGGGCACCAAAATTTTCCTCATCCCTCACATCTGTATGAATATTTATGTCATATGACTCATCTTATTCACTCTATCTCTTATAACCTACTTTAAAAGATCTCTTTAAGTATGTCTTATCCTATTGCTAATCATATTACTTACAGAAAATTTGCTACTGCTCATACAACTAGTACTTCTACTAATGTTGAGCCCAAGAAATTTCAAAAAGCTATGTAAGATCCGTGTTGGTGTGAGAATATGGCATAAGAAATTAAAGCATTAGAGTTAACTAGCATATGGAATTTAGAGGACTTACCTCTAGATAAGACACCCATTGGTTGGAAAAGGCTATATCGAACTAAATATAATCCTGATGGCACTGTGGAGCTCTCAAAGCTTGTCTAGTTACGTTGGGTAATATTTAAGTGAAAAGCTTAGATTATATTAAAAACTTTGCTCATGTTGCAAAGATGATATGAATTAGATGTTTCTTATCTATGATTGTATGTAAAGGTTGGGAGCTTTATCAAATAGATATTAATAACACATTTATGTATGGTGATCTTGAAGAAGAGGTTTATATGAGACTACCTCTCAATTTCACTCCTTGTCACTTCAAAAAAGTTCGTTAACTTTGTAAATCTTTGCATGGACTTTTTCAAGCTCCTTATAATTAGATTACCAAATTGATTGATGCCTTGAAGCAGTATAGGTTTGTTCAATCTTATGCTAATTACTCCTTACACCTATCATTATAATGATATATTTCTTACTTTCATATCTATGTGGATGATTTAACAATTCTGATGCATGTTCATATTTCAAACACTTCCAAAGTACTATTTTAAATTAAAAAATCTTGGGCCCTTAAAATGCTTTCTAGGGGATTAAAGTTGCACATGGCTCTAATGATATTTTTCTTTGTAATCACAAATATTCTCTTATTATTCTACTTGAACATGGAATGCTAGGTGCCTAACTAACTGAATTTCATATGGAGTAAAATCATTCTTTATCTCTTGGCATATGGAAAGATGTTGGGACAAATTTTTTTAATTATTTTAGTACGCATGATGTGAATATATGTTGTGGTCTTGTTAGGAAAATCTTTTTAATTGGAGTTTACTTATTATGTCAAGTTTAGGAGGATTTATTTCATGGATTTATGGAAATTGGAAGTATTAAATGGAAGAATTAAGATTAAGTTAGAGTATAGTATGGTGTAAATTAAATTGAAGAATTAAGAATGCATAAGGGTATTTTGGGTGGATTACTTAAGGTTAGAAGCACTAAGGCATTAAAGGAAGGGTAAGGTGGACTTTCCTCACCCATTAAGGGTAGAATGGGAAGAGGAAAAGATTTTCTTGTAAATAAGAAGACAAAAACGTGAAGGAGGGAGAGAAAATCAAAAGTAAAAAGGAGAGAAAGAAGAAGAGAGGTTTCGGTGAAGTTAAAAAGAATAGAGCTTTGAACTAGGTCACGATTTTCTTAGTCTTAAAGAGAGAGTTTGAGATTACTCAAGAAGAGAAAAAGAAAGAGGAAGGGAAGAGCTTTCTTTAGAGCCAAGAATCTCATAATTTGGTGAAGATTCAAGGTAAGTCGATTTTATTCTCTTGGAGTTTTGAAGGGTTTTTGGTTCAAAGAGTTTAAGAAATGTATAGGTTTAAGAATTCTAGGATCCATACTAGTGTATAGGTTTTGGTTCAAGTGTATTATGTATTGTGGCTTGAAATGTTCAGTAAAGCTTTGTAAAGACTTCTTCCAATTAATATGAATGAAATGTATTTTGGGTATGTTATGACCACTTTTAAGTTTTCATATTGCATTTGATGTTCAGATGAGTTTGATGCTTTGGGAAGTAGTTGGTGTATTTTGTCCTTGGAATTGAATGAATGAGGGTGGTTGAAAAGAGTTATATTGTATTAAGTAAGGTAGACGCAAGGAAAAATACAGACTCAAGGAATCGTTTCTGATGACATCAGAACACAGACGCAAGGAAAAACACAGATGAAAGGAATCGTTTGTGATGACATCAGAACATAGACGCAAGGAAAATACAAATGAAAGGAATTGTCTGTGATGACGTTAGAAGACATACTCAAGGAAACACAGACGCAAGGAAAACATAGACAAAAGGAATCGTCTGTGATGACGTCAGAAGACAGAAAATAGAACACAGACGATAGAACACAGACGATAGGTGGTCAACATAGACGAAGAAAGTCATCCACAGACGATAGAACACAAACGATAGAACACAGACAATAGGTGGTCAACACAGACAAAGAAAGTCAACTACAGACGATAGAACACAGACGATAGGTGGTCAACACAGACGAAGAAAGTCAACCACAGACGATAGAAAGATAGATGATAAAAAGAAAGATGATAGAAAGACAGACGATAAAAAGGTAGACGATAGAAACACAGACGATAGCCAAACACAGACCATAAGCAGACACAGACAATAGGCCATCCACAAGCGATACAAAGAAGAAGTTAAGGCCAATACATTGGGTAGTTATTTAGTTGAAGTTAGTTACAGAACTCAACTAAGTAATGGTTATTAACAAGAAGTGGTTATCAAGGACCAAGAAGCAGTTAGGGACTTAGGCTATAAGTACAAGTCAAGGGACAAAATGTTTTCAAGAGGTCAAGATGCAAATTCCACCATGATCAAGGATTGTTTGGTGAGGGCACTTCACCCTTGTGGGATGCGCATCCAGATGTCACTTAGGACGTCGGGCCCGTGACTCACAAGGACGGGGTCCCAACACTTATGATATCAGAGCATCTAGGATGAGGTCTAGGTTTAGGACCAAGTTTTAGAGTATCCGAAGTATGAATCGGGAAGGTTGAGATATGAAGTGTACATGTATTGTTTTAAATAAACAACTTGCATTGTTTTGAACTGTGTTTCATGATTTGAAATTGTCTAATATGATTTGAACTGTTTTGCACACTTTGAAACTGTTGTGCAAGAAAGAAAGATTTTCATTGGTTTTATATTGAAGGAGTAATTGTGACACCTTGAAAGAGAACTTGAGGAGCTTTGGCTCGATCTAGCTCTCGCCAAGGAAGCATCGATGAGTCCTACGTCCCACAAGATGCTGGAATACATTCTTCTTTGGATTTTGAGGCACTTAGTGTGCAAGATTAGGTACCTCCACCACCCCCTCAGATGTCTCAAGCAACCCTCTAGATCCACTGTTCTTTCAGGCTTTTGCTCAAGCTTTCTTATATGCCATGGGCCAAGTATCAGGTCCCAATGCAAGCTCCAGTAGAGAGGACTAGACAATATGATAAGCTCCATAAGTACAGAGCTGTGGACTTTAATGGGACAAATCCCGAAGAGACGGAAGCATGGCTGAAGAGGACCTAGAGGGTCCTAATCTAGATGAAGTGCAATGATGAACAGTAACTGGATTATGCAGTGAGCTTGTTACAGGGGGATGCACTTCATTGGTGAGAATCAGTGCCCCACAGTCAGGCTGTGTCTCCGGTGTTGACATGGAGAGATTTTGGGGAGGTGTTTAGGAAGAAGTACCTCTCGAGGGTGTATGTACAAGAGAAAGCCAGGGAGCTTCTAAACCTCACCCAGAGGGACATGAGTGTGAGCAAGTATGAGCTGAAGTTCACACAGTTTTCTAGATATGCAGCAAACATTATGGCTAATGAGGAGGATTAGTGTCACAAGTTTAAGGGAGGTCTCTATTTGGGGATCAAGGAGAAGGTATTGATTCTCAATTTCTGTGACTACCAGCAGTTGGTAGATGCTGCACTCCAGGCTGAGAAACTGGAGAATATAAAGAATGAAGTGAGCAAGAAGAGGAAGAATAGGGAGCAGTCTTCCAAAAAGGGGATAAGTGCTCCAATGCCTGAGAGGAGTGTGATACACATATTAAGGTGGGGAGTAGTGCTTCTAGTAAGGACAAGCAAGCAAGAGCAGTGTCAGTGCAAGCCTCAACAATAAGAGGGAACAGCAGGGTGGGGAGGAGTAGATACATAAATCCCCAATGTGAGCATTATGAGAAACAACACAAAGGAGAGTGTCTCATGTTACTTGGAGCATGTTTCCGATGCAGGGAAAGGGGACACATGATCAGGGATTGTCCCCAAGTAACAGGGAATGAGGGGTCACGGTCACAATCCCCAAGGAGAGCAGAAACAGTGGGAACCAGGTCAGTCACTGAGGTGGGCAGTTGTGGAGCTGCAAAGAAGGCTATTCCTCTAGAAAGGCCAAAGGGTCAGGCACAGGCAAGGGTGTTTGCCATGACAAGGGAGGAAGCTAAAGCTGCACCTAAAGTTGTCACGGGTATGGCTCAGTTACTCAATTCTACAGTATATGTTTTGATTGATTCTGGTTCCACACATTCATTTTTTTCTGCAAGCATGACATTACACGATGTTGAATCGATGCCTTTGGATAACCCTTTGATTGTTAGTACTCCTTTAGGGAGGAATGTGATAATAAGTCAAGTATATAGAGGTTGTGAACTCTTTATTGATGTTGCTAGACTGGTAGTGGAGCTCTTACCTCTAGACCTGAAGGGTTTAGATGTTATACTTGTAATGGATGTCATGGAGAAGTATCATGCGAAGTTGGATTGTGGCCTTAAGGAAGTGGAGTTTAATCTGGGTAATGGAGAGAAGGTGACTTTCAGAGGAGACAGGAGAACACCAGTACCAAGAATTATGTCTGCTTTGCTAGCTGACAGGATGATGAAAAAGGGGCATGAAGCCTTCTTAGCACATGTTATAGATGCCGATGTGAATGAAAGGACGTTAGAGGATTTTCCGACTATAAGAGAACTTCCTGATGTGTTTCCAGAAGACTTACCTGGTTTGTGACCGGTGAGGGAAATCGAGTTTGCCATTGACTTGATTCCCAGAACCACACCTATTTCCATACCACCATATAGAATGGCTCTAGCTGAGTTGAAGGAGCTTAAGGAAAAGTTGGAGGAACTGTTAGAGAAGGGTTATATAAGGCCAAGTTCGTCACCTTGGGAAGCGCCTATTCTATTTGGCAAGAAGAAGGATGGAACATGGAAGATGTGTATTGATTATCAGAGACTCAACAAGGTGACCATTAAGAATAAGTATCCTCTGCCTTGAATAGATGATCTGTTTGACCAGTTGTAGGGAGCAAGGGTCTTTTCCAAGATTGACCTCAAGTCAGGTGATCATCAGCTCAGAATCAAGGAGCCTGATGTAAATAAGACAACTTTTAGGACTCGGTATAGGCATTACGAGTTCATAGTCATGCCTTTTGGTTTGACCAATGGTCCAGCTACTTTTATGGATCTTATGAATAGGGGTCTTCAAGGAGTATCTGGATCAGTTTGCCATAATGTTTATAGATGACATTCTGGTGTATTCCAAGAGTGAAGGGGAGCATGAGGAGCATCTCAGGATAGTATTGCAGACACTGAGGGAGAAAGAGCTGTATGCTAAGTTCAGCAAGAGAGAGTTTTGGCTTCATGAGGTGATATTCCTTGGACATGTGATTTCTAAAGATGGGGTACATGTTGATCCAAGGAAGATTGAAGCAGTGGTGAATTGGCATGCACCTAAGACAGTGATAGAAGTGAGGAGCTTTCTGGGTCTGGAAGGATATTATAGAAGATTTTTGAAGGATTTTCTATGATAGCTGCTCTGATGACTAAGTTATTGAGGAATAATCATAAATTTTTCTGGAGAGAGGAATGTTAGAAAAGCTACGATGAGCTCAAGCAAAGATTAACAAGCGCTCTAGTTTTGATTTTGCCTACTTAAGATGAGGGTTATACAGTGTACAGTGATGCTTCAACAAAGGATTTAGGATGTGTGTTGATGCAAGGAGACAAGGTGATAGCTTATGGTTCAAGGGGACTAAAGCCTTATGAACTGAATTATCCGACCCGTGATTTGGAATTGGCAGCAATGATTTTTGCCTTGAATATTTGGAGACATTATTTGTATGGGGTTTAGACAAGGATTTTTACAGATCACAAAAGTCTCAAGGATCTGTTGAGTTAGAAGGAACTAAATTTGAGATAGAGAAGGTGGATTAAGTTACTTAAGGATTATGATTTGTTGATTGAGTATCATCTAGGAAAGGCAAATGTAGTGGCGGATGATTTGAGTAGGAAATACTCATTAGCCCATGTTTAGATAGTTTATCTACCTTTATTGGAAGAAATGGCTAAGCTTAAGATAAGCTTAAAATAGGAGGAACCAGATTGTATTGTTGTTAATTTCAGAGTAAGGCCGATACTTAGGGAAAAGGTTAGGGAGTTACAAGCATAGGATGAAGAATTAAGCAAGCTCCTAGAAGAAATTAAGAATAGTAAGAAGTCTGAAGTGGTAGTGAGGGAGGATGGACTCATGGTTGTAGCGAACAAACTTTGTATTTCGAATGTCAAGGAGGTGAAGGATGAGATACTGGATGAGGCATATAATGTGCCTTAGGCCATGCACCTGGGTAGCACCAGGATGTACAGAGATCTGAAAGAACATTTATGGTGGAAACGCATGAAGAAGGATGTAGCAGAATATGTGAGTAAGTGTCTAGTATGTCAGCAAGTCAAGGCTGAGCACCAGGCACCTTCAGGAAGTTTAAGGTCATTGTCCATTCCTGAGTGGAAGTGGCAAAGGGTGACTATGGAATTTTGATGGGTTTGCCTAAAACTAGTAGGAAGCATTATGCCATATGGGTTATTGTTGATCGGTTGACGAAGTCAGCTCATTTTTTGGCAATTAAATAGAATGATTCTCTACATGTGCTAGAAAAGAAGTATATTGATGAGATAGTAAGACTGTATGGGATTCCAGATTCGATTGTTTCTAATAGAGATCCTTGATTTACATCGAGATTCTAGGGAAGCTTACAAGAGGCTATAGGAACCAAGTTGAGTTTTAGTGCTGCTTTTCACCCTCAGACTGATGAGCAATCTGAGAGGACCATTTAGACACTTGACGGAATATTCAGGGCATGTGTGATGGACTTTAAAGGAGCTGGGATGAGCACTTGCCATTGGTCGAATTTGCTTACAATAATTTGTACTATTCGAGCATACAGATGGCTCCTTATGAAGCACTGTATGGAAGGAGATGTAGAAGTCCTATATGCTGGGATAAAGAAGGAGAAAGAAAGCTAATGGGACTAGAATTGGTTCAGATGACAATTGATAAGGTCCAGTTAGTTAAGCAAAGTCTTAAGGCGGCTCAGGATAGAATGAAGAGCTATGTTGATGCACACCGAAAGGAGATGGAGTATGAAGTTGGGGAGAAAGTCTTTCTTAAGACATCTCCTTGGAAAGGGGTAATGAGATTTGGCAAGAAGGGCAAATTGAGCCCGAGGTATGTGGGTCCTTATGAAATTCCTGAGAGGATTGGACCATTATCCTATAGATTGGCATTGCCATAGGAATTGTCTCAGATACATGATGTCTTTCATGTTTCCACGCTGAGGAGGTATAGGTCGGATCCCTCTCACATCATTCAAACCTCTAAGGTTCAGTTAAGAGATGATCTAAGTTATGAGGAGATTCCAGTAGAGATTTTGGACACAAAGGAGAAGGTCCTCAGGAACAAGACAGCGCAACTAGTAAAAGTCATGTGGAGAAACCATTCGATAGAAGAGGCCACGTGGGAACCACTAGAGGCTATGAAAGAGAAGTATCCACAACTCTTCGATGACTCAAGTAATAATTTCGAGGACAAAATTCTTTTAAGAGGGGGAGAAATGTTGGGTCTGAATTTTTTCTAATTATTTTAGTAAGCATGATGTGAATATATGTTGTGGTCTTGTTAGGAAAATCTTTTTAATTGGAGTTTACTTATTATGTCAAGTTTAGGAGGATTTATTTCATGCACTGATGGAAATTGGAAGTATTAAATGGAAGAATTAAGATTAAGTTAGAGTATAGTATGGTGTAAATTAAATTGAGGTAGAATGAGAAGAGGAAAAGATTGTCTTGTAAATAAGAAGACAAAAACATAAAGGAGGGAGAGAAAATCAAAAATAAAAAAGAGAGAAAGAAGAAGAGAGGTTTCGGTAAAGTTAAGAAGAATAGAGCTTTGAACTAGGTCACGATTTTTCTTAGTCTTAAAGAGAGAGTTTGAGGTTACTCAAGAAGAGAAAAAGAAAGAGGAAGGGAAGAGCTTTCTTTAGAGCTAAGAATCTCATTATTTGGTGAAGATTCAAGGTAAATCGATTTTAATCTCTTGGAGTTTTGAAGGATTTTTGGTTCAAAGAGCTTAAGAAATGTATGGGTTTAAGAATTCTAGGATCCATACTAGCGCATGTGCTTTATGGGTTCTCAAGTCTAATTTTCTATTGAATGGAAATTGTGTCTTTTATAAAGAAAATCAAGGAGGGGATCAAGAGAGGCAAGAGGAGCAAGAGGAGAGGCACATTTGAATAACTTTTCAAGAAAGGAAACTAAGGTGGGTACAGTTTTATAATAGAGTAAATAAGCCACTTTTTTTTTTCTTTAAATCAAGAAAGCTAAATGTTTTCAATTACATCATGGATGTTGCATTTATTTGCTACAGAAATTGTGTTGATGATTTATGAAAATGATTCTTTTTGAAAAGATGCTAAATTATGAAATCAAGTTTTCAAGAATGATTCTTTGAAATATCGCATGTGCATGAAAAACAAGTTTCCAATAAGATGCCATTTAGGGCAAACTATTTTCAATTCATGAATTACATGTTATATGGGTTTGTGGTAGTCCCTTAAGAACCATCACGTGCACGTTGACTGAAGAATAGGCTTCTCTCACTTGCCCGCTAGTGGCACGGAGCTCCTTCATGGACTCCCTCAAGTTTACGACTACACAAGACCATTATATGGAAATGTGTAGAGCGTCATGAACTGGACTTACCTAACCATTTCTGATGTGCTTATGTGTTTATGATTGTGACAAGTTTGATGCGTGCATGGTTTATAAGTGCTCATGAATTGTTTGATTGAGTGATGATTTTGAGAATTAAGTGTTTGTTGTTTTCTATGAGAAATTATTACGGTTTCCAAGTATATAAGGACAAAATACTTTGAAAATGGTTTTGCTTGTTTCTCACTTATAAAATTGTCACCCACGAGCTTTAAGCTCACCCCCTCCCAATTCTGCCCCATTCAGGTGAAGAGTAGGAAAGTGAGTAAGTCAAGAGTCAAGGCAGCACTCCAGTCTGCATATGTTCTTTTGTATCTTTAAGCTATAATTTTTTAGAATTCAAGGCTTTAGCCACATTTCAAGTTTTACTAGTTCAAGTGTATTATGTATTGTGGCTTGAAATGTTCAGTAAAGCTTTGTAAAGACTTCTGCCAATTAATATGAATGAAATGTATTTTGGGTCTGTTATAACCACTTTTAAGTTTTCATATTGCATTTGATGTTCAGATGAGTTTGATGCTTTGGGAAGTAGTTGGTGTTTATATTTCTGGTGTATTTTGTCATTGGAATTGAATGAATGAGGGTGGTTAAAAAGAGTTATGTTGTATTAAGTAAGGTAGACGCAAGGAAAAACACAGAATCAAGGAATCGTCTGTGATGACGTCAAAACACAGATGCAAGGAAAAACACAGAGTCAAGGAATCATCTGTGATGATGCCAGAACACAGACGCAAGGAAAATACAGACAAAAGGAATCGTCTGTGATGACGTCAGAAGACATACTCAAGGAAACAAAGCCGTAAGGAAAACACAGACGAAAGGAATCGTTTATGATGACATTAGAAGACAGACGATAGAATACAGACAATAGAACACAGACAATAGGTGATCAACACAGACGAAGAAAGTCAACTATAGACAATAGAACACAGACGATAGGTGGTCAACACAGATGAAGAAAGTCAACCACAGATGATGGAACACAAACGATAGGTGGTCAACATAGATGAAGAAAGTCAACTACAGATGATAGATCACAGACGATAGGTGGTCAACATAGACGAAGAAAATCAACCATAGACAATAGAAAGACAAACTATACAAAGACAGACGATAGAAAGACAAACGATGAAAAAGAAAACGATAGAAACACAGACGATAGCCAAACATAGACCATAAGCCAAACACAGACCATAAACAAACACAGATGATAGGCCAACCATAAGGGATAGAAAGAAGAAGTTAAGGCTAGTACATTGGGCAGTTATTTAGTTGAAGTTAATTACAGAACTCAAGTAAATAATGGTTATTAATAAGAAGTGGTTATCAAGGATCAAGAAGTAGTTAAGGACTTAGGTTATAAGTACAAGTCAAGGGACAAAATTTTTTTAAGAGGTCAAGATGCAAATTCCACCATGATCAAAGATTGTCTGGTAAGGGCACTCCACCCTTGTGGGATGCGCGTTTAGATATTACTTTGGAAGTCGGGCCCGTGACTCGCAAGGGCGGGGTCCCAACAAAAGATTTCCATGATCATGGTCTGTGTCATAATCTAGTAAGAAAACTCATCTATCTCATCATTACTCACCGAAAACTTTTTTTGTTATTTATATTTTTATCTCAACTTATGTAAGCTAATGAAAAATCCCATTTTTATCCATTTATGCTTGTGGTGTTCTTATTGAAATTTCATCTTAAGGGAGGCATTATACTAGCAATGACATGAAAGCAAGGCATTATACTAGCAATGACATGAAGTAGTATGCTTATTGTAACTACAATTAGGCTAGTTATCTTCTTAGTAGATTCTCTCTTACTAGTTACTTCATTATGCTTAACCTATCTTCTAAGAATAAAAAAGGCAAGTAATCATCTCTCATTCCTCCACTAAAGCCAAATATAATTCCATGGCTAGAACTACATAGTCAGGCTACTTTGCTTATTGCTGTAAATTTTGTATTTCAAGGGAGAACCAAATAAATTAAACTAGATTATCATAATGTATAAGAGAATGTTCTTAATTATACAATTACCATAACTAACATTCATTCTCACTAGCAACTTGCTAATATCTTTTCCAAGATATTAGGGAAGTAGTAGTTTAGTTATCTTCTATACAAGTTGGGTACATAACCTACATGCTCTAACTATATTTTGTGTTTTTATATATTTTGTTATCATATATATTTAGATTAAAATGTATAGGGTTAAAAGAGCATATCCTCCTATGCATATAGAGAGGTACATTATATGAACCATAGCAGAGCAAAACAACTTATCTTCTTTATTAGAGTTCGAATCTAAATTAAAAGATAATACTGATTCAAATTTTTAAGTTTTTTAAGAGAGGGATAAGTTACTGTTTGCAACTTAGAAAAAAAATCTCATACCAATTTTTATGAGTTCATTACTTAAGTGAAAAAGAAGAAATTAGTTATCTTGATCTAGAATTCAATAATACTTTTGCAAGGATTTATAAAGAGATGTTAGCAAGAGAACCAAAAGTAATGTCAAACCTCTGAAATATCCACAAAGGACGTTCTGGTTAGAGTTCATTCCATAAATTGAAGTTTAATTGGATAAGTTAATCAATGTGGGATTTATCTAATAATTCAAACATCTAATATGGACTGTCAATGTTCTTTTAGTGTAAAAGAAAAATAGGCAACTATATTTTTATGTAAATTTTCAAGATCTAAATTAAACGTGTCTTTTTGATGAATTTCTTCTTCTTATAATAAAACTAACAGTGGACTTAATCATTAGAATTGAGGTAATTTCACTCATGGATGGGTTATCTAGATATAACCAAATTTCAATGAATCTGACTGGTGAAGAACTTATTACCTTCTATACTTATGATGATATTTATTTCTACAAAGTTATATCTTTTATACTAGTGAATATTTAAGCCACTTATCAATGAGTTATGTAAAACATTTTGATGGTATGATAAAAAGATAGGGTTTTATATAGAATATAATATGGTTAAGACTATAAAGATAAAAAGTTGTTTGTAAAACTTACGTGAAGTCTTTAAAATTGTTTGTAAGACTTACATGATGTCTTTATAAGACTTTATAAAAATCACAAAAAATTAAGTTTATAATAAGCATTCGAGCATTGAAATTGATTAATCTAAAATTGATGCAATGATTAACATATCAAAACCATGAAATATTAGTAAGTTGAAAAGCCGCCAATTAAAAATTGTATATATTCAAAGGTTCATTCCAATCTTATTGGATGTTACCATCCATTCAGTAGAATCATACAGAAAGATTTGCATTTTTATATGGAATGATTCATCTTATAATAAAAGATACTTAGATGATCCACCAATACTTTAGTCTTATAGGAAAGTTGTTGATTCTTTATATTGCAATTCAAGAGTATTCTTTCGGAGAACTTCTCAAATAAGTAAATAACAAAGAAAAAGGAGATTGTCTTCTACTATTTAAGTAAAACTTTGGTAGGGCATAAGTAAGTAACTCACCAATCGAGTTTTCATTCATTAATTTCTTTCAAGTACATTAGGTCTTGACTAACTATATCTGAAAGGCTTGGAAAATAGGTACCTTTTGTCTGTTTTTGAAATAATGTGTTCCTTAAAAGGATATTAAAAGATAAGTTGTAACTTTTTTTGAGACCATATATAGGAACTTTCAGTAGATCTTTCATTAAGAACGTTCTATCTTAGAAAATGATCTTTGATGATGTAGCTCAAGAATATGTTGTAGGAGTCGAGTTAAATTTTTTTCTTCTAAATAAAGAGATTATTCCATTCTCCTTCATAGTAATAAATAATTGTTCCAAAAAATCAAGCTCTCAATATTGGTTTAGAAATTGCTTTGCATATGGAAATTCTTGAACAATTCTAACTTGATAATCAATATAATTATTTGAATATGACATTTATAATTCTAATATGAGGTCATATCATTGACATTTTATGTAATGGTCCTTGGATGGCATATAAGAGAATGTGTGAATCATTTAGACATACTTTTTAGTAAATTTGAACAATAATGAATGAATTGCCTATTCTAATGAATATTCATACATAACTATTACAATAATAAAAGAGGATAAAAGAAAGAGAAAAAAAATTTGATTTACAATGGTTTAAACAAATAACCACTAACCTCCAAACTCCACTTAAGAATTCACTATCTCCTTCCTTCCATGGGTGAATAGGAACCCTCTATACAACATTTTTCTTTTCTATGAGTTAAGAGAAATCTCTACAATCTTCTTATTTTTCATAAGTGAAACCTTTTATAACTCTTTTTTGAGGTTCATAAGAACCTTCATATTGCTTATTCCATGAAATTTCCTTAATTGCAATAATTTCACAACTATAGATAGCTTAAAAACCTCCTTCATTTGCTCACACCAATGAATTAGGGGTTAACATATATTATAAAATGCAAACCTATATTCTCTAGTCTTTTACTGCTCTTAGGAACCCATTATTTTACGAAAGGTTCTTTTGATGACATAATTATGATATATTTTATATCTAAAACCAATACAATAATTGTTGGACACTTAACTAGTCATTATGTTAATTACTTTTTTGAAAGAATCAACTAGTAGAACCTTTTTAAGCTTATTGGCTAGTCATACCCTTTAGCTAAACAAAATGCACTCATCGCTAACTAGTCTATCATAACTTTTTAGCTAGCCAATTGAACTCTAATCAACCTATTAGCTGGCTAATGATCTAATCGAATGCCAACCACCTATTTTATAAATTTTTATTTTATATAGAAGCCTATCTTAGATCTAAAATCCCAATAGAACTAACTTTAGAACTTTAAGTCCCAAGTCTTTTAAACATAAAACATGCCATACTGACAAAAAACATTGACTAAACTCATTTCAAAGTTCCAAAAATAGGGTTTTAATGATCAAGATTTTTTTTTAAAGCCTTCCTAAATTTCCTCTCTATTATGAAAAAATATATGCAATATGCCCTAATTATAGATAATCATAAACTGATTGAGTCCTTAATTCATTGAAATAACCAAGATAAGGTTACAAAAAATATTACAATGGTATAATCTCTCCTAAATTTTACTTGGTGATACACTTTGTTGATTTTTATCCTCTAATCACTTTATCCTTCCACTAAACTTGATTTTTTAAAATTTTGCTTACTAAATATCAATAAGGATTAAAAAATAATAGTGACATATTTTTCAAATTATTAAGACCATAATTTAGAACTTCACTTGGTCCAATAATCTCTTCATGTTTTATAATGAAACAATAATTGTTGACATTAGAGAAAATATATTACATTGATAGATTCCCCATATTTCAAAGAATACATGTTCCCTCTTAATTCATACATCATTGATTTATAAATATCAAGTTTCAATATTCTACTCTCTCCTCTTTTTCTCAACATTAAAAAGGTTTTATGGTGTGTAAAGTTATAATAATCAAAAGCAAAAAACAAATAACTTCCCTTTCTCCTTTTTTTTTAAAAAAAATCTATCATATGTATGTTACGTTTTAAAAAATCTATCATATAAGTTTACATGTAAGTGTATGTTATAAGCACTTTATATGTACGCTATGTTTTATATGTTATGTAACTTACATTAAAAAAAAAGAACTTATAAAAAATATGTTATAACATATGTTATATAACATAACATATAAAGTTCTTGTAAAAAAACATATGTTATATATCAAATTATAACATATGTTTTCTTATATATAACATATATTTTTTTATGTTCATTTTTTTATGTAACATATATAACATATGTTATAAAAAATGTAATTTTGTTATATATAACATATGTTTTTTTATATAACATATGTAAAGTGCTCATAAAAAATGAACAATTTTTAAAGATTCCATGTACTACTTCAAAGAACAATATAAGGTTAAGAAACTACGGCCTCTTTTTGATTTAAATGTTTTTCATTTCAATCATCAAGTTTTGAAAACTATCACCTACTTTGTATAGTATTGTTTAGTGATCACATAATGCCCCTTATCATGTTTTGAAATTTTTATTTATTATCGTAGCCAAAATAACATAGTATTAAAAATTTTCAAATTCTAATAGGACATTGATTTTGAGTTATAAAGAGACAAAAAACCAATATAGTATATAATAGAGGAAATTTTGTGATAGCTAACTAATACTACAGGGAGGCAAGTGATTATTTAACTTATACCATAAAGGGTCTTATATATTTAACTTAACAATTTATCTTTCTCCCTTAGGTACATTTAACAATGCATGCTCTCTTTAAATATGTATTCCAAATAAATATGATGAAATGTTATCAATATAAAAGCAAGTATATAACTCCTTTTATGTAAGACCAACATTTATTTCAGTTTCTTCCTTACATGGTTCGATAATTGTTTTTATACAAATTTTCTTACCTGGCTCATGTAAGGACTCTTAGTGATCTTTACTTTGAAATTAGTTTTTAAAGATCCTATTGTTGTTCCTTGTTTGAATTATGAATAAATGAATATGATTTAGGTATCCGCATAAACTTAGATTTTTCAGGTTAGCTTTTAAACCTTTTTAAAAACCCCATATTATTTTGGTTCTATGTAACAAGAATTATTTTACAGAGAAATTATAAAGATATGTCTAAAATTACCATAAAAATGATATCTCACATTATATGAATTGAAAGTGCTAGTTCCATGTGAGAAAGACTTAAAAGAATATGACCTATATGCATTTTTAGGTCTAAATAGATGATATAGGTAATATAACGTTCCTTTTAGATATACAGGAAATTAAGAGCTCTCCTTTTATGGCTTTGAGTCCTAGAATATGAATTGAAAAATGAAATAATTATTTGATAAAAGTATGGCCTACCATAAATTGGAGCATATGTGATGCCTTTTGATAAAATTTAGGTCTATAATGATAATGAGATAGTTGCATGCTATTTCAGGATGCTTGTATGAGATTTTTTTATTATTGCTTTAAATCATATGTTGATTTCTCACCATATATAAAAAAATGAAAATTTCCTTTATCTTAAAACATAAAAAGATGATGTGTGATCGTTGAAGTTTTCATATCTAGGATTAGATGCTATATCCTCATTTAATAATGTAAGTAATGGTTCCTCATATAAATGATTGCCACTTACAAATTATTCATCATATGTATATCTCCAGAAAAAATTAATTAAAATATCATTATGGCAATATTAATTTACTTTTTAGCTAAGGAAGTCAAAGTACATTTCGATCCGTATTCTTTAATGGATACAATTACTTATAAGAAGACAAAGTTGAAACACTTTATTTTTCTCAGAGTTGATCTTTGGGATGTTGTTGAGAATGGACGTTATGACCTAATAAAAATCCTTAATGAGAGACAAATCAGAGTATGAGACTAGGGTATAAAAGGATACAAACGATGGGATAAAAAGGATATGAGACTTGTTACATTTAATAACAAGTTCATACATATTTTGTTATGCATTAATAGAGTTTGCATAATAGAGTTTAATGAGTGAGTTTAATAGAGTTTGCATCTTTGAGATGGCTTAAGAGATATGGCATAAAATTCAAATTAAATATAAGGGTACAACTAAAGTAAAAGAGAGAAAAGTGATCATGTTTTAGGCATCAATATGAATTGTTTCATATGAAATATACTGAATTAATGATAACATATATGATCATTTCATTTATATTATAAGTACTTTTAACATTCTTGGTAGTGATTACACTAATCTTAAATTTGTGGGAAGATAACTTAGGTCTGTACCAAAATTTTGGAAGAAAATGGTGACGCCATATAAAAAGTTAAAAATCTAAGCACCTTACCATTTGAATAGCTAATTAGATCACTCCTCACCTATAAGATATTAATGAATGAGTTGTATGAAGAGTAAAGGGCTCCAATAAGAATAGGTATGGTATTTAAATTCTTTATAAATGAAAAATTTGATGATGATGAGACCTTCATAAATTAGAATGATGAAGATGATGTAAAACTCATCACAACTAAATTTAAAAAGTTATTAAAAAAGATGATGACTAAATGATTGAAGAATATGAAGAAAGTACTTAAGGCCACATAAAGTACTTAAGGCCACATAAAGTACCACTACTAGTTTAAAGAGTGAGAAATATGTAAATATAGTGGCAAATATATTCTTTATGACGAATAGTGATGAGTACCATCTTGTTTAAATTCTTATGACAATAATGATGACTATGATGATGAGCTCTCGTATGGTAATTTTGTAGAATGTTTAGAAGTCATGAGCATGAAAAAGAAGAAAGAAACTTCTAAGTATAAAAAGGTTCAAAACTCTTAAATACATGTATGATTGAGAATGAGAAATTTAAATGTGTTATGCATGACATGATATAATCTAAGAGTGTGGTTGTTCCTCATGACAATGGGCATGATTTAGTGCATGAAAATAAGGCATTAAAGAAGGATATCAATGGCCTATAAGAGTATTTTTCTAGATTGAATATAGGTAGTGAAAAATTGAATTGGATACTTCGATCACTAAGAGTTTTGATGATAAATTGGTTTTGGTTATTAAAGTGCACCCCCTAATGACAAGAGTATCTTTATAAGGGAAAGCATTTATATGATGGCCTATGGCTAAATATGTATTATATCAAAAGCTTATCCAACATTATAGTTCCTAAGGAAAAAAAAGAAATTTCATGCATTCATGTATATTTCATATTCTACATATAAACAACATCAAATTTAAGGCAAAATAGATATAATTCTCATATAAAGTCAAAAAAAGCCATGTAACAATCATAATATAAACCTCATTTGTAACAACAAATTATTACATATGCTTACACTTATTATAAACCTAAATTCAAGTATAATGGTATAACACAAGGTCATAATCATTATAGTCTACCTTATAAGTATTTGACACATTTTTAAAATTCTCATTGGTCCTAATTTTGTGAAAATAGCATATCATATGAAAACTCATAAGATATGGCTTGTCATCATATAATGAGAGCTCCTAATTCTCTATATATCCAGAAGAGAATTTCATATCACACATATCATTTATCAATACCTAAAAAAGCATATATCCACATTCTTTTAAATATTTATCATACGGAACTAACACTTTCAATTTCTATCATGTGAGATATCATTTTATGGTGATTATGGTCATATAAAAGTAAATTATTTGTTAAACAATTCTTGTTAAGAAACCTAAAAAAAGATATAAGATGAAAAAGTTTCAAAGACCAACCTCTAAAAACTTAAATTTGTGTGGATACTTAGAACATATTGCTTTCTTTTTCTTGTAGGTCAATATCAAGTAGCATAAAATGAATTATAAGAATTAATATAATATATATTAACAACAATGGTATCTTTAACAATTATTGCAAAAGAAAATTTATGAAAAACCCTTCCATAAGTTAAATAATGAAATTAGTATAAAAACAATTATTGAACTAATTGTAGAAGAAAAGGAAGTAACATTTGTTTCTATATAAAAGGGTGTAAATACTTTCCTTCACATTGATGACATTTGAGAATAGTTGTTGGGCCCCGAATTTTTTTTAATTATTTTAGTAAGCATGATGTGAATATATGTTGTGGTCTTCTTAGGCAAATCATTTTAATCGGAGCTTAATTATTATGTCAAGTTTGGGAGGATTTATTTCATGGGTTGAAGGGATTAAAGCATTAATGTTGTTAGGTGCATAAGGGCATTTTTGGAAGATTACTTAAGGTTAGAAGCACTAAGGCATTAAAGGAAGGGTAAGGTGGACTTCTCTCACCCATTAAGGGTAAAATGGGAAGAGGAAAATGTTGTCTTGTAAATTAGAAGACCAAAAACGTAAATCAAGGAAAGAAGAAGAAAAAGAGAGAAGGAAGAAGAGAGGTTTCGATGAAGTTGAGAAAGAATAGAGTTTTGGACTAAGTTACATCTTTTTTTAGTCTTAAAGAGAGAGTTTGAGGTTATTTAAGAAGGGAAAAAGAAAGAGGAAGGGAAGAGCTTTCCTTAGAGCCAAAAATCTCATTAGTTAGTGAAGATTCAACGTAAGTTGATTTTAATGTATTGGAGTTTTGAAAGGTTTTTGGTTCAAAGAGCTTGGGAAATGTATGGCTTTAAGTATTCTAGGGTTAATTTCATGCTTTTGGTTCTATGAGTTCTCAAATTTGAATTCCTATTGAATGGGGATTTTGTCCTTTATGAAGGAAATCAAGGAGGGGATCAAGAGAGGCCAAGGGAGCAAGAGGAAAGACATCCTTAAGCAAATCCCTAAGCAAGTTTATAAGCAAGGATTTCAGGTGGGCGACATTTTTATAGTTGAGTCAATAAGCTATTAAAGTTTCTTTCAAATAAGTAAAATTAAATGATTTTCCAACTACCTTGAAAATGTGCATTTATTGTCCTTTAAAATGGTTACATGATTGGTATGTGATTTTGGTTGATGAAGTGTGTTATAATGATGAAATTGCTTATGAATAGTGCATGCTCTTGAAAAACAAGTTTTTCAAAATGTGCCATTTGGGCAAATTGGTTTATAATTCATGAATTATTGTTATGTGGGTTTTTGGTAGTCCCTCAAGAATCGTCACGTGCACGTTGACCAAGTTAAAGGCTTCTCCCACCTACCCGCTAGTGGCACAGAGCTCCTTCATGGACTCCCTCAAGTTTACGAATACACAGGACCATTTTGTGGAATTGTGTAGTTCGTCATGTTCATGGACTTACCCAAACCATAATGATATGCTTATGTGTTTACATGTGTTGACAAGTTTGATGAATGCTTGACTTATATGAGTTCTGAAATGGGTTTGACAAGTTGAGAATTCTAGAAATATATGTTTTAAGGATTTTTATGAGAAATTGCTATGATTGTAAGAGTTTTCAATGGTTTTTGCTTGTTACTGATTATAAAATTGTTACCCATGAGCTTTAAATTCACCTTGATTCTCCTCCTCCCCTTCAGGTGATGAGCAAGAGATTGAGTAAGTCAAGAGTTAAGGCATCACTCCAGTCTGCATATTTTCTTTTGCATTTTTAAGTTAGAATTTTTGGAATTTAAGGCTTTAGCCACATTTCAAGTCTTACTAGTTCAATCGTATTTCTGTGGAATTTAAGGCTTTAGCCACATTTCAAGTCTT
This sequence comes from Erythroxylum suave, assembly GCA_027563595.1. Taxonomy (NCBI): domain Eukaryota; kingdom Viridiplantae; phylum Streptophyta; class Magnoliopsida; order Malpighiales; family Erythroxylaceae; genus Erythroxylum; species Erythroxylum suave. The sequence goes on from JAOSBN010000009.1 coordinate 2,400,870, forward strand.
ACTAGTTCAATCATATTTCTGTATTTTGGTTCTCAAACTTAATTGATGTATTGTGGCTTGAAATGTCATTAAAGCTTTGTAAAGACTTTTGCCTATCAATATGAATGTAATGTATTTTGAGTTTGTTATGACCACTTTTAAGTTTTCAAATTGCATTTGATGTTCAAATGAGTTTGAGGCCTCGGGAAGTAGTTGGTGTTTATGTTTTTGTGTATTTTGTCCTTGGAATTGAATGAATGAGAGTGGTTCAAAAGATTTATGTTTGTATTAAGTAAGGTAGGTTGCAAGAGGTTTTGGGATCTGCTTCAGGGGTTTTCGCTGCGTAAGAATACACAGACGCAAGGAATCGTCTATCATGACATCATAACACAAACACAAGGAAAACATAGACGCAAGGAATCATCTGTGATGACGTCACCAAAACACAGATGCAAAGGAGAACACAGACGTAAGGAATCATCTGTGATGACGTCATAACACAGACGCAAGGAAAACACAGATGCAAGGAATCGTCAGTGATGATGTCACCAAAACACAGACGCAAGGGAAAACACAGACATAAGGAATTGTTTGTGATGATGTCGTAACACAGACACAAGGAAAACACAGACGCAAGGAAGCACATACGCAAGGTAAGGACGCATCATCAGTGATGACGTCATTACACAGACACAAGGAAACACAGATGTAAGGAAAAGATAGTAAGGAAACACAGATGCAAGGAAAAGACAGACGCAAGGAAAAACACAGATGCAAGCAAAAGACAAAAGAAGTGCAAAAGACAGACGAAACACAAAAGACAAACGAAGGACAATAGACAGACGAAGTGAAAAACACAAATGAAGTGGAAAACACAGACGAAGCACTAAACATAGACGAAGTTGAAACCACAGATGATACAAAGAAGAAGTTAAGCCAGTACGTTGAATAGTTATTTAGTTGGAGTTAGTTACAGAACTCAATTAAATAACGGTTTTCAATAAGAAGCAGTTATCGAAGATCAAGAAGCAGTTAGAGACTTAGGCCATAATTACTAGTCATGGGACAAAATGTTCTGAAGAGGTCAAGATGAAGTTCCACTTTGAGGATTGGCTAGTGTGGGCACGCTACCTTTGTGGGATACGCGTCTATATGTCACTTAGGATGTTAGATACGTGACTCGCAAGGGTGGGATCCCAACACTTATGGTATTAGAGCATTTAGGTTGAGGTCCAGGTTTAAGACCAAGTTTAGGAGTATCCGAAGCACGAATGTGGTAGGTTGAGACATGAAGTATACATGCATTGTTTTAAATGAGCAACTTGTATTATTTTGAATTGTTTTTCATGATTTGAAATTGTTTCATACGATTTGAACTATTTTGCATACTTTGAAACTATTATACTCGAACTAAAGATTTTCATTGGTTTTATATTGAAGGAGTGATTGTGCCGCCTCAAAAGAGAACTCAAGGAGCTTTGACTCGATCTAGCTATCACCAAGGGAGCACCGATGAATCCTATGTCCCACAAGATGCAGGGACACATTCTTCCCCTGATTCTGAGGCTCCTAGTGTGCAACATGAGGTGCCTCCACCGCCTCCTCCTATGCCTCAAGCCAACCCTATAGATCCACAGTTCTTTCAGGCCTTTGCTTAGGTTTTCTCATATACCATGGGCCAAGGGTCTCAAGTTCCGATGCAAGCTCCAGTGAAGAGGACTAGACAGTATGATAAGCTCCGCAAGCATGGAGCTGTAAATTTCAACGGTACTATCAAACTAGAAGAACCTGAAGCCTGGTTGAAGAGGACCGAGAGGGTTCTGATTCAGATGAAGTGCTCAGACGAGGAGAAGTTAGATTACGTAGTGAGCTTGCTACAGGGGCATGCACTTCATTGGTGGGAATCAGTGCCCCACAGTTAAGATATGCCTCCGGTGTTATCATGGAGAGACTTTTTGGAAGCTTTCAGGAGGAAATACTTCTCGATGGTCTATATTCAAGGGAAGGCCAGGGAATTTCTGAATCTCACACAAAGGGATATGAGTGTGAGTGAGTATGAGTTGAAGTTCACACAGCTTTCTAGATATGCAGCAAACATCGTGGCAAATGAAGAAGATAAGTGCCGCAAGTTTGAGGGAGGTCTCCATTTAGGGATCAAGGAGAAAGTCTTGATCCATAATTTTTGTGACTACCACTAGTTGGTAGATGCTGCACTCTAGGTAGAGAAACTAGAGAATATAAAGAATGAGGTAAGCAGGAAGAGGAAGAACTGGGAGCAATTCTCTAAAAAGGGTGTGAGTGCTTCAATACCCGAGAGGGGTGTGAAGAGCTCCCATCCACAGAGTGAGGCAGGGAGTAGTGCCACTACTAAGAACAAGCAAGCTAGGGCAGTGTTAGTGTAAGCCTCAACAATAGGAGGCAATAGGAGGGTAGGGAGGAGTAGATACACAAATCCCCAATGTGAGCATTGTGGGAAACTACATAAAGGAGAGTGCCTCAAGTTACTTGGAGCATGCTTTCAATATGGAGAGAAGGGACACATGATCAGGGACTGTTCCCAAGTAATAAGGAATGAGGGGTCAAGGTCACAAGCCCCAAGGAGAGCTAAACTAGTGGGACCCATGTCAGTCACAGAGGTGGGTAGTTCTGGAGCTACAAGGAAGGCTATTCCTCCAGGAAGGCTAAGGGGTGAGGCTTAGGCTCAGGCAAGGGTGTTTGCCATGACCAGAGAGGAAGTTGCAGCCGCTCCTGAAGTTGTCACAGGTATGGCTCAGTTATTTAATTCTGAAGTATATGTTTTGATTGATTTTGGCTCCACGCATTCATTTGTTTCTGCAAGTATGATATTGCATGATGTGAATTCAGTGCCTTTGAATAGTCCTTTGCTTGTTAGTACACCTCTAGGGAGGAATGTGATAATCAGTTAGGTGTATAAGGGCTGTGAACTCTTCATTGATGGTGTTAAACTGGTAGTGGACCTTCTGCCTCTAGACCTGAAGGGCTTAGATGTTATACTTGGAATGGATGTTATGGAGAAGTGTCAGGCGAAGTTGGATTGTGGCCTTATGGAAGTGAAATTTGATCTGGGCAATAGAGAGAAGGTGATTTTTAGAGGAGATAGGAGAGTACCATCGCCAAGAATTATTTCTACTTTGCTAGCTGAAAGGATGATGAAAAAGGGATGTGAAGCCTTCTTGGCTAATGTTATGGATGGTGATGTGAATGAAAGGAGGTTAGAGGATTTTCCGATTGTGAGGGAATTTCCTGATGCGTTCCTAGAGGACTTACCTGGTTTGCTACCAGTGAGGGAAATCAAGTTTGCCATCGACTTGATTCTGGGAACTGCACCTATTTCTATACCACCATATAGAATGGCTCCAGCTGAACTGATGGAGCTTAAGGAACAGTTGGGGGAACTATTAGAGAAGGGGTATATAAGGCCAAGTTCGTCACCTTAGGGAGCGCCTGTGCTATTTGTCAAGAAGAAGGATAGAACAAGGCGGATGTGTATTGATTACCAGAGACTCAACAAGGTGACCATTAAAAACAAGTATCATTTGCCACGAATAGATGATCTGTTTGACCAGCGGCAGGGAGCAAGGGTCTTTTCCAAGATTGATTTCAGGTCGGGTTATCATCAGTTCAGAATTGAGGAGTCTGATGTAAGTAAGACAGCCTTTAGGACTCGATATGGGCATTACGAGTTCCTAGTCATGCCATTTGGTTTGAGCAATGCTTTAGCTGCTTTTATGAATCTTATGAATAGGGTCTTCAAGGAGTATCTGGATCAGTTTGTCATAATGTTTATAGATGACATTTTGGTGTATTCCAAAAGTGAAGGGGAACATGAGAAGCATCTCAGGATAGTGTTGCAGACATTGAGGGAGAAGGAGCTTTATGCTAAGTTTAGCAAGTATGAGTTTTGGCTTCATGGGGTAGTATTCCTTGGACATGTGATTTCGAAAGAAGGGGTACATATTGATCCAAAGAAAATTAAAGCAGTGGTGAAGTGGCGTGCACCCAAGACAGTGATGGAAGTGAGGAGTTTTCTGGGTCTGGCAGGTTACTATAGGAGGTTTGTGGAAGGATTCTCTATGATTGCTGCTCCACTACCTAGGTTATTGAGGAAGAATCATAATTTTATCTGGAGTGATGAATGTAAGAAAAGCTTTGAAGAGCTCAAGCAAAGATTAACAAGTGCTCCAGTTTTGATTTTGCCTACTGGAGATAAGGGCTATACAGTGTACAGTGATGCCTCAAGAAAGGGTTTAGGTTGTGTGATGATGCAGGGAGACAGGGTGATAACTTATGCTTCAAGGCAATTGAAGCCTTATGAATTGAATCATCCGACCCATAATTTGGAATTGGCCATGGTGATTTTTGCTTTGAAAATTTGGAGACATTATTTGTATGGGGTTCAGAAGAGGATTTTTATAGATCACAAAAGTCTCAAGTATCTATTGAGTCAGAAGGAACTGAATTTGAGACAGAGAAGGTGGATTGAGTTGCTTAAGGATTATGATTTGTTGATTGAGTATCATCTAAGAAAGGCAAATGTAGTGGCAGATGCTTTAAGTAGGAAATCCTCAATGGCCCATGTTCAGGCAGTTTATCTGCTGTTATTGGAAGAGATGGATAAGCTTAGGATAAGCTTGAAACAGGAGGAACCTGAAGGTATTGTTACTAATTTTAGAGTAAGGCCGAAACTCAGGGAGAAAGCAAAGTGGTTACAGACACAAGATAAAGAATTAAGCAAGTTCCGAGAAGAAATTCAGAATGGAAAGAAGTCTGAAGTGGTAGTGAGAGATGATAGAGTCATAACTGTTGGAAATAGGCTTTATATCCCAGATTCCAAGGAAGTGAAGAATGAAATACTGGATGAGGCACATAATGCACCTTATGCCATGCACCTAGGTAGCACTAGGATGTACAGAGATCTGAAAGAACATTTCTGGTGGAAAGGCATGAAGAGAGATATAGCATAATATGTAAGTAAGTGTCTAGTGTGTCAGCAAGTTAAGGTTGAGCACCAGGCACCTTCTGGAAAGTTAAGGCCATTTTCCATTCCTGAGTGGAAGTGGCAAAGGATAACTATGGATTTTCTGATGGGTTTGCCTAAGACTAGTAGGAAGCATGATGCCATATGGATCATTATTGATCGATTGACGAAGTCAGCCCATTTTCTAGTGATCAAATAGACTGATTTTTTGCATGTGCTAGCCAAGAAGTATATTGATGAGATAGTGAGATTACATGGAATTCTTGACTCTATAGTTTCTAACAGAGATCCTCGGTTTACTTCGAGATTCTGGGAAAGTTTACAAGAGGCTCTGGGAACCAAGTTAAGTTTTAGTATTGCTTTTCACCGTCAGATAGATGGTCAATCTGAGAGGACCATTTAGACCCTTGAGGGAATGCTCAGGGCATGTGTGATGGATTTCAAAGGAGCTTGGGATGAGCATTTGCCATTGGTCAAATTTGCTTACAACAATTCGTACCATTCGAGCATTCAGATGGCTCCTTATGAAGCATTGTATGGAGATGTAGAAATCCTATATACTGGGATGAAGAAGGAGAAAGGAAGCTAATAGGACTAGAATTGGTTCAGATGACAGTTGACAAGGTCAAGTTAGTTAAGCAAAGGCTTAAGGCGGCTTAGGATAGAATGAAAAGCTATATTGATGCACACCGAAAGGAAATGGAGTATAAAGTTGGTGAGAAGGTCTTCCTTAAGACATCTCCTTGGAAAGGAGTCATGAGATTTGGCAAGAAGGCCAAATTAAGCCCAAGATATGTGGCTCCCCATGACATTATTGAGAGAATTGGACCATTAGCCTATAGGTTGGCTTTGCCACCAGAATTATCACAGATTCATGATGTCTTTCATGTTTCCATGTTGAGGAGATATAGGTCAGATCCTTGTCACTTCATTCAGACCTATGAGGTTTAGTTAAGAGATGATCTGAGTTATGAGGAGGTTCCAGTGGAGATCTTGGATACTAAGGAAAAGGTCCTCAGGAACAAGACCGTTCAATTAGTAAAATTCCTATAGAGGAACCATTCGGTAGAAGAGGCCACGTGGGAGCCCTTGGAAGCCATGAAGGAGAGGTATCCATACCTCTTTCATGACTCAGGTAAGAATTTTGAGGATAGAATTATTTTTTTGAGGGGGAGAAATGTTAGGCCTCGAAATTTTTTTTAGTTATTTTAGTAAGCATGTGAATCTATGTTGTGGTCTTGTTAGATAAATCATTTTAATTGGAGCTTAATTATTATGTTAAGTTTGGGAGGATTTATTTCATGGATTGAAGGGATTAAAGTGTTAATGTTGTAAGGTGCATAAGGGCATTTTTGGAAGATTACTTAAGGTTAGAAGCACTAAGGCATTAAAGGAAGGGTAAGGTGGACTTCTCTCACCCATTAAGGGTAGAATGGGAAGAGGAAAATGTTGTCTTGTAAATTAGAAGACCAAAAATGTAAATCAAGGAAAGAAGAAGACAAAGAGGGAAGGAAGAAGAGAGGTTTCGGTGAAGTTGAGAAATAATAGAGTTTTGGAATAGGTTACATCTTTTCTTAGTCTTAAAGAGAGAGTTTGAGTTTATTCAAGAAGGGGAAAAAAAAGAGGAAGGGAAGAGCTTTCCTAACAGCCAAAAATCTCATTAGTTGGTGAAGATTCAAGGTAAGTTGATTTTATTCTCTTGGAGTTTTGAAAGGTTTTTGGTTCAAAGAGCTTGGGAAATGTATGGCTTTAAGTATTCTAGGGTTAATTTCATGCTTTTGGTTCTATGAGTTCTCAAATTTGAATTCCTATTGAATGGGGATTTTGTCCTTTATGAAGGAAATCAAGGAGGGGATCAAGAGAGGCCAAGGGAGCAAGAGGAAAGACATCCTTAAGCAAATCCCTAAGCAAGTTTATAAGCAAGGATTTCAGGTGGGTGACATTTTTATAGTTGAGTCAATAAGCTATTAAAGTTTCTTTCAAATAAGTGAAATTAAATGATTTTCCAACTACCTTGAAAATATGCATTTATTGTCCTTTAAAATGGTTATATGATTGGTTTGTGATTTTGGTTGATGAAGTGTGTTATGATGATAAAATTGCATATGAATAGTGCATGCTCTTAAAAAACAAGTTTTTCAAAATATGCCATTTGGGCAAATTGGTTTACAATTCATGAATTACATGTTATGTGGGTTTGTGGAAGTCCCTCAAGAATCGTCACGTGCACGTTGACCAAGTTAAAGGCTTCTCCCACCTGCCTGCTAGTGTCACGAAGCTTCTTCATGGACTCCCTCAAGTTTATGACTACATAGGACCATTATGTGGAGTTGTGTAGTTTGTCATGTTCATAGACTTACCCAAATGATAATGATGTGCTTATGTGTTTACATGTGTTGACAAGTTTGATGAATGCTTGACTTATATGAGTTGTGAAATAGGTTTGACAAGTTAAGAATTCTAGAAATATATGTTTTATGGATTTTCATGAGAAATTGTTATGATGTAAGAGTTTTCAATGGTTTTTGCTTGTTACCGATTATAAAATTGTTACCTACGAGCCTTAAGCTCACCCCCATTCTCCTCCTCCCATTCAGGTGATGAGCAAGAGATTAAGTAAGCCAAGAGTCAAGACATCACTCTAGTCTGCATATTTTCTTTTGTATTTTTAAGTTAGAATTTTTGGAATTTAAGGCTTTAGCCACATTTCAAGTCTTACTAGTTCAAGTCTATTTTGTATTTTGGTTCTCAAACTCAATTGATGTATTGTAGTTTGAAATGTCATTAGAGCTTTGCAAAGACTTTTGCCTATTAATATGAATGGAATGTATTTTGGTTTGTTATAGCCACTTTTAAGTTTTCACATTGCATTTGATGTTCGAATGAGTTTGATGCTTTGGGAAGTAGTTGGTGTTTATGTTTTTGTGTATTTTGTCCTTGGAATTGAATGAATGAGGGTGGTTGAAAAGATTTATGTTTGTATTAAGTAAGGTAGGTTACAAGAGGTTCTGGGATCTGCTTCAGGGGTTTTCGCTACGTAAGAATACACAGACGCAAGGAATCGTTTATGATGACGTCATAACACAAACATAAGGAAAACATAGACATAAGGAATCGTCTATGAAGACGTCACCAAAACACAGACGCAAGGAATCGTCTGTGATGACATCACCAAAACACAGACGCAAGGAATCGTCTGTGATGACATCATAACACAGACAGAAGGAAAACACGGATGCAAAGAATCGTCTGTGATGACGTCACCAAAACACAGACGCAAGGAATTGTTTGTTATGACGTCATAATACAGATACAAGGAAAACACAGACGTAGGTAAAGCACAGACTCATGGTAAGGACACATCGTCTGTGATGAAGTCATAACACAGACTCAAGGAAACACAGACGCAAGGAAAAGATAGACGTAAGGAAAAGTCAGATGCAAGGAAAAACACAGACGCAAGCAAAAACTAGACTAAGCATAAAAGACTAACGAAGCACAAAAGACAGACGACACTCAAAACACAGATGAAGTGGAAAACACAGACGAAGCGCCAGACATAGACGAAGTTGAAACCACATATGATACAAAGAAGAAGTTAAGCCAGTACATTGAACATTTACCTAGTTGGAGTTAGTTACAGAACTCAACTAAACAACGGTTTTTAACAAGAAGCGATTATCAAGGATCAAGAAGTAGTTAGAGACTTAGGCTATAAGTACTAGTCATGGGACAAAATGTTCTGAAGAGGTCAAAATGAAGTTCCACTTTAAGGATTGGCTGGTGTGGGCACGCCACCTTTATGGGATGCGCATCCAGATGTCACTTAGGACGTCGAACACGTGACTCGCAAGGGTAGGGTCCAAACCATAGTAACTTAGCTTCTGTTTGGTTAGGCTTATACTAGTAGAGCTTTTTTCTATAGATATTTTTTGAGAAAAGCTTTTCTAAGAAGCTAGTTGACTATTTGGCTGTCATTTTAAAAAAAGCTTTTTAGAAAAAGCTTCATACAGTAGACTATTTGGCAACATAAAAATAAAAAGCAATTTTGATTTTAACTATATTTTTTGTAATAAAAATTATTTATGCATATAAATATTATTTAAAGTAGAAAAAGCTTCATACAGTAGACTGTTTGGCAACATAAAAATAAAAAGCAATTTTGATTTTAACTATATTTTTTGTAATAAAAATTATTTATGCATATAAAT